>JAINUT010001584.1:0-401979 GCA_020205555.1 Panax stipuleanatus | reverse complement strand
AAGTAGCTTGGAACGAAGCCCCGAATCACATCCATCATTAACATGGCACTTAGGTTTATCATCACAAACAATGGCTACATCAACATCGAACAGATACACAATCGATCTTTATCCTCATCTTTTTTCTTAGACTGCTCCTTCTTCAAAAATCTGCACTCTCGCCTTATGTGACCCGGTTTCTAGCAGTAAAAACAATTATCTCTTTTCGATCTCTCGACCTTCCCCTGAATTTGTCATCTTCAGGTGAGTTTTCCTTTCTGTTTCGGCTCCTACTCTGCGTGACAAAAACTTGTGACTCAGCACTAGTCTATGGTATCTCTTCGCCTCTGTTCCTCATTGAACAAACTATCCTTGACTGTATCCATAGTCAGCGTACCATTGGGAGCGGAGTTACTCAGTGATACTACTAACGTCTCCTAGCTAGCAAGCTAAGACTCAACAACAACAAACCTTGCATCTCATCGTCAATGACCATCTTCATCATACTCAACTGATTTATCAAACTCTAAAAATCACTTAAGTGTTCTGCAACGGAGTTTCCATCCTTGAACTTAGAATTCACAAGCTTCTTAATCAAAAAAGCTTTATTTTGCGTCGTCTTCCTTTCATACATGGACTCCAATTTCTGCCAGAGAGCATAGGCTTTAGTTTCTATGGCAACATGATGAAACATACTTTGATCAATCCACGATCTAATTAGACCAATAGTCTTTCTGTTCATCTTGTTCCACTGCGCGTCACTCTTGTTTGCGGGCTTAACTCCATCGTTCTCAAGTGGCTCGTACAAATCCTTACAGTAAAGCAAATCCTCCATTCTTAGCTTCCAAATTGCATAATTTGAAGCCTTGAGATTAATCATGCAACCTGCTGTCCAATCCTCCATTTAATTCGCACAAGAAAATCACAAAAATAACCAAACTCTTGATACCACTGTTGGGAAAAGTATACCTAAAATAATCTCAATCCAAATTACTTTTTCGTCTTTGTGCAATTAAATAGGAAATCAACAAAACCAATTATGAGAACAAAAATAACAAATAACCATCCACAAGCAAGACACCAAATTTAACGTGAAAAACCTTAAAGGAAAAAATCACAGGTCGAACTCCGAATCTCCACTATATCACTAATAATGGGCTTACAATAATCCTCTCAAGTTTTATGCCCTGAAACTTGAGGTTACACATAAATCAAGGGAATACAAATTTACCTTTAATTAGGTTGAGAAATCTAATTAACTTCACCACCCAAAAACACTCCAAACAAAAAAAGTCTTCAAGCTTTCTATTGAATGGAGATGGTGCCGGATACCCACGAACAACAAATTGTAATTCTCTCTCTTTATTCTTTTGATACTTTCTTGTTACCAAGCTTCTCTCATGTATAAAATAAGACTCCCCCATAGCCTTATTTATAGTACTATTTCTAATCCATTCCTATTATGGATTAGAAATAATTTATTCTCCTAATCAAATTAGGGATCACATCTCCTTATCAAATCCTTTTTCAACTTGGATTCCTTTCATGAAATTTTCAATTCTATTGCTTCCATTAACCCAATTTTTAATTGGATTAATATCAAGTAAACCCACTTACTTGCTCACAAGAAATTAATTCTTTTTTATCTTGAATTGTATCTCATGGGTGAGGACCCACACCCAACATAATTCAATTCAAATTAAGATTCTGTTCAAGATTTATGAAGATATTTTGTTGATTCCAAGTTTCAAATGTGAAGAACTCTAAATGACCAACCAAGATCAACAACCATGATTCCTCCGATCCCAAGGGTTCTTCCGCGTGATATTTGATGCTGCTTCAAGTATGTCATGCTCTCCACTATGCTCTTAAAATTGAGTCATTCTTAGTCAACCTACCAACCAGTGAATCCATCTTATGGCAACCATTTGTAGCATGCAACTTTCTGGTAAGTATTATTTTCTCCTCTTAATTATTCCTCTTAATTCTACCCTGCACAAATAGTCAAATACATTCCCCCCGGTCGATCTTGTGCCCTGAAGTAATAACTGAACCTAACCACAGCATGCTCCGTCATCAGCACCCTGACCCACCTTGTTGACCCATATTGACCACAGACTTTAGGTGGCATCCTACGTGTATTAAAACCCTTAAAAAACACCTCCAACATATATTTCTTTTCTTCTTTCAATATTCATTTGTGTTTGCTTTTGCTCACTGAATTTATGAACCAAACGTTTACAAACTTAAGGAAATAAATAAAAAATAAATAAAGGAAAGTAAAAATATGAGAAAAATGAAAATCACATTTGCCTCGATTACTACTAGCTAGTAATCTTCTTGCAATCTTTCAATTACCATAGTCAAAATCAAAAGAATACCCCTAACTATTCAACTTGCACTTTTAGATAAGATTCTTTTTCAAGTCAAGAACATCTCGAGTTTAATTAAGCTTAAATTTACAACCTTAAGGACATATAAAAATGGTTGAATTACATATTCGTCCTTCCAAATTTGCACTTAGTTTCATAGTGGCTCTTTAATTGGCAAAAGTGACAATTTCGTCCTCCATGCAAGTTGGCACTTTGGTTCATGTATGTTCCAGAATTACATAATTTTGTTGCTACACCGTCGCTAAAAATCAATCAGCCCAGGGAACATAAATGAATCAAAATTTCAACATCAAGGACGAAAGTGTCACTTTTATTAATTAAGGAAACACTTCAAAATTTGGTGACAACTTAGAGGGAGATATATATAATTTAGCCTAAAAACGTCCCTTTCCAACAATCTTACACATTTCACCATTATTGCCCATAGTTATTGTCCAAAATCCCCAGCAACCTAGTATGAATAACATTTTTCAAAAGTAAAACAAATTCCCAGAAACAATATTTAGTAATGTAAATTGATAAACACATGTCCATATATATTGGGAACTGATATTTCTATATGTATTTTTAATATTTTTACATGATTATCTCTCATATGAGCATAAAGTGGATTCCACCTTCATATAAAAAAAACTTATAATAATATCAAAAATACATGTGAAATATATTTGATTATCTATGCACTTAATCTACACATTGCGCAACGTAATATTCAACTGATCACACAACGTAATTTTTTTTAGCCACCATACGTAGTAATCAAGTTGTTCCAACTTTTTAAAAAGAACACAAACAAGGCAATAAATTCATCCTTGATTGCTTTAAATATGTATAATACAGCAAATTTATAACCATATTAAATTCATTCAAAGTTAAATATTGTTGGAATTGACTTATACTTTTGCAAATTCAACTAACGGTGATACAGGAGGTTATGAGACCAAAGATGCCGAACTGACGGATAACATGTTGATGGCCTTGGAGTATCATGAGTTGGAGGATCGTCGTAGACGTGGAGGTCATTGACGCCTTCGGCTTTGGACTGGAGGATCAGCTTCGAGAGATTATTGGTTTTACGATTATTGTTATTTACTTTATTTATGGTAGTAGATTTTTATGAGGAAGTAAATCTTTTATAATAAGTTATTACTTGTTAAGATTTTATTTCCGTCAATATAAGAAGTTTGTTAGGATTCTATTTCCGTAATTTTAGGAAGTTTATTATGACTTGGGCAGAAAGTTTTGTTAGCTATAAAACCCGTCTTGTGGTTTGAATGGAGATAACTTTGATTTTGATAAAATATAATTTACACATTAGAGAAGATTTCTCTGTGTTTTGGTGAATCACTTGTTCCTTTGCCTGTGAATCTTTTGTTTACCTAGCCCGAAGAATAATCGCTATTCTGCCCGGCGTCTGTTGGCATCAAAGCTCAAACATCTTTCTGGGAATAGATTTCATCAGTTTCAATGATTGGTGGTCGAGGTCGTCATGGTCGTGGTTGTCGTGGGTAGATTCCGGCTGAGAAAGTCCCTAACCGTGATCGAAACGTTCAAGACGTGATGATTGAGGATTTACAGAGACAAGTTTGCAGAGTTAACCCAGCGTTTATAAGCGGCGCAAAATTTGGGTTGTCGTGGACAGGTTACGGCGGAGGAAGTCTCACACCTTGATCACGATGAAGAATCCTACGATTCTAAATCGAGTTTTGATAACCCTTACCACCATAGGAGACAACTATGGGAACGACGTGATCGCGATGACCGTCATAGCGATCTGGGTTTTAAAGTGGAGCTACCAGAATTTTTTGGTACGCTAGAAGCAGCATTAACTGGATGAACGAAGTAGAGCGCATCTTTGAGTATAAAAAGGTTTCAGATAACGCTAAGCTGAAATTGGTTGCAATCAAATTGAAAGGTAGAGCATCTGCTTGGTGGAAACAGATGAGGCGCTCATGGGAGAGATAAGAAAAAACCAAAATCACAAAGTGGGAGAAGATGAAGAAAAGGATGCAGTTCCCTTCGGGTATACCCAGTCTCTATTCAGAGATTGCATCTATTAAGACAAGGTACTAGATATGTGGATGACTATACCTGAAGAGTTTCACTAGTTGATAGCACGGAATGATTTATCGGAAATCGAAGAACAGTTGGTGGCAAGATATTTGGGGGGATTAAAACAGCAGTTGCAGAATGCACTCAGCCTCAATTCACTATGGACTTTTTTTTGAGACATATCAGCGAGCGCGTTAGGCGGAGCAGCAACAAAACAGTAAGTCGATGCTGAGGAATAATCAATCCAATAGGACGAACCAACCTCAACAACTTCGTACTACACTACAACAACCACAGGGTAATTTCAACTCTAATATTAGGTGCTTCAGATGTGGGGAGCCAGCAACGGAGTGCTGAAAACCTGCTAACTAGAAGGGTAAGAACCTTTTGATTGAAGAAGGTGTGGCCGATGAAACAGAGGAATTCGGTGAACCTATATATGACGAATACGAAGATGAAGATATGTTATATGGAGATAGTCATGAGACTCTGGTAGTTCGCAAAAGTCTGTTGATTCCTAAAAGAGAATTCAAAGAGGATTGGTTGAGGGCCAATATCTTCCACACTACTTTTATAGTGACAGATAAGGTATACAAGATGATCATTGATTGTGGCAGCTGCAAAAAACGTCGTATCCGAAGAGGCAGTTCAGAAATTGCAGTTAAAGACGGATTGACATCCGAAGCCGTATAAACTATCATGGTTAAATAAAGGTAATGAGGTGACAGTTAATAAAAAGAGCCTAGTATCGTTTTCAATTCTCAAGAAATACTTTAATAATACATGGTGAGATATGGTGTGTATGGATGCGTGCCATGTGTTTTTGGGATGACCTTGGCAGTATGACCGAAGCGTCATTCATGATGGTTGGAAGAATACGCACTCCCTGAGTATAAAAGGAAAGAAGATTGCGTTAGCACCACGGAGGGAAGAGTTCGGTTTGGTTCAGGCAGTCGGGAACCCGAACCTATTATCTATGACGAGATTTCTAACAGAGGTTAAGCGTGAAGGTGTGATATATGTGTTGCTCCCTTGTGAGAGAAGTTCGACAGATGGACATGCAGAAGTATTGGCAAATGCATAGAAGTTACTATCAAAATATGTTGATCTTATGCCCGAAGAACTACCATCGGGATTACCACCGTTGAGAGACATTCGACATGAGTTCGATCTTGTCCAAGATCAAGTCTACCGAATAGGCAAGCTTACAGGCTCAGTCCCAAAGAATTTGAAGAGCTTCAGAGACAGATAGTTGAGTTAATGGAGAAAGGTTACATTCGTGAGAGTATGAGCCCGTGTGTCGTACTGGCTCTGTTAGTTTTGAAGAAGGATGGCTCATGGAGAATGTGCATAGACAGTAGAGCAATCAATAAGATCATAGTGAAGTATCAATTTCCGATACCTCGTCTAGATGATATGTTAGATCAGTTGTTCGGGGCAAAAGTCTTCTCAAAGATTGACCTGAAGAGTGGATATCATCAGGTTCGAGTGAAACCTGGAGATGAATGGAAGACAGCGTTCAAAACACAGCATGGCTTGTATGAATGAATGGTTACACCCTTCGGACTTTCCAATGCACCCAGTACATTCATAAGATTTATGCATTAAGTACTACGACCTTACATGGGAAAATTTGTAGTTGTTTATTTTTATGATATTCTTATCTACAATTCTGACATGGGAAATACATCATGAGCACCTCTGAACTGTGTTTGAAACGTTGAGGAAGGAACGTGTGTTTGTAAACCAGAAATTAATTTCCTACTTCACGACTTCGGTAACTTTCCTCGGCTTCGTTGTTTTCTTCCGAGGTAGTTCACGCAGATCCATCCAAAGTCGATGCAATCTTGGAATGGACTACGCCGAAAGACTATACAAGATGTCAGAAGCTTTCATGGGTTGGCATCTTTTTACAGACGATTCATCAAGAACTAGTACCCTAATTGCGCCTATCACTGATTGCCTTAAGGGAAACTTATTCCAATGGTCCCAGGAGGCCGAAGACAGTTTTCAACTGGTCAAGAAGAAAATGACTAAAGCACCAGTACTTGCACTTCCTTACTTCGAGAAGGTCTTTGAGCTAACTGTGATGCATCGGGAATTGGTATTGGTGGCGTTCTCAGTCAAGAGGGTCGACCAGTAGCTTTCTTCAGTGAGAAGTTATCAGGATTGAAGAAAAACTACTCTACTTATGACTTGGAATTTTACGCCATTGTTCAATCTTTGAAGCATTGATGACATTTTTTAATATAGAGGGAGTTTATACTCGTGACTGATCACGAAGCCTTGAAATATATTAATAGCCAACGCAAGCTTAACAGAAGACATGCTAAATGGGTGGCGTACCTACAGGAATTCACCTTCACTTTGCGACATCAAGCAAGAAGTCTAAACTGTGTTGCTGATGCGTTAAGCCAAAGAGCATTACTCCCGGGTACTATGCGTAACAAGGTTGTAGAGTTTGAAGCCTTCGCTGATATATATGAAGGAGATCCTTTCTTCGGGAAGATAGTTCAGGGAGTACGAGAAGGGCAGCGATTTGACTTTGTCTTACATAATGGGTATTTGTTTCAAGGACTCCAATTATGCATTCCAGATTGTTCGCTTTCGGCAAAAGATAGTAAGTGAACTTCACAATGAAGGACACTTTGGGCGAGACAAGACATTGATCCTAATATCAGCTGACTATTATTGGCTGAAGATCTCGAGTGATGTAGCTCGATATGTACAGGGATGTTATGTGTGCCAAAAGACTAAATGCGTTCTTACTAATGCAGGATTGTACACTCCCTTATGTAAGACCCCAAATTTTATGAATAAGATATAATTTTCTTTATATATTATTTTGAAATAGTAAGGTGTTGATTTGATAAATGTGATAAGTTATGGGTGAAATGTGCAAAGTTTACAAAGTAAGCAAGTGGTTATAAAATATTCGTTGTGTCGAGGAATATTGTTTGGTCGAGGAATATTCTTTTTGTCGGAGAATATTCGTACGACGGCGCAGTCATTGGTGGACCCCACAACGGAATGAATGTCGGATATAGAAAGCGAAAGAAGTAACCTTTTTATAAAAATAACGGCAAAATTATTACCGTTAGTACTGTTGAAATACCGGTAGTCAAAATACAGTAATACGTGGTGTTGCACAGTAGTACACGGTATTGCACAATATTTCGAATTATTGATTCTTACGTAGGAAGACACTTACTCAATTATTGTTACAGTAATTACTGTTCAATATTTTATATTATTGATTCAATAATTGCATAATATTTTATTGGTTCAATATTTGCTACGTTGATATTTTATATCAATAAGTGCTACTTTGCTATTTTATATTATTGATTCAATAATTGTCATTGCACATTATTTCAATTTATCAAATCAATAATTCATATTATTTGAATAATATTATTAGATAGCATTATTGGCAATGTCTAAGGAAGTTCTGTCTAGGAAAGGGGTTAATTAATTGCGCGCCAAGTAAGGAAAAATCCTTATCGGAAGGCCCCTCTTTCCTGGGAACGACCTGGTTGTCAATATTATAGTTCTGTAATATTATTTGTGAATAATTAATTTTTGATATATATGATAAGAAAATATTTATTCAATGTGGATTTAAACGGACAAATTTTAACATGTGACATTTGTTGAAAGTTGGTATTTTATCTTGTCCGATAAAATAATTCATTCAAATATATTATTATAATATTACATTATAGTAGTATGATGTGATTATATAATAGTATGATTTTTATAATTTGAATGGTAACATTATTATAGTAAATTCATGGTATAAAAGTTAAACGAGGTGGAAGAGTTCAAATTGAATTTGAACTCTTATAATGTAAACAATGATGTCATCGGAGCGATGAGGTAAGCAAGGATGTCATCGAAGCGATGAGGTAAGCAATGATGTCATAGGATCGATGATGTAAGCGATGATGTCATAAATTATGGTAAAAAGACTATTTTACCTTACTCTGCCGAGCTTATAAATAGAAGCTCATTTCTTCATTATTTCTCACCAATTCACCAAAGCTATAGAGAGAGAAAGTATAGAGAGAATAAGAGAGAAAGAAGAAGAGTATTCTGCTATTACATTAATGCAGTCTCCAAATTTTTAAGGTAAGGGGTATTATTTCTTTTCATATTCATGAAGAGAGTTATTTTCTTTCAATATTCGTAAGGGTTGTTATTCTATTCTTTATTATTCTGTTGGAATAACCTGTCTACGCGGACTATCGCATGCATGGTGAAATCCTGTTGTTATTTCATTCTTTATTATTCTGTGAGAATAACCTGTTTACGCGGACTACCGCATGCTTGGTGAATAACCCTTCGTATTCAGTTGTTATTAAATTGTGAAAATAATCTGTCTAAGCGGACTACCGCCAGACGGGTGAAAATCCAATTACAGTTTCGTATATTGTTTCATTTCAGATTCCTAACTCTAAACTTACTACAGTAAGTATTGCTTCTAGAATTCCTGAAATGATCAGAAATTTCTTGAGTTTTGCACTTCATCTAGTATCATTTCACCGGAATAATTTTCTGAACTTTCTCGTGAAATTCTTATCTTTTCATGTCGAGTTACTAGTCACGGTAAAAAAATTTTTTTGATTGTATCCAAGTTTGAACTTCATTCTTGAATTTTGCTCCACAATTGATTATTACAGAGTATTATTGAACTTGGATAAACTAAATTATAAATTCCTAATCCTTGTTCTTTATCTCACTGGATTCGTTCCTTATATTGTATTTCATCATCCTCAGTCCTAAATGGTGATATAACTAAATATCTTTGGCCTGTAGTGCAAAGATGAAAGATTACTTGATGAATATTTTTGCCCTGTAGTGCAAAGATGAATGATTACTTGATGAATATCTTTGGCCCGTAGTGCAAAGATGAATAGGTGTTGAGATGAACATGACCAACTGGTGATACAAATGAATATCTTTGGCCCGTAGTGTAAAAGATGAATATTTGATTCGAGATGTATATTGATTGATGTTACAGGGATAAAATATTGACGATGGACTTTTAAATCAAAGAAGATAGTAGACATCATTCTCTACTTAACTCTTCTAATGAATTGTTATTTTCGCTGTGAATATTGATCTAAAACTTGTTGTCCATTATATTTTATCTGATTTATTGAAGACTAACGATAATTTATTATTCATTATCTTAGTCATAATATTCTTTACTGGGCTAGTTGAGCTCACCCTTTTCTTCCATTGTTCTCTTCAGGAAATGAGAATACCGCGGGTACTAGTCGGAGAATGGAGTTATGGTCCGAGTTAGAGCTGTAGAAGTCCTCACTATTTTTTTTAAAATAGTGTGATAATAAATGTAATGAGGACTTAGTTTGAATGTTAATATTTTCTACATGTCTGTATTGACACTCACAGTTGTGTGGTCGTATTTTGCACGTCCGTTTGATATAAAGGATTGTATTTGGATTATGTAGCATGTATTTGGCGACTCAGAATGGGTTGAGTATTGAACCTATTTTGGGGGCGTCACACCTTACCTGTTCCTGAAAGACCCTGGTGTGATGTTAGGATGGATTTATTTTGGGTCTACCCCGAACTCAAAGAGCTTCGGATTCTATTATGGTTGTGGTTGATCGATTCTCTATGAGTAATGTCTGGAGAAGTCTATGGGAGAAGCTCGGAACATAATTGAACTTCAGCAATGCTTACCATTCTCAGACAGATGGTCAGACCGAAGTGGTGAACCGAAGTCTGGGTAATCTTTTAAGGTGTTTGGCCAGAAGGAAACTAAAGCAGTGGGATATGGCACTTCCTCAAGCAGAGTTTGCTTACAATCGTTCAAAGAATCAGACTACTAACATGAGTCGTTTTGAGATAGTTTGTGGTCAGAATCCTTATAGGGTTCTATATTTGGTTATTCCTCCGATTGGACGAATGCACCCCAAAGAGAATGAAATGGCAAATCATCTTCAGGTTATCCATGATCAGGTGTACAAATCCATTACCGAAAACAATGTTAAATACAATGATCGGGTTGACAGTCATCATCGAGGTTATCTTTGAAGTGGGTGATTTGTTGGGTCGTACTGACCTGAGACCGTTTTCCTGTTGGTGAGTATAATAAGTTTAAGAATCGAAAAATTGGTCCTTGCGAGATTTTGCAGCGGATCAATGACAATGTTTATTGATTGCGTATTCCTAGTCATTTGCAAAATTCGGACATTTTCAACGTGAAGCATTTAAGCCCTTGTTTTGCACAGTCTGATGATAAAACTGAGAACTCGAGGATGAGTTCTTTTCAACTCGGGGTGACTGATGCAGGAGGTTCTGAGACCGAAGATACTAAACTGACGAATAACATGTTGATGGCCTTGGAGTATTATGAGTTGGAGGATCGTCGCAGACATGGAGGTCATTGACGCATTCGGCTTCGGGAGATTTGATGTCTTCGGGCTCGTGGCGTCATGAATTCGGGAGTTCGACAGATTATTGGTTTTACGATTATTGTTATTTAGTTCTTTTATGGTAGTAGATTTTTATTAAGAAGTAAATCTTTTATAATAATTTATTACTTGTTAAGATTTTATTTCCGTAAATATAGGAAGTTTGTTAGGATTCTATTTCCATAATTTTAGGAAGTTTGTTATGACTTGGGCATAAAGTTTTGTTAGCTATAAAACCTGACTTGTGGGTTGAATGGAGATAACTTTGATTTTAATAAAATATAATTTACACATTAGAGAAGATTTTTCTCTGTTTTGGTGAACCTCTTGTTCTTTTGCTTGTGAATTATTTGTTTACCTAACCCGTAGAATAATCGTTATTCTGCCCGGCGTCAAACGGTCAACACAACAGGATAGTCAATGGTTTTGCCAATGAGCTGGTGGGGGTTGTAAGGGGGTAACGCCCCCCAGAAACCAAGCGCAAGGCGTAATGTACTGGGCTTGAGCCCATGTTATAGCAGTTAGAGTTTTCTAGTTACTATAAAATATTGTTTAGTGTGTGAATCATTGTAAAATTTTGTGTGAGACATCTAATGAATAAATGAGACAAGTAAACTAGTCAAATTGATGAACCCGAATATATCACGTGTTCTTATTTTTTTTTTCTCTACTTTCTATGTGAGATTGTTGTGTGATTGATCTTAAATTTTAACAAATATGAAATAATTTTTACATAAGAAAAACAATGTTAGAAAAAGAGGGCATTTCATATATCTTAATTAAAGACAAAATAACTCCAATTAATTACATATACTCTCTTTTGAGATATGTATGAAGGCCACATGTGACCACAAATTATATATCACTATAGCCGTCACTTTTTGATCTAGAATCTTTCACATCAACATCTTCACATTGACTGCTTTCTTTTCTTTCAATGGTTAACAATCCTTGATGATTAATTAAGAACATTTTTCATCTAAATCTTCCATGAAGAAAAATTTTGTCCGTTGAAGTACTTAATCGAAATTTCTCATAATCTGTCATCGCTCACACTCAAAAGAAAAATGTTAATGAAATTGATTGGTAAACTGCTTATAATACCATTTATTATTAAATAAAAAATAAAACGAAAGAAATAGTAAAGAAAAATCGAGAGGAAAAAAATTACACAAATAAATAAAATTTTCATTGTTTAGTACCGGTCTTGGGTTATGTCCAGTGCAATGATAAATCAATCTAACGATTCAAAAAACGTACATCAATACACTCTGGCATACATATAACATATTCTTTTTAAATGACCTTTTTTAAGTATGAAATTTAAGATTAACATTTTTTGTTTAAACTATGAAAAGGTTACGTGATCAAATGAGTTCATTTTCGGATGGAGAGGATATTATTTTATGAAGTACTCCCTCCAATTCTAACTTATAGATGTATTTTGAATTTTTAAGTTAATTTACAAATCTAAAAACTCAAAGTTGATACAAATTTACTTGATTTTTATATAAACAACTATTACTATTGTAAGTAAACTGATCAAAAAGTAAAAAACCAAATGTTGATTCTAGAATTTTGGTTGATATAATTCAGGGAGGGAAGTGTACTAGAAACTCCATGGCAATTGATTTAAGCTATCAGAAAATGCAGAAGAAATGTTGAACATGTTGGTGTGCAATGGATGCATTGGCTTCTTTCAGCTCACCATCATAAAGAAAATAAGTTATATTCTGAGATGTCTTATTCAGAAATGCAAGTTAAGATTCAAATTCAAGAGGATGCTCTTGTATTTTATGTAAGAACCGAGAATTTTATACGATTATATATTTATATTTTTATGAATAAATTTTTTTTAAGCGTATAAGTGAATATATATGTGAATTAAGTAAGTTAGTTAATTTAATTATTTTAAGTTAACTAAGATAAATACTTAATCAATTTGATTAAGGAAGAGTAAGATAAGTTATGTTGAGAATTAACATAGCTTGAATGTTAACCTTGAATGGTAAATAAAAAAAGATTTATAATCTTTAAGTGATTAAATTGATATGACTAATATAAAGTGATTATATGATTATGTAATAACTTATTAATCCAATTAGGGTTAATTAAGTTAATGAATTAATGGAACAAAAAGAAAAGCCAAGAAATAAGAATATTAAATTATTTATCAATATATTAAACATTTTGTGGCATATATTGAATAAATATGTGGGTAAATAAATATAATAATTATTTATCAATGATGATAAATATGTTATGATATAGGTAGGAGATGTTTGTGACTAAATAAATATATATATTATAGATGTGTATATATTTTTTTTATTATATATAGTGAATTAAAAAGAAAGCTTTATAACCTAATTTATATATTAGGAATGTGGATTAAATAACCTAAGGGTTATCGTATTGAAGAATGTTAGTATTTAAAATTATACTAACCTAAGAGATTAATTTTATTATCTCAATTTATTATTTATTTTAAACCTAATTAAAGCAAGTCTAATTGGGTTATAAAATTAAATGTACATGAGTAATTATTTAAAAATCCAAAATGAGTGGATTAAAAATCCTAATTAAATAATTAAAGTAATAAAAAATTAATGTATTGGACCATGCTAGTTTACATGACCCAAATGATTTTATTAAGAGCCCAAAAGAATTAAAAGAATGGTCCAAACTTAGTCTAACTAAAGAGGGGCATTTTTGTCATTTGGTTAAGTGAATTAAAGCTATTAAAAGAAAGCAAAAATGGGCCAAATATGGGGGGAAGTACCCGACCATTAAAGGGAGAGAAGGAACATGTGGGTTAATTATTTTGCTTATTATGTTAGCTTAAGTTACTCCCACACTCCACCTAGTTGTCACTTACTAATTTGGCCACTTATTATAACTAAGTGTGCAAGCAAGAGAAGAAGAGATAAGAGATAAGAGAAAGAAGAAGTTGGGAGATTATACATGTATACACATATTACATCTATACATTTTCTCCTACTCCAAATATTCCTCACTTAATTTACCAACAAAGTTTACTTCCTTTTCATTTCATTTCTTCCAAACTTAGCAAACACAAAACAAAATAGAAAGGGGAGAAAGAGAGAGAAAACCGTGGGGTTGAGAAGAGGAAGAGAGAGAGTTTTGTAAATCTTCATAGCTCACTTGGAAGGAAGAAGAAGAAGGATAGACCAAAATCAAAGGTATAAAAACTTATCAATAAACTAGTTTATTTCCTTTTATTTAATTTGTTTTTGATAAAATAAGATCTAAGGTTTTAAAACTCTAAAACTTTATATTTACATGTTAATGAGTGTTTCATATGTGGATTCTATTTTTGAAGTTAAAAATTAGCTCTAAAGAAAGAAAAGAAAGCTATACGTCTAAAAGGTTTAAGAAAAACTTTAGTCTTTTATGATTTGTATATTTTTGTGTTAGATTCTTAAAGTTCAAGTTGTAAATAGCTAGAATCATGTTAGAATGATAGATATATAGTTTAATGGGTTTAACTTGGATATTGATATGAGTTTATATAGAAAAGTTCAGCAAAATATTTGAAATTTTTTTTACCGACGAACAAACCGTAGCATGTTTGAATAAATTGCTCATTTTGAAATCTATATATTATTTTTGTGAATTTATATTTTCTGGTATATTATGGGTAAGTTACAAACAAAATCTCTTTGGAATCACACAAATATGTTTAAAAATGAGCAAGTTATGAATTTATTTTCAAAACATGTCAACTGTTGGAGCATTGTAAGAACAGTCCAATTTCTGGCCATTTTCGGTAATTAAAACTTGTCCAAATTTGATGTTTGATAACTGAAAACTGTAGTTCGGGAAGATTCAAATCCAACGAGTCCGATTGGGCCTCAATCGGAGTTGTAGATTTCATTCTATGAAGGTTTTAGTAAAGGACCCCAAAACTGAAAATAAAATCAAAAAGTTAGAAAAATTAAAGAATATTGACCGGTTCAGTTTTCCGGTGAACCGGCGGAACTTTCCGGAGGCCGGTTCACCACTTTTCCGGCCGGTTCTTGGGGTGGGTCTTGGACAAAATTTTTTCTAAAATTCTGAAGAACATTAAAATATTTTATTCAGAATTTTCGAAATAGTTATGTAATTATTAAGTAATTAATGGTTTAAACTCATTTAAAACTTATTAATTAATAATGATTAATACTAATCAATGATTATTAAACTAGTTATATATTAGGAAAGTATGATTAATTATTTTATTATTATTTAATTAACATTAAGTAACAAAAGAATGAAAATTAGTGTTATTAAGCTAACTATTTGTTATTTAATTAAGATTAAATAATAAATAGAGTTTAATAATTTATTAATTATTATTTAATTAATATTAAATAATGATTAAAGAATGTTTAAAATAAATAAATAAATTGTTTATTATTTAAGTGAGAATAAGTAATAAATAATTATAATTACTTACTCACATGTTAGTTAAGTATTACAAAGTCAACAAATTAATTATTTATTATTTAATTAAATATTAAATAATAAATAAAGATTAGTGTTAATTATTTATTTATTTATTATTTAATTAATATTAAATAATAAATAAAGCTAAATTTTAATTAATTAATTATTATTGAATTAATATTAAATAATAAATAAAGATAAACGTTAATTAATTATTATTTAATTACAGTTAAATAATAATTAAAGACTCATAAAGTTAAATAAATTAAGTATTTATTATTTAATTAATATTAAATAATATAAGGTTAATAATATTAAATTATTAAAATATTATTAAATGATTAATAATATTAGAAAGTTAAAATATTATTAAAGGATTAATAATATTAGAGAGAGACTAAAATATTATTAAAAGATTAATAATATTAGAGAGAGACTAAAATATTATTAATAATATTAGGAAGCGAATAGAATATTATTACAAGGTTAATAATATTATTCAAGTGTTAAGATGCTTACTTAATAATAATATTATCAAGGGATGATAATATTATTAAAGAGTTAATGTGATATCTAATATTTAATTATGTGATTAATGTTAGATAATATATGAGAATAATAATGTTATGAATAATTATATGTTATACTAATTGAAGGATCCATGATAGGTCTTTCCAAAGAGGATAAGTTAAATTCATTAAGCGGATTATAGAATTGTGTAGCAGTAGTCAACGACCAAGGCAAGTTTCCTAACTCAACTTGAGTTATTAATTTCAAAGCATGATTAGTGGATAATTATTGTTGGTTATTCACATCCGTAATGATTATTGTTATTCGCACATAGTGCATTTGATTTTATGTTCTACTATTTGAAATTTGAAATAAATTTAAAGTTCTTTTATTCATGAACTGTTTATAAGCCATGTCTCAGCTATTCATTTCGGATAGACTAAATTGATGAATCGTTCTATTATTTGAACTACATTGTTATTGAAAGATTTATGTCATTTATTTCGGCTAAATCAATATTGATATTATATGTTGAAATCATAACATTTCTTTGAAAGTAATCCAAACCATATTATTGTGGTACGGACTCATGATGTAAGACTGAGATGAACAACCCTTATAAAAAGGGGAATTTTATTGTCGACATCCGACCCTTGCGCTATTTTTGAGTATTATGCATAATATAGGGTACAATTAGTTTTTATAACTAACTTATATTCTTGAGGTAATTTAGTTTTAATAACTAATGATTCCTCTATTAGTTCTTGATCCATTAGTGATCACTCAGTATGAAATCTGGGAATATCTCACTTCATTGAACAGTGTTGCAGTATTGATAAATATCTTAATCAATTGAATATTATTGAACATTTGAAAGAATTTTACTCTTTCATCTTTGATATGTTATCCAGCTTGGAATTCAAGAAAAGTCTTGTTATTGAAAATGATTTATTGTTCAGCTACTTCGAAATCTTGTGAACATTGTTAATATTCTAGAAAGTTAGATTCTTCTATATCTTTTATTGTACGCTTTAACTTGCTGAGCAAACTCGTTGCTCACTCTTGCTTAAATAAAACATTTCACCTAAGGACGAGGTAGCCGAAGGGTCAAAGAAAGACAAAGACAAAGGCAAAGGCAAAGTTCAAGAGTAATTATTGTGAACTTTAATTATTATGTTGCTTTATGTAAATTAATTATGTAAACCTTTTGAGTATCTAAGGTTATGTAAGTTATGTTAAGGTTAGTTAACCTGGGAGATTATTATAATTTGTATTAAGTAATGGTATGAATGATGTAATTCATCACTGAATGGGTAGTTAGATGTGGTATGCATGATGGATCGTGAGCACCAAATCCGAGGTTAGGAAACCCGGATTTGGGAGCGTCACATTTTAAACGTGAGATTTCCTAGATGATAGCAATTTTCTTGTATTATTTTTTTTTGTCATGATTTAGTATTACAACCTAGTAGTTGTAATATTTTGAAAAGGGTTAAGGAACATGAATGTCCCCCATGGCCCCTTGTTATTGTATTATTATTTTTGAGATTTTAATAAAACAACAACCTCAGCAAGAATGTTTGTTGGCATTGTACTCCATAAAAATAATAAATAAATAGAAACCAACCAAAAAGTATTATTAATTATTATATTTAAGACTTTGAACGAATTTATATTTATTTTAGATTCTAAGTTTTCAAAGGAAGTATTATGGTGGATAATGGGACAGCCGAGCTAGTGAAAAGACATAATGGAAAAGTTTGTTCTTTCCATTGATCAGATTGCTGACAGCTTATTTACTAAAGGTCTTCACCATTTACAGTTTAGTTCTTTGTGTGGCAAGCTTCGAGTTACGATCAGTGCCCTCCAGCTTGAAGGGGAGTATAAAGGAATAACTGATCGTGTAATCTGATGAATATTGATAAGGATGGATTTATAAGGATTGTAATCTTAGTGTTTATTTATTAACTTGTTATGTAACTATGAGATAGATAATTTAATTACGTTGTTAGCTTTAGATTGAGTTGTGTATGTTCAAAACTCTCATCCTCGTACTACAAATGACAAATCTAAGTAATATGAATATTAAGTTTGGTTTCAATTCTTTCTCACCTATATCTGTTGTAATTTATTAATGTTGAACAATAATATTACCGTCTGAATTAAATAGTTGACCACTATTTCCTTAATATTATTGGCTGATAAGTGCAGAATATCTTATGATTTTGATTCTTTTATATCTAGTTTTATTATCTGTTTCTGTGCATATGACCTTATTAAGGTATTTATTGATTTCAGGAAGAATTGAAGATGATTTAGAACATATAGAGTAAAAAAAGCTTAGCTTTCAGCTATTTTGTAGAACTGCTCTACGGTTGGTGGACGCTGCTCTACGTTCGTTGAATAAATAACTCTATGGTCGTAGTGTTGGAACTGCTATAGAGTTACTCGACGATTGTGTGTTCACTCTACAGATTTGTTACTCTCTACGATCAGCTGGTACAGAAATCATTCTACGATTTATGACTCTACGTTTGCTGCTCAGAGATTTTACTCTACGTTCATGGGTCGACTTATGGATATGGATCTAGGTCGGATCTGAGGAGATAGAGCAGAGGAGTTCAATTTGTAATAGGATTTGGAATTAGAGTTATGATAAGCTACAACTGGTTATGGAAGTACCTAGAGTCTGCTATGGAAACTAAGTTCGGAGTTTGATAGAGAAACTATGTCTGCTGAGATTTCAAAAGTAGGATTGGATTAGAATTCTTCTAGAGTTCAGAATTTTTACCTATAAATATATGTACTTGTAATCAAATCAGGAGAGAGATATATCTACATCCTATTATATTATTATTCAGTTCTCACGGAGGTTGAACTTTTATTGCAGTTTATGGTTTAATTGAGTTATATCATTATTTATTCCTTCTTATATGAAATTTATTCTTGATAATATGTTTCAACTGTTTGTTTTGACTGATTTAATAATGGCTAGTTAAGTTGATCAAGCTACTATCATCTGCTAAATTAAAGAATAGTATTAAGTAAATGATATTGTATCTGATCACAGGCAGTAGTTAGTAATACATGATTGTGGTCAAGTTTTTAAGTATTGCTATGATTATCAGAAGTTAAGTTCAATAATCTGCGATTGTGTGATTGATGCTTGGAATAATCTAATTCCATGGTACTTAATGTTACTGTTATATTAAATCTAGACTGATAGTTCTAGATTGTATAAGAGTTTGGTTCTAGTGAGTGATTATTTCATTAGATTTAAAACCTAAGAGAAATTTCAGGTAATAAATATTGTTTTTATCTAGGGTTATTAGTTTCATTGAAGGATAAATATTGTTATACTTGATTATTCTGTTAACGATGAAAAGGTGATACTAAACTTCAGAACTAAAGTTTTAATTCATTATTTATTTTTCTTACTTAAATTTTGTTTCTCTTAGTTAATTAGCCCAAACTCAAAACCCCCCTCTTTATTATTTGTTTATTTCAATTAGAAATAAGTAGAATAGATTAAAACAAGATCATTCTCTGTGGGTTCGTCCATTACTTGATGTTGTACTGAGTTTCAATTTCGTACAGTGAAGTAAGGTTTTAATTTTGGAGTGTTAAACGACAGCTTCCAAAATTTTGGCATCGTTATCTGGGAGTGATTACTTGTTTTTGTTTATTCTTTATTTTATTTTTAGTTTATGACTCGATCCTCTCAATCTGGAAAGTTAGATTTTGATCCAGAAATAGAGAATATTGCAAGAAGACTGAGAAAGGAGAATTATAGAGCTAACCAGTCAACTGCAGATCCAGAAGAAGTTGTTGATGCATTACCTGATGGCCTCAACATAGCACTTTAATTGTTTTCAAACATTTCATTCAGTGAATTAGAAGAAGACATGCATGGTTGCTGCTAATTAACAACAATAGGACTCTAAAGGAGTTGGCTACTCCTAGTTGGCTTCTCCTAATCTTAATCAACAAACCTTGTGTATTGAATATCAGGACTAATACATTTGTTGCCTAATTTTCGTGGTCTTACAGGAGAAGATTCATACAAGCATCTAAAAGAGTTTTATGTGGTGTGTTTTAACATGAAGCCACAAGGAGTAACAAAAGTCTCCATTCCAAGTATTGTCTAAAGTCTCTTATGTGTGTTTGTAGGGATAGGTTTTGTCAAAATGTCTGTCACTTGATCTTGAGATTTACAGTACTCAACTTGTGATATCCCGAATATTAGTAATATTTCTTTTAAGGAAAATATTAAATGATTAAATAAATATTAGAGATTGAACCTAATTTTTAATAAGGGAAATGTGAAAAGAGTGGATTAAATTTTTATTTTATTATAAGAACCGATAATGATGATATATAAATTGCAAAGGGAGACTTTTAAGATAAAGACTAACTAAGAATGACATGCGGCATTACAAATAATGTAATTAATTATAATGAAAAAAAATGTGATGTGTGAAATTGGTTTATGTCAAGATAAATATTTGAGTATGATACAAATATGGAACTAGTTTGTGTGTTAATATTTAACGTGTTAAATGCTTTGAGAAAAGAAATAAGTAGTAGGACAAATAAATATATAAAAATTATATATATTTATTTATCGGCCAAACAAGACATGAAATAAAATATATGGGTTTAAGGTTAAGGTGTGATGGGATTAATAACGAAATGAAATATGAAAATGAATGAAATCAATTGATTAATATTAATTAATTGAGATTAAGTTAAAATTATACTATGAATAATATAATTTGAATATTAAGCCTTGAACGGCAATAGAATTATTATGAATTAAATTTCATAAAACAAGTTAATGAATTCACTTAAATTAGTGAATTAATGTATGTATTTTGTTCTAATAAAATGAGGGAGCTAATTAAACTCATTATTATAAATACATTACATATGAATGTAATATATTTATGTAATAACTTAATATATGATACTATGTCAAACAAATATAGATTAAATATGGAATGAGATAAGTAATTTACTATTTGAAAATTGGTGGGTTAAAATAATTGTTTTAAGTAATTGAATAAAGAAATTTATTCGATTAAATGAGAAGTGGGACTATGTTACAATAATTAAATGTAACATGGTTAATGGCTTAATATACGACATTTCGCCAAGTAAATATAATTGAATACATTTGAAGGACCCATATATAAATATTGATGTCAAATGAGTAAATTAAATTAATATTTAATTTGAGATGAGATGTATATGTTAAATAAATTGTCTTGAAACAATTTATGGAAGGAAGGATTAAATTTAATTTAATTATACAATATTAATTGTATAAATTAAATGAGTTATTTAAAATAATTAATGAATCAAATTTTTGAAGTAATGGTTCGTTATACAAAAAGTGTTAAATTAATTATGGATTAATTCCATAATTAGTGGAATGGTTTTTTTTATATACATAATTTTAAATGTATTATTATTTAAGTTAGATCAATTGAAATTCATGTAATTAGAATACATGAATTAATATGTGTACGTATTGGAAATATAATATGTATAATGCATTATAATATGCATTATGTATTAGTGTATGTATGTATGGACAGCTAGAATCTGAAATTGGATAAGAGAGCATAGTGGGTGGCTAGGGAACTTAGGAGGCAATTAGAGGTCATCAGCAAAGAGAGAGAGAGAGAGAGAGAAGCTAAGAGTTATCCAGATAATCAAGTTCTCTGCTCATTCCTTACTCCCCTGCTATCTTCCTTTTCCGTTCCAAACCACATTCATGTTCAACTCTCCAACTCTTATGCTACCAACACAGCCACCCTCAATTTCTATAAAGAAATTACTGAATTCTCTAAGAGCGGGAATTACCAACTGAAATTGAAGAAGAATTAGAGCAAGGAATTGTCAAGGAAAGGATTCAAATCAGGCCTTGAGCAAGAATTGAAACAAAAATTCAAGCAAAACAACAAACAAGAGGTAAACCAATTTCTATTTGGCAATTTGTGGGAATTAGAGTAAAATTTTAGTGTGTATTGTTTTGTTGGGTTGTAGAATTGTATGATGATGGGAGTGTATGCTATAGTACCAGCGCGACCGTGTTGGTCTGCAGTCGTCCCAAAATATTTTCTTTTAAGTACAGAGCCTCTGTATATATATATTAGAGTCCTTTAGACTCTAATATGTGTCATACATGATATTTAGCTTAGCCGTGATGGACTTGACTTAGTTTTAGCACTATTGCATAGAGTTTCAAAAGAAAACTAAAGTAGTTTGGGAAGTAAAGGAAGGTGGTCTAGATTAACATATTTAATGTGACAATCCGAAAATTTATAAGATTCTAAACGATTAAATTAAAGGTTAAAGAATAAAACCTAGATTGGAAATAGAGGATTAATTAAAAATTTTAAAGAACCTATGTGGTTTGATTTGAATTTTTAGCAATGTAAAGAAATTAAATGAGAATGATAGAAATTTTTAGAAGTAAGGAAGAAATTTATTTTATTATCTCAATTTATTGGGTTATAAAATTAGATGTACATGAACAATCATTTAATTTTCAAATTGAATGGAATAGAAACCCTAAGCAACTAATTAGGGTAAAATAAAATTTAGGCTTTGGGTCAAGTTAGTTTACATAGCCCAAATAATTAAATTGGAAGCCCAAAAGAATAAAATGAGTGGCCCAAACCTAGCCACTTGAAGATGGGCATTATGGTCATTTATTAAAGCATTATTTGGCAAATAAAAGAAATCAAAAATGTAGGAGATGGGGCTTGTAATTTCCGGCCAGCTCAAGGGTAAAAAGGGAAAGAAAAATTTTAGTTTGCTAGCTTGTCCAAGTTTGTGGATATAATCTACCAAATCTCTACCCACTCTCACAAGTGTCACATGATCAACTAAGTCAACACTTATGGTGAGTGAAGCAAGCAAACATGTGGTGAATTAGCATACATGAATGTAATAATCACTCACTAGTTAGTAAACAAAATATCAAAGTTACACTTTACTCTCACTTTACACTTCCAAACTTCCAAGTAGCAAAATAAACAAACTATAGAGAGAGAGAAAGGGACAAGAATTCGGCAGCCTTGTGAGCTCTAGGAGAGTAAAATATTTCATGCATCCCAAGCTTCTTAACTATTTTGGAAAGAAGAAAAGGATTGCAAGGAGATCAAGGTATGTTTCTAAGAAATTTTCCAAGTTTAGTATGCTTTACTTAGCTAAATCTTGAGGAAACAAAGAGCTTAATGATTGATCTTTGTAAACTCTTGTTTTATATGTGTATAAGTGTTTTACATAAGGATCTAAGTATTTTTCAAGTTGATAGTTGGAATCAAAGAGAGAAAATCAAGTTTGTTCCATTTTGTTCAAGAAAAATTTTTCTATGGTATTCTATAGGTATTTTAATGCTAGATACATGAGTTAAGGACTAAATCCCTTTTGAATGACCCAAAAATGTTGTGGGAGGAATAAGTTATGGAATTTTTAGTAAAACACATCCTTGATGGAAAAACTTACAAAAATTAATATACTACTGCCACAAAAAGGAAATTTTGGGATTACCTAGATTGTTCAAAAAATTCTGAGCTTTTGATATGTTGTAGTACACTGAATAAGCTTTCCATAAACTCTGGAACGGACTAAATCCGACATCGGAGGAAAGAGTTATGCCATTTTAAAGTAGCCAAATCAAAACTGGGAAACCATTTCGGTTCAGTCCCTTCCACGAAATATTTTGAATTTTATGTTTGGAATTTGAAGATGGTCCAAGAACAAAAGTTGTATTCCCGGAAGTTAGCTTTGCGTGGGCTCAAGAATTGCTCAAAAACGTTTTAAAACGAAAAAGTTATGATCGTTTTAGTACAATAGGGTCAAGCTGGAAAACTAAAACTGACCAGCCACTTCTGGGCTGTTTTCCATGACCAAAACAGAACCAAATTTGGTGTTTGATAAACGGAAACTGTAGTTCAAGAAAATACGAATCCAAAGCCTCCGACGGAACTTAAATCCGAGTTGTATATTTCGTTTTACAAGCGTTTCCGTAAAGGACTCCGAATCTGAAAATTTGGGCAAGAATGGCAAAATTATAATTAAATGGAAAATATAATAAATAAATCTTTAAAGCCACTACTTGGTTAGTTGATTAATTACATATAAGATTAAATATAATTAATTATTTAATTATTATTTAAGTGGTATTAAATGATAATTAAGTAGAGTTAGTATTAATAAAGTAACTAGTTATTATTTAATTAAGATTAAATGATAATTAGAGTTAATCAAGTGATTAATTATTATTTAATTAATATTAAATAATGATTAAAGAATGTTTAAGTGAGATTATGTAATTACTTACTTACATTAATATAAACTTTATAAAATGATTATTTATTATTTAAATAATAATAAATAATAAATAAGGACAAGTAATAATTAATTATTCTTAATTTGATAAAAAAATAATTAAAGATTTATTAAGTGAATTAATTATTTATTATTTAATTAATATTAAATGATAAATAAGGACAAATATTAATTAATTATTCTTTAAATAATAATAAAGAGTAATTAAAGACTAATAAGGTAAATAAATTAATTAATTATTATTCAAGGATAATTAATTAGTTAATTATTATTTAATATTAAATAATAATTAAAGACACATAGTAATTAATTAATTAATTATTATTTTATTAATATTAAATAATAATTAAAGACAAACAATAATTTGATTATTCATTATCTAATTAACATTAAATAATGAATAGATCTACTTGGCTATTATTTATTAAATAATAACTAAAGGTAATTAATTAATTACTATTTATTAATATTAAATAGTAATCAAATGAAGGTATAGATTAATATTATGATAATAAATTTATTTAATAATTATATTAAATAAATTATGTAAAAATGGTTTTAATATTTTAAAAATTATTTAAAAATAATTTAAAGGTTATAAAAAATATTTTAAGTTATAAAACATAACTTTTAATATTTTTTCATGAAATACATTAATATTTTAATATTAATGGCAGTTATTTAATAATGATTTTAAATGTTTTAAAATCATTTAAAAGTGATATTAAGGTATTAAAAATACTTTGAGATATTATAAATAATATTATGACATGAATTTCATTAATATTTGAAATTAAATAAATATTAATGATAATGGAATTATGTGGTATTTAAATCATATAAAAATGATATTAATGATTGAAAAATCATTATAAATATTTGAAAATTATGATGAGTTTGTGAAAAATATTTTGACTGAATAATAAATTATCTAAGTTGGTATTAAAGCGTTTAGGTAGAGTCCTATTGATATTAAGCTCGATAATTATCCGATTAGGCAATCGGGATGTCGAATTAGTACCGAACTCAACTCAGACTATAATAGTTTGACTTGATACCGGGTCTTATGTGTTTTATTGACTATTAGGATTATGTGGTAATGTGTTTAGGTTATTTTATAACTGTAATTAACAGTATTAATTGTGATGATATTATTCTAATTGGGAGATCGATATTATCAATATTATGTCTTCAGATGAAGCTAACTAGATTGCGTAGCAGTAGTCGGCGATAAAGGCAAGTTTTCTTTAACTCAACTTTGAGTTATGATTCTTCAATTATGCTAGTGGTTAATCCTTGTTGATTACATCACGTCTATGAATTATTGATTCGCATGTTGTGCATATTGCATGATTCGCACCTTGTGCATATTGCATGTGTTCATCAGGTATGAAAGGCTGATCACCTTCATTATCATTTGGTCCAGTTGATTTATTCATGTTCATTATTGACCATTCATTTTTATTGTCTCGGTCGTTCAGTTATGAAAATTTATTCATGCTATTTCACAATTGTTATATTGTTGAAAGTCAGCCAGCTTATTATTCATTCTTTTCGATCATGATATGTCCTTTTTTGTACTTAAACTTGCTGGGCAAACTTGTTGCTCACCCTTGCTATATCATGATAAACATTACAAATTTAAACGAATACTTCAGATACAGGCGAAGGCATATGACATTGTATGTTGTATATGATATTGAATACAGGTATTAAGTTAAGGTTACAGACCTTGGGATTATGTTGTAAAAGTTATTGTATAAACAATTTATGTTTATATCTTCCGCAATAGTTATAGAAATATTGTATCGTAACGTACCAGGTCCGATGCTCTGGGGACCCGGATTTGGGGGCGTCACATCTAAGACATGTGTATGCATATTGTTGGGATAGTTCACATGAATCCCATATCGGATAAATTCAAGAGTGTAGATGGGTTAATAAATATGGTGGAGCCTCAATCTAATAGGTTAACCTTTTAGGTGAAGAGGTGGTCAAAGATGCTTATTGGCCCAGTCTGATAAGAATTGATGTGGGTTGTGGATGGAACAATATCACTATAAATGGTATCAAAGCTCGTGGTTCGATGGGCCCAAAATAGTGGAGATAGTTCACATGAATCCCATATCGGATAAATTCAAGAGTGTAGATGGGTTAATAAGTATGGTGGAGCCTCAATCTAATAGGTTAACCTTTTAGGTGAGGAAGTGGTCCAACATGCTTATTGGGCCAGTCTGATGAGAATTGATGTGGGTTGTGGATGGAACAATATCACTGTAGAAATTGGTCCTCTGTTATATTTTTATATGTTCCATAGGTTACATTGAAGTCATTTTTATACAACTATTACAGGTACTACCTTCCTAACATAGAGACTGATACTACAGCTATATTACAGCTGTAGAGGCATGTTTATGTACAGTAGTACAGTAGTAGTAGTAGTATATCTGCTAACACTCCCCCTCAAGTGAAAGTAGTATGCATACAAGCCAATCATGTATGATGATAAAGCATATACTTTGGAGGCAATCTTATTTATTTATTAATAAAAATATTCATTTATTAAAGGCATTTAATTATCTACACGGTGCTGTTTTTATAATATGTAAATAACCCATAGTTTTAAGCAATGCTTTTAGAATCATGATGATGATCATGCCAATGAGATCTAAATTCTTAGAAAGCTCTAAAACTAAAATAGTTCCTAATCATGGGATTACTAAAAAGGGGATTAGTAAATCCGGATAGATTAGTACATATGTTGCTTGCTCATTAGATGAGGATGATTGATCTCATAATCATTTGTGTGGAGACACTAAAGCAAGTATGTAGGTGCTTATTGGAGAATAAGTTCACTGAACGTGACTCGCTATGGAATACCTAATGGAGTTTTACTCGCCTGTCAATAGGAATTCTTAATGTGATAGTAGTACAAGTGATCCTTGGACTTGAGATCATCATAGTATCTTGTATGTAATGAATTATACTTTGCCTTATTCCTTAAAGCCCTTTAGGGTATATAAAAGGGTATGCTTGGGTATAATGAGTTACATATGGAGACAATGAATGATCAATAAAGAATCTACCACCTCTAGTAAAGGAGGAGATATGTCCTATGTGATTCGTTAAATGACAACCCAGGAATCCTTGGCCAAGGTAAAATGAAATTAGAAAGGAGTTTCTAATTTACATTATTTGGAGTTGTGCATTTTCTAATCGAAATACATATAATTAAATAAAATAAGACTTGACAGTAAATTCATGTCTTATATTTAATTGGGACATTGTATGGTGGAAGGATTGAATTGTATGGTAACTATTTACTCACAGGTTCTTTTATGATTAATGTTGAAATCTATATTATCTGGAAAGTCGTTGATCGCTAGGGAGGCTTATCCCTATTGTAGAATAAATATTATTTATTTAAATAGATTATTAGTTTAATTTATTTATTTAAATAAGATTAGAATTGTTCTAATTGATTTATTCACAACCGATTTAATATGGAGAACCTAAAGGGTCACACCATAAAAGGAAGAATAATTATTTAAGAAGGTAATGGCATAATCGTAATAATGCATTAAGTGAAATTAATTTAATCTATGGTGATAGAATAAATTAAATAGCTTAATATTGATTATTTAATATTTTGGAAATATTAAATATAAATTAATAAGAGGACTCTTATTAATATTATTATTATTTTAATTTCTAAAGGAGTTTAGTAATTAATTTAATATTAGTACTCTCATTTATTCCTAATAAGATTAGGAGACAAATTAATTAAATGAATTTAATTAATTATTTCCCATGTGGTGGGAAGCCTAAATTAATTAAAGGAGTTTAATTAATTAAAAGAAATCCCATGTCTAATAGGATTAGAAGGGTTGACCAATATCTATATAAGAGGATTCTTATAATAGATATTACTTGATGCAATTTCAATTGTTGGAGAGTACTCCTTTTCTATAGAGGATAGAAAACTAAGCCAACCACCCTCCTTCTTGATAATTCATCTTCCTTGGTGGATCACCTCTAGAGGCCAAACACTTGGGTGGCTAATGTTGATCAAAGGAAGGAATCTAATCCGGAAATTCAAGGAGATCACGAAGAACAAGGAGTTGAACTAGTACCTGTGGAAGCTTCGTTCTACAAGGGTATGATTCCATAACTTCTTATTTATCGTTTTAAATTAATAATTTGCATAAAGGATGATCCGGGTAATGGTTTTGTAGAAATTTTTTTAAACTATGATATACCATGCTTCCGCTAATTTTTGCAATTTGATTGCGTCACGATTTCGTACAAACCCAACAGTGGCATCAGAGCCAAACTTTTATGTAATTATTAATTTATTTTTGATTTCATATACATATGGGTATATATTTAAAATAATTTATTGGGCATAATTTTATTGTATAAAATTATTTTTTTTTAAGAAAAAAAATGACGTTTTTTTTTTGGAACGAATCACAAATTTTTTTTTTGGGTGCTAATCTTGAATTCTGCAAAGAAAATGTGTTGTCTCTTTCTTACTCCAAAAAGAATGTGACCCATCAGGAAATGACTCTTTTAATAAACCTGCAGGACTCTTTTAATAAAAGAAGGTGACTTCTTTTTAAAAAAATAAATATGATATATTTATATATTATATTCTAAATAATTTTATAATTAAAATAAAGAGTTTATTTTAATCTTGAAATTGGATTTCATGCAATTTAAAATTGCCCATTAAATGATACTCATATATATATGGAATGCTTTAATTCATGAGATGAATATTTATTTATTGATATATATGGTGATATGTATGATAATAAATGGGGATTGATTATGGACTATTTGACCAATGTGATTGAATTTTATTTTAGTTGAATGCTTGAATGAATGGGTTTTATTAAATGGGGTCTGTGTACCTCGTCTTCTCTAATTTTTTTTTTCGTGATGTAAAATTCTATCTCCCTCCTATGTACTTCCCCTTGACTGCTGATCAAGATTTCTATTTAAATTAAATAGTTTAATATAATAGAAATAGTTAGAATTATCTTGAAAAAATTGGAGACCAAGGAGCAAGGAGCGCGTGAAGACCCGTTTGTATGGAGCCCGGGTTTAAATGTAATAGTTATATTTAAATTTAAATTCTTGCACTCCTAGGTTTGACCTTTTGGTTCACTTGGTGGCTCTAGTGAACCAAACTAGAATAAAAGTCCATAATCAATCTGGGTAGAATATAGTATTCTATATTGCATGCTAAATATTATATATATTATATTTTATGCAAACATGCTTCGCATGTTTAATAAAATGATGCGTATTTTATATATATATGTGCATGCACGCTAAACAAGATGAGACAAATAATAACAAATCCCTCAAAGAAATAATATTAAGTCCGAAGCGTTCAAATGATATTTGGAATATCGAACGTCGCCTTCTAGCATGATAAATTAATAGAGTATTAAATATTTAATATGAGCTTGTTGTGCTATCCACAAGGCGAGTATTGCATATTTAAGATGTTAATTAATCACATTTGATGCTTATCAAGAAAATTGAACGATCTAGTCTTGTTGTGCTATCCACAAGGACGAACATTTTTCTTTTTTGAATTTATAGAAGTGCTAGGCTGGACTTAACTTAAATCGTTTTAGTTCGGATGTGCACACACTTGACCATTATGATTTAAGAGGAAAAATAAAGGAGTTATATAGTGATGTAATTGACAAGAGTTGTCTACCTATTTATTTGTATATCGCTTGTTGTGCTATCCACAAGGTTATATACATTTGAAATGGGATCCTTATTCTCACTAGCAAATCTTTAATTAGATGTTGCCGAACTATATAAGTGAGGGTAATATAGTTTGATAAAAATAGTGGGAGATACCAATTTAAAATAAAGACCTAAATTTATTTTGGTATGCAAAATTAATAAAATGAATGTTTGCTAAAATGTTGTTTTTCACATGCAAAATTTTAAAAATGTCAAAATCACTAATTTCACAGCGAAGCATACTTGATGCTAATAAGCTTACCGGACCGAATTATACGGACTGGCTAAGAAATCTGAGAATAGTTCTCACTGCTGAAAAGATTTCTTATGTCCTAAACTCACCTGTTCCTGAAACTGTTCCAGAAACAGCCTCTGAGGAAGAGATTGCCACCATTGTAAAGTGGCAAGATGATGCATCTGTGGCTCAATGCATCATGCTCGCATCCATGAATAACGAGCTTCAGCGTCAGCACGAAAACATGGATGCTCCTACTATGTTGATTCACCTCAAGGAGTTGTATGGTGAACAAAGTAGGACTACTAGATATGAGATATCTAAGGAGCTCTTCCGATCTCGGATGACCAAGGGCAAAGTGAACATAAAGGAACAAAAGAAATCTGATCCAGCTAGCAAAGGAATGTGCTTCCATTGCAACGAGTCGGGTCATTGGAAGAGGAACTGCAAGAAGTTTCTGGCAAAGAAGAAGCTTGGAGAAGCTTCGACTTCCAATCAAGGTTTGTTCATGATTGAAATTAATTTTTCAGAAAGTCAAAATTCTACTTGGGTATTGGATACCGGCTGTGGTTCTCACATATGTAATAATGTGAAGGGACTGGTCAGAAGTAGAAAACTGAACAATGATGAGGTGATCCTACGAGTGGGGAATGGAGCAAAGGTTGTTGCATTAGCTGTAGGAACTTATTATTTAGCAATGCCTTCGGGCAAGTCCATTTATCTTAATAATTGTTATTATGTTCCGAATATTATTAAAAATATTATTTCAATTTCTGTATTGGATATGGAAGGATTTAACGTTGTTATAAAGAACAATAGTTGTTCTATTTATAAAGACGATATTTTATATGGTGTTGGAAATTTGCGAAATGGACTTTATACACTTGACTTACAAGAAAATATTTTTCAAATTGAACAAACTAAGAAAAGGAAAAGAGATGATATTAATTATACCTACATGTGGCACTGTAGACTCGGTCATATCAATGAAACAAGATTATCCAAGTTGCATAAAGATGGGCTCTTTGAGTTATCTGATTATGAATCATATCCAACTTGTGAATCTTGTCTCATGGGTAAAATGACTAAATCTCCTTTTAGTGGAAAAGGAGAAAGAGTTACAGAGTTGTTGGCATTGATTTTCACACAGACGTTTGTGGACCTATACAACAAGTGCACGGGGTGGGTATTCTTATTTTATTACTTTCACTGATGATCACTCAAGATTTGGATATGTGTATTTAATGAAATACAAGTCAGAATCATTTGAAAAGTTCAAAGAGTTCAGAAGTGAAGTAGAGAAACAAACGGGCAAGAGTATAAAGATACTTCGATCAGATTGAGGTGGAGAATACTTAAGCGGTGAGTTTCTCAATTATCTCAAAGAAAATGGTATAATCTCACAATGGACTCCTCTAGGTACACCACAGTTAAATGGAGTATCTGAAAGGAGAAATCGAACACTGTTGGACATGGTTCGATCTATGATGAGTTTTACCGACCTTCCAATTTCCTTATGGGGATATGCCCTAGAAACGGCTGCATACCTACTTAACAAGGTACCTACCAAATCCGCCCCAAAGACTCCATATGAGATATGGAAGGGGAGGAAACCAAATCTTAAGCATGTTAAGACTTGGGGTTGTCCAACTTATGTCAAAAAGTTCGAAAACGATAAGCTACAGACTAAATCTGATAAGTGTAGATTTGTGGGATACCCTAAAGAAACTTTAGGGTATTATTTCTATCATCCAACTTATCAAAAGGTGTTTGTTGCGAAACATACTGCCTTCTTGAAAAAGGATTTTATCCATGAAGGGGTCAGTGGGAGTAAGATATATCTTGAAGAAGTTCAAGACCCACAAATTACCATGGATCAAAGTCAGGTACCTGACAAAGTAGAAGAACCTACTATACCACACCCTGTTCGTAAATCTGGAAGAGTACCGAAGATACCTGAGAGATATAGATTCGTTATAGAGGATGACGATGAGGTACACATTATGAATGATGATGATCCATTGAATTACGAACAGGCTATGAGTAATAAAGTCTCAGGGAAATGGATTGAAGCTATGAAATTCGAAATGGACTCCATGTATGAAAACAAAGTATGGACTTTGATTTCACCACCTGAAGGCATTAAGCCTATTGGGTGTAAATGGGTCTTTAAAAGAAAGACTGGAGCGGACGGCAAGGTAGAGACCTATAAGGCCCGACTGGTTGCAAAAGGTTTCAAACAAAGACAAGGAGTTGACTATGATGAAACCTTTTCACCAGTAGCTATGCTCAAGTCCATTCGGATTTTGCTTGCGATTGCAGCTTATAACGACTATGAGATGTGGCAGATGGACGTGAAAACGACCTTCCTCAATGGAAAACTTGAGGAGGATGTGTATATGACACAGCCAGAGGGATTTGTTTCAAAGGTTAGAACAAATCAAGTCTGTAAGCTGCAACGATCCATTTATGGATTGAAGCAAGCTTCTCGTAGATGGAACATTCGTTTTGATGAGACAATCAAAGAGTTTGATTTTGTCAAAAACGACGATGAACCATGTGTGAACAAAAAGGTTAGTGGGAGCGCAGTTTTATTCCTTGTATTATATGTTGATGATATATTACTGATAGGGAATGACATTCCTATGCTACAATCGATTAAAATCTGGTTATCTAAACACTTCTCCATGAAGGACTTGGGAGAAGCATCCTATATTTTGGGGATAAAGATCTATAGAGATAGATCTAAAAGGATGCTTGGTTTATCCCAAGGAACGTACATTGATGCAATGCTAAAGAGGTTTAGCATGGAAGATTCCAAAAGAGGTCTCATGCCGATGAGCCATGGAATACATCTCTCCAAGAAACAGGCCCCAAAAACACCTGAGGAGAGAGACCGTATGAGTAAGATCCCTTATGCTTCTGCAATAGGATCTATCATGTACGGTATGATATGTACTAGACCTGATGTTGCTCATGCACTTAGTGTAATGAGCAGATACCAGTCAAACCCTGGAGAAGAGCACTGGAAGGCAGTGAAGAATATCCTAAAGTACTTGAGAAGGACTAAAGATATTTTTCTTGTCTACGGTGGGTCTGAATTAAAACTCAAGGGATTCACAGACTCAAGTTTTCAAACAGACCAAGATGACAGTAAATCTGTTTCAGGGTATGTGTTTACCTTGAAAGATGGTGCAGTGAATTGAAAAGGTTCCAAACAACAAAAGGTTGTTGGTTTAGTGACAAAGACAAAGTATATAACTGTAAGTGAAGCTGCAAGTTGATGTTTTAGATGAAAAGTTCATTACAGAACTAGGAATAGGTCCTAAGTCTCATCTTGAATCTAAACATGTGTTGCGGGCACTTTGATTAAAGAAATCATTGAAAGAGGAGAGTGTAGACTCTCAAGACAACATTGCAGATCCATTAACTAAAGCTTTAACACAACAGCAGTTTGATCGTCACTTAGAGAAGTTGGGTATGAGATACCATGGTGATTGGCTTTAGTGCAAGTGGGAGATTGAAAGTAGTATGCATACAAGCCAATCATGTATGATGATAAATCATATACTTTGGAGGCAATCTTATTTATTTATTAATAAAAATATTCATTTATTAAAGGCATTTAATTATCTACACGGTGCTGTTTTTATAATATGTAAATAACCCATAGTTTTAAGCAATGCTTTTAGAATTATGATGATGATCATGCCAATGAGATATAAATTCTTAGAAAGCTCTAAAACTAAAATAGTTCCTAATCATGGGATTACTAAAAAGGGGATTAGTAAATCCGGATAGATTAGTACACATGTTGCTTGCTCATTAGATGAGGATGATTGATCTCATAATCATTTGTGTGGAGACACTAAAGCAAGTATGTAGGTGCTTATTGGAGAATAAGTTCACTGAACGTGACTCGCTATGGAATACCTAATGGAGTTTTACTCGCCTGTCAATAGGAATTCCTAATGTGATAGTAGTACAAGTGATCCTTGGACTTGAGATCATCATAGTATCTTGTATGTAATGAATTATACTTTGACTTATTCCTTAAAGCCCTTTAGGGTATATAAAAGGGTATGCTTGGGTATAATGAGTTACATATGGAGACAATGAATGATCAATAAAGAATCTATCACCTCTAGTAAAGGAGGAGATATGTCCTATGTGATTCGTTAAATGACAACCCAGGAATCCTTGGCCAAGGTAAAATGAAATTAGAAAGGAGTTTCTAATTTACATTATTTGGAGTTGTGCATTTTCTAATCGAAATACATATAATTAAATAAAATAAGACTTGACAGTAAATTCATGTCTTATATTTAATTGGGACATTGTATGGTGGAAGGATTGAATTGTATGGTAACTATTTACTCACAGGTTCTTTTATGATTAATGTTGAAATCTATATTATCTGAAAAGTCGTTGATCGCTAGGGAGGCTTATCCCTATTGTAGAATAAATATTATTTATTTAAATAGATTATTAGTTTAATTTATTTATTTAAATAAGATTAGAATTGTTCTAATTGATTTATTCACAACCGATTTAATATGGAGAACCTAAAGGGTCACACCATAAAAGGAAGAATAATTATTTAAGAAGGTAATGGCATAATCGTAATAATGCATTAAGTGAAATTAATTTAATCTATGGTGATAGAATAAATTAAATAGCTTAATATTGATTATTTAATATTTTGGAAATATTAAATATAAATTAATAAGAGGACTCTTATTAATATTATTATTATTTTAATTTCTAAAGGAGTTTAGTAATTAATTTAATATTAGTACTCTCATTTATTCCTAATAAGATTAGGAGACAAATTAATTAAATGAATTTAATTAATTATTTCCCATGTGGTGGGAAGCCTAAATTAATTAAAGGAGTTTAATTAATTAAAAGAAATCCCATGTCTAATAGGATTAGAAGGGTTGACCAATATCTATATAAGAGGATTCTTATAATAGATATTACTTGATGCAATTCCAATTGTTGGAGAGTACTCCTTTTCTATAGAGGATAGAAAACTAAGCCAACCACCCTCTTTCTTGATAATTCATCTTCCTTGGTGGATCACCTCTAGAGGCCAAACACTTGGGTGGCTAACGTTGATCAAAGGAAGGAATCTAATCCGGAAATTCAAGGAGATCACGAAGAACAAGGAGTTGAACTAGTACCTGTGGAAGCTTCGTTCTACAAGGGTATGATTCCATAACTTCTTATTTATCGTTTTAAATTAATAATTTGCATAAAGGATGATCCGGGTAATGGTTTTGTAGAAATTTTTTTAAACTCTGATATACCATACTTCCGCTAATTTTTGTAATTTGATTGCGTCACGATTTCGTACAAACCCAACAGAAGTTGGTGTATAGATATCTCGCATACCCAACTTGAAACACAAGGGATGAAACATCTTACTACTAAGACCTTTAGTCTGAATATCAGCTAGCTGATGATCTGTTTTTACAAAAAGGTAAGCAAATAAGACCACTGGTTAACTTTTCTTTGATGAAGTGTCTATCAATCTCAATGTGCTTCGTTCTATCGTGTTGTACTGGGTCGTTTGCAATACTAATGGATGCCTTATTATCATAAAATAATTGCATAGGCCATTTAGTTGTAACACCCAAATCTTCTAGCAAAGTTCGAAGCCACATTAGTTCACCTATACCCAAGGCGATAGCTCGATATTCAGCCTCAGCACTAGATCTTGCCACCATGGACTGTTTCTTACTACGCCACGTAACAAGATTACCTCCAACAAATGAACAGTAGCCTGATGTAGACCGACGATCCTCTTTAGAACCAGCCCAATCTGAGTCGGAAAAAGCTTCGACTCTCATATGACCATTTGGTGTAAACAGTAAAACCTTTTCCAGGAGCAGACTTGAGATACCTCAGAATTTTGTAAATAGTTTCCATGTGACAATGTCAAGGATCATGCATATACTGGCTCACTATACCCACGGCATAAGAGATATCGGGTCTAGTATGAGAAAGGTATATCAATCGTCCCACCAAACGTTGATATCTTTCTTTATCAACCGTAGGTCCTGTGCCGCCTAGTAGATGATGATTAACTTCAATAGGAGAATTAGCAGGCTTATATCCTAGCATGCCAGTTTTTGATAAGAGATCAAGGACATACTTCCGTTGAGATAAGAAGATCCCACTAGAAGATCTTGCAACTTCAATACCAAAAAAATATTTCAAAGGACCAAGATCTTTGATCTTAAATTCTTTGGCCAGATTCGCTTTGAGGTTAATTATCTCTTCTTTATTATCCTTGTCACCACTATATCATCAACATAAACAATAAGAATGGTAGTCTTACCATTTATCTGTTTGACAAATAGAGTGTGATCTGCTCGACTCTGCTTGTACCCAAATCTTATCATTGCTTTGTGGAATCTACCAAACCAGGCTCTGGGAGATTGCTTCAAACCATATAACGCCTTTCGCAGTTTGCAAACCTTACCCTTGGTGACAGATGAAGCAAAACCAGAGGGTATTTCCATGTATACTTCTTCTTCCAAGTCACCATGAAGGAATGCATTTTTCACATCCAGTTGTTGAATATCCCAGCCGAAGTTTGCTGCACATGAAATTATGGTACGAACAGAATTCATCTTTGCCACAAGAGAAAATGTCTCCTGGTAATCAATTCCATGAGTTTGAGTATACCTTTTTGCAACTAGCCTGGCTCTGATTCTTTCAACTGTCCCATCTGACTTCTGTTTGATTGTATATACCCATTTGCAACCAACTAGTTTTTTCCCGTAAGGAAGAGTAACTAGTTCCCATGTATCATTCTTTTTCAGGGCATTCATCTCCTCAATCATAGCCTGTTTCCACTTCTCATTGCTTATTGCTTCTTTCCACCCCTGAGGAACAGATATTGAAGACAAGGAGGAAACAAAGGAGAGGTAGGATGCAGATAATTTATTATAGGCTACGAAATTAGAAATAGGATGTTGAGTACAAGCTCTAGCCCCTTTTCTAAAGGCAATGGGAACATCAGTATTATCAGAAGAACAAATCGGAATGTCAGTATTATCAGAAGAACATGTAGGATTAAGATTCTCACCATTAGCATTATCAAGACTAAGTTCTGAGCAATGTTGGTGTAGTGGTGGTGCAGAAACGGTAACCTTATTCTTGCCTTTTCTAGCATATGTCCTCAACTCAGGCTCAGGAGGTTCATTTTGTCTAGCACACTGTAATTCCCCCTGTGTAAAATTATCAGAACCAGCAATAGGAACAGGAAGAGTAACAGGGAAAGTAGAGCTTGTAATACTAGCCTCAAGAAACTTCTCCTCATTCATAACATTCTCCCCCTATGGAGAAGGGGAAGAAGAATAAAAAGGTTCTAATTCCCAAAAAGTGTCATCCCGAGTAGTAAAGACTTTTTTAGAAGGAGGATGATAACATTTATAATCTTTTTGGGTTGGAGAATAACCAATGAAAACACACCTAATTGCTTTGGGATCTAATTTTCCTCGAGTGGGAGATTTATCATGAACAAAGCACACACAACCAAAAACTCAAGGTGAAGGAGAAGGATCGGTCGTGTGTTGGACAAAGGAGACGGGGCTTTCGTTTCCAAGAACTCTAAAAGGAAGGCGGTTTATAAGAAATGCAGCAGTCAGAACCGCATCGCCCCAAAGAAATTTATAGGTTGATATAGTGAACATAAGAGTGCGGGCAACCTCTAGTAAGTGTTGATTTTTCCTTTCCGCTACTCCATTTTGTTCTGGGGTTTTGACACAAGAGGTTTGAAGAATAATGTCTTGCTAAGAGAGATAAGATGCAAAGACATTATTATTACTATATTCACGACCATTGTCACTATGGAGAATTCTGACTTTAGCATCAAATTGGGTGTGAATCATTTTATGAAAGTCTTGAAAACAACCAAACACCTCATTTTTGGACCGCATAAGGTAAATCCAAGTGACACGAGAATGACAGTCAATAAAACTAACAAATCATCTATGACCAGAATGGGAGACAACTCGAGAGGGTCCCCACACATCAGTACGGATAATGGCAAAAGGTTCAGAATGTCGACTGTTAGTAGCAGAGTAAGTAGAACGTTTGTGTTTACCCAATTCACATGGTTCACACAAAAATTGAGTTTTTTTATAATGCTTAACTAGAGATGGAAATAAAGACTCCAATACCGAGAAGGAAGGATGTCCCAAACGTCGATGCCATTGATGAAGAGAGGTCAGGCATGGGTGAGAAGTAGAGTGAAAAGCCTGAGTAGAGGGCATGTTAGACGAGGGAACATCTAAATAATAGAGACCGTCAACTGCACTACCACCGCCAATCTTTTGCCCTGTTGCCAAGTCCTGAAAAACATAATGATTTTCAAAAAAGGTTACTGAATAGTGTAGGGACTCACAAAGACGTTTGACAGAGAGTAAATTGTCAGTAAATAACGGAATATAAAGAACAGATGATAATGTTAATGAAGGAGTACAAACTACAGAGCCCCTCCCGGAGATAAAAGACATGGAACCATCAGCTACCCGAACTTTGTCTTTTCTAGAGCAAGGCGTGTATGAAATAAAGGGATTGGATGATCCAGTCATATGGTCGAAAGCCCCTGTGTCAATGATCTAACTAAGGCAAGTAGATGAGACATTAAAAACACAAGAATTTACACTTGATTGTGCAAAATGAGAAATAATACCAGCACTATTAATGTAATTGGATTCTGCCATAATGGAGCAAAAAAAATATCCAAGGAAATATCAACAAGGATAATATAAAGCTCAAAAAAATGGCAGGGAGTGATTCTAGGAAAACCAAGGGAGTACAATTAATTGTACTGCACTTAAAGAGACACTCCCTAAGTGAACCACTTCAATTAGCAGCAAGCAGTATAATCAATGGATTTTGCAAACTGAAAAATGATCAATATTGCAAAAGATATTTTCAGTTGAATGGGAACACTTGGTCTGCAGTAACAAGAACCCAAACTTTTGTTTCTTCAGATCTAAGAGAAAAAACTGGAGTTGTTAGTGCCAGAAAATCTATAAGCATTCAGTCACTACCCAAAATCATGATACTACACCTAATGCATTTTGGCTATGAAACCCACGGAAGCACTAAATTGCATAAACCTGTGGCTTTCCTCTTGAACTAGTGTTTTCAAAATAACACAGTGCCTAACAATAACACAGTGAGTTTCTCTTCTACAAATAACTTTAGAGGGTAACTAATTACCGCATTCTCAGGTGCAACATATTACATATATAGAGTGAAATATCATATTATATTGCAGAACATAAGCCTTTTGAAGGGATTAACAGTACTCAGTTGGCCAAACGCAGTAGCAGAACAGGGAGGAAGCCAACAACCAATCAAACCTGAAAATCGCTCTACAAGACCACTGCAGATAGCAAGAGGATAGAGAATCGATCAAGCCAGGAAGAAGTCGTGTCGAAAAAAATGGCCGAAAAATGGCACAAGCGCCGGCAGAGTGAGGCGCATGGCGTCGGCGTCAGGCGGCGCTTGAGGGCACTTGCGGCTGTGGGTCCAAAAATTAAAAGCTCCGGTCTGGTCGACTGGCACTGTAGATACCTAATATGGGTTTAATTTCTCAAAGGAAACTGATCTTGGAAGATTTCTAAGGAAATCTATGATCGGCAGTGAACAGAGAAGAAAAAGAAAAAAAATAAATGAAGAGCAGGTCAATGAAATGAATCAAGCTTTGATACCATGTAGAAATTGATTCTCTATTATATTTCTATGTGTTCCAAAGGTTACATTGAAGGCATTTTTATACAACAATTACAGGTACTACCTTCCTAACATAGAGACTGATAGTACAGCTATATTACAGCTGTAGAAGCATGTTTATATACAGTAGTACAGTAGTAGTAGTAGTATATCTGCTAACAATCACTACAAATGGTATCAAAGCTCCTGGTTCGATGGACCCAAAATATCACAAGGTGGAGATAGAGTTGGATCAGGTGGAGCACAAAGATTTGAGTCGGGTGGAGCGGGCTCGGGAGATGGCTATGGAAAAATACTTGAATCAGGTGGAGCACAATGGTTTGAGTCGGGTGGAGCGAGCTCGTGGATGGCTCTAGAAAAATTGCTCGGGTCCCACGTGTGCTCTGGCGTGGTGGAGTAGTATTAAAGTCGAACGAGGAGAGCTCTTGAAGGATTTAAAGAAGGTGTGCTTAAGTGGTGGAGTAGTATTAGAGTCGAACGAGGAGCTCTTGAAAAGATTCAAAGAAGGTGTGCTTAATGGTGAATACTCTAGTATGATACTTGTGATGGGTATTCAAGTGAAAGGTGGAGATTGTTGGGATAGTTCATATGAATCCCATATCGAATAAATTCAAGAGTGTAGATGGGTTAATAAGAATGGTGGAGCCTCAATCTAATAGGTTAACATTTAAGGTGAGGAGGTGGTCCAACATGCTTATTGGGCCAGTCTGATGAGAATTAATGTGGGTTGTGGATGGAACAATATCACTACACATATGTTATTAAGTATTGAAGGGTCTAGAGGGTATGCAAACTAATCTGAACAAAGAAAAACTCAAAATTGAGTTACAGCAGGAGTAGTGCGACCGCGCCACCCCAGACTTAAATGCAGCGCGACCGCGCCGTGCTGTAGAGTAATCAAGACAAATCTGATATAATCTGTACTTCAGGGCATGAGGATAAAAGTCTTTAAAGTTGTAATATGGAAAACACAAGGTGCCTAGCTTGTTCAAGTATAGAACAACTAGTCTAATCAAAGACTTATGAGAGGAATGACAAGACATATATATAGGAATAAAAGAGTAAAGATTAAGAGCAAGTTTAGATTAAAGAACTACATTAAGTTAATGAGATTTAAATATATGCATTTATGACTGATGTGTTCATGTGAACTAAATTAATATAGGATTTACGAAGCGCAGATAACCGTACGTCGTAATTCCTGTGCAAGGTAAGTTTTTCAGTTCTATTGTGTTTGTGGATTTAATGTTGTTTATGTATCATAATTAAATCTTCATGTGTGTGTTAAAGTACATAACATGTTCTATGAATTTCCAAAGTCAAAATATGGCCATGTCAATTGGGTTATGGAACTCAATTTATATGTGATACATGATAGCATATGTGACGCCCCCAGAATAGGTCCATTCAACCCAACCCATTCTAAGTCGCCAAATACATGGTACAGAATTCAAATACAAACTTTATATCATACGGTCGTGCAAAATACGACCACACAACTGTGAGTCTCAGTACAAATATGTAGAAAATATTAAGATTCAAACTAAGTCCTCATTACAATTATTATCACACTATTTATCAGAAATAGTGAGGACTACTACTGCTCTAACTCGGACCATCACTCTGTCCCCCGACTAGTCCCCGCAACATTCTCATTTCCTGAAGAGGACAACAGATGAAAAGGGTGAGCTCAACTAGCTCAGTAAAGAATATTATGACTAAGATAATGGAAAACAAACTATCGTTAGTCTTCAACAAATCAGATAAAATATAATGGACAACCAATCTTAGATCAATATTCGCAGCGGAAATAACAAGTCATTAGAAGAGTTAAGCAGAGAATCAAGTCTACTATCTTCTATGATTTAAAAGTCCATCATCAATATTTTATCCCTGTAACATCAATCAATATACATCTCGAATCAAATATTCATCTTTGCACTACAGGCCAAAGATATTCATTTGTATCATCAGTGGTCATATTCATCTCAACACCTGTCATCTTTGCACTACAGGCCAAAGATATTCATCAGGTAATCATTCATCTTTGCTCTACAGGCCAAAGATATTCATCAAGTAATCATTCATCTTTGCTCTACAGGCCAAAGATATTCAGTTACATCACCTTTTAGGACTGAGGATGATGAAAAACATTTTAAACAAAACGAATCCAGTGAGATAAAAGACAAAGACTAAGGATTCGTATTTTAGTATATCCAATTCAAAAATAACTCGTAATAATCAATTATGGAGCAAAATTCAAGAATAAAGCTCAAAACTTGGATACAATCAAAGATAGTAACCTTAACAAGCAATTTGGACCAATAGAAGAAAATTTAATTTTTCCGTGAATAGTGCCGTATACGTGAATAGTGCCGTATACGTGAATAGTAACCCCGACGAAAAAAGTAAGAATTTCAACATAAAATCCATGACAATATTTCTGTATAATGATATTGAAAAGAATAACATCATTTACGAAAGAAATAACATCCCTTACCTCAAAATAATAGTACTTCTGGCTGGAATATCGGATATAATTTCGAAAGAAACTTGCACTGAATGCTAATACTCAAAGTATTAAAATACTCATAAAAATACGCTCGATATAATAGAGAGAGAAAACTTCTGATTTCTGGTGTGATTTTCAATTCTAACCTAAGCACCCTATTTATAGGAAAAGCTTAGGATGCCAAAGGAGACTAAAATAATAAAATAATATTATTTTATTTTTTTTTCTTCCGCCGCCTGGCTGCTGCCCAAAAATTCTGATTTTTCAACAAACCAACAAAAGTGGGTCCCACCCTTTATTAAAAAAATATTTATTTTCCAAAACTTCAATAATTCATAACAAATAGCCCCTTCGTCAGAAAAATACAAATTCTATGTCCTTTCATAGGAAATTTAATTCTCTACAACTTTGCAGAAGGAAGTTTTTTCAAATTCCAAACATAAACTATCCGAAATTCATAAACGGATGATTTTTCACACCAAAATACTGATAAAAACACATCAGCACAAATTCCTTCTTTTATATCCACAAAATAAATATTTCCTTATCACATAAATCAATAATTAATTATTCACAAATAATATTATAGAACTACAATATTAACAACCAGGTCGTTCCCAGGACAGAGGGGGCCTTCCGATAAGGACTTCTCCTTACTGGCGCGCAATTAAATAACCCCTCCTAGACAGAACTTCCTTAGACATTGTCAATAATGCTATCTAATAATATTATTCAGATAATATGAATTATTGAGTTGATAACGTGAAATACTGTGCAACAACAATTATTGAATCAATACTACAAAATATCAACTGTAGCCATTATTGAATCAATCATAAAAAATAGCAACGTAGCAATTATTGAGTCAATAATATAAAATATTGAACAGTAAATACTGTAACAATAATTGAGTAGGTTCCTTCTCACATAAGACTCAATAATTCGAAATACTGTGCAATACCGTGTGCTACTGCGCACCACCGCGTACTGTATTTTAACCACCGGATATTTCAACAGTACTAACGGTAACAACTACGCCGTTATCTTGTAAAAAAGTTATTTCTGTCGCTTTCTATATCCGACAGTTATTCCGTTGTGGGGGCCCACAAATAGCTGCGCCGTCGTACGAATATTCCCCGACAACAAGAATATTCCACGACCAAACGAATATTCCCCGACAACAAGAATATTTTATAACCACTTGCTCATTTTAAAAATATTTGCACATTTCACCCATAACTTTCATATTTATCAAGTCAACACCTTACTATTTCGAAATAATATATAAAGAAAATTAAATCTTTATTCATAAAAGTTGGGGTCTTACAACCTCCCCTCCTTATGAAATTTCGTCCTCGAAATTGACGTACGTACCTGGTATGTCGAAAAGGTGAGGATACCTCGCTTTCATTTCCGATTCCAACTCCCAGGTCATTTCCTCAATTGCATGGTTTCTCCACAAAACTTTAACTTGAGGTATAATTTTCGAGCGTAGGACATGCTCCTTCCTATCCAAGATCTTGACAGGTACCTCCTCGTACGTTAAATCTTCAGCTATCTCGTCTGGTTCTAACTCAATAATGCGGTTTGGATCCTTCACATATTTACGTAACACGGATATGTGAAACACGTTATGAACACGAGACATGCTTGGAGGTAAAGCGAGTCTATAAGCCACATTTCCTATTCGGTCAAGAATCTCAAATGGACCAATGAATCGTGGATTGAGCTTTCCTCTCTTCCCGAACCTTGTAACTCCTTTCCATGGAGCAACACATAATAACACATGGCCTCCAACATTAAATTCCACGTCCTTTCGATGAAGATCTGCATAACTCTTTTGTCAATCCTGTGCCGTCTGTATACGTTGTCGGATTATTTGGATCTTTTCTGTAGTCATACGTACTAACTCTGGTCCCAACAATGTTGCTTCACCCACCTCATCCCAACATACTGGAGAACGACACTTTCTCCCATACAACGCTTCGAATGGAGCTACGCCTATACTTGCCTGATAACTGTTGTTGTAGGAGAATTCCACCAATGGTAAGTACTTATCCCAACTCCCTTTGAAGTCTAGAACACAAAGTCTCAATAGATCTTCAAGAGTTTGGATAGTCCTTTCCGATTGTCCGTCTGTTTGAGGATGATAAGCCGAACTGAATCGTAAATCCGTACCCATAGCTTTCTGCAAACTGATCCAAAATCGTGAAGTAAATCTGGGATCACGATCCGAAACTATGGATACTGGCATGCCATGCAATCTTACAATCTCATTCACGTACATATGAGCAAGACGTTCAAGGGAATAAGTCTCTCGTATCGGCAAGAAATGAGCAGACTTGGTTAATCTATCAACAATAACCCAAATCACATCTAAGCCTTGAGAAACCTTGGGAAGACCCGTAACGAAATCCATCGTAATGTGTTCCCACTTCCATTTCGGAATCTCCAGTGGTTGCAATGGACCCTTCGGCACTTGATGCTCCGCCTTTACACGTTGACAAGTTAAACATCTCGAGATGAACTCCGCGATCTCTCTCTTCATATTGCTCCACCAAAATGTATGTCGAAGATCACGATACATTTTAGTACTCCCAGGATGGATCGCAAACGGTGTGTTGTGTGCCTCCATCATGATTCTATACTTCAAGTCAGAATCGTTAGGAACACAAAGTCTGGAGTTGACTCGAAGTATTCCTTCGACATCGATTCTTGCTTCTGGAATGGCACCTTCTTGCACCTTCTTCTTCATCTTCATCAGTTCCGCATCCGTAGCTTGAGCAGCTTTAACTTTATCAATCAAAGCTGGTTCTACGCGTATACTTGACATCATCGCACTCGTTCCCACATATGATCTTCTACTCAACGCGTCAGCTACCACGTTCGCTTTTCCAGGATGGTATTGGATAGTATGATCGTAATCTTTCAACAGCTCAAGCCAACGTCGTTGTCGCATGTTAAGTTCCTTCTGAGTGAAGAAATATTTAAGGCTCTTATGATCTGTATAAATCTCCACTTTCTCTCCGTACAAGTAATGTCTCCAGATCTTCAACGCGAAAACGACTGCTGCTAACTCTAGATCATGAGTAGGATAATTCCTCTCATATTCTTTGAGTTGTCGCGAGGCATAGGCTATGACTTTCCCATGTTGCATGAGAACACATCCTAACCCTTTGCCCGAAGCATCGCTGTAAATAACAAATCCATCTGAACCAGATGGTATTGTCAGAACAGGTGCCGAAATAAGTCTCCTCTTGAGCTCTTGGAAGCTCTTCTCGCATTCCTCGCTCCAAACGAATTTTGTATCTTTCCGAGTCAACTGAGTTAATGGAGTAGCGATTCGAGAAAATCCCTCTACGAATCTCCGATAATAACCAGCTAAGCCCAGAAAGCTTCGTACTTCAGTCACCGACTTAGGTTGCTCCCAGCTTTGTATTGCTTCAATCTTCGCCGGGTCAACAGATACTCCACGTTTCGATACCACGTGCCCAAGGAATGCTACTTCCTCAAGCCAGAACTCGCATTTCTTTAACTTGGCGTATAGCTTGTTCTCACGAAGCTTTTGAAGTACCAGCTTCAAGTGGTGTTCATGATCTTCACGGCTTTTAGAATAGATGAGGATGTCATCAATAAAGACAACAACGAATTGATCTAAATACTCCTTAAATACACGGTTCATCATATCCATGAAAGCAGCAGGAGCATTAGTCAATCCAAAAGACATGACTAAGAACTCATAATGCCCGTACCGTGTTCTGAAAGCAGTCTTTGGAATATCCTCAGTTTTAATCTTCAACTGATGATATCTAGAACGAAGATCGATCTTTGAAAAGAATTGCGCTCCTTGCAACTGGTCGAACAGGTCATCAATACGAGGTAACGGATACCTATTCTTGATGGTGACATGGTTCAACTCCCGATAGTCAATGCAAAGTCGCATACTCCCGTCTTTCTTCTTTACGAATAAAACAGGAGCACCCCAAGGAGACGTACTAGGACGAATAAAACCGATATCTAACAACTCTTGTAATTGGACCTTTAACTCCTGAAGTTCAATAGGAGCCATTCGATACGGGGTTTTAGAAATGGGCTTTGTACCGGGCTCAAGGTCAATAAAGAATTCAACTTCACGTTCTGGGGGTAGACCGGGAAGTTCTTTGGGAAATACATCAGGAAACTCATTAACAACGGAAATATCATTCAAATCTGATGTATTCTGATTTAGATCAGTGACATGAGCTAAGAAAGCTTGACATCCGTTTTTCAATAAACGAATAGCTTTATGACTTGAAATGATATTGACTGATTTTAGTGGTTTGGTGATTTGGATTCGCACAACAGGTTGATTAGGAATATGAAAACTAATAACCTTACGAAAACAATCAATTTTGGCATGGTAAGTGGTTAACCAGTCAATTCCTAAAATCACGTCAAATGCAAGTATTTTCAAAGATATAAGATCAACAGGTAAGGTAAGGGTACCAATCTGAATCAAGCAAGATTTATAAACTGTAGATGTAACAAAGGTTTCTCCTAACGGAGTTTCAACAGATAAGTCAAAGTCTAATTTATCAGAAGTCAAGTTCAAACGTTGAGCACAAGCAGGTGAAATAAAGGAATGGGTAGCACCGGTATCTAACAAGGTATAAACTTCGCAAGAGTTTATGATCAGCTTACCCGTAATCACCTCGTGTGGATTCCTCGCGTTTTGGGCTGTAACGACAAACGCTCTTCCAGGAATCACCGACTTTGACTTGTCTGCAACCGCCTTTGGAATCACCACCCCCGCTGAACTTGGTTTCGCAACAGGACAATCTCGAGCTATATGTCCTTCTTTTCCATAGTTATAGCATCCTTTGAACTGTTGTGGGCAGTTTGGGCTGATATGTCCCTCTTTCCCGCATTTATAGCATACGACCGGTGGTCGTTCTCCTCCCCTCGAAACAGTTGATGCTGGTGCTGATGTTGACATCTTCGTGTTCTCATTGTTGTACCTTCTCTTCTTGAAATCTCCCCCCGATTCGCTTCTTCTACTATCATGGCCACGATTACCACCGGAGTGGTTACCGCTTCTGTCATACTTTCCTCCTCGCTGGTTGTCATTGCTCCGATGACTACTGCCACCAGTACGACCTTGGTTGTGGTCCCTCGGTTGAACATAATCATTATCTCGTTCCAATAACTGGGCCCTGTTTACTACATCCGAATATAAAGAAAACTTATGAGAAATGAGGTATTGACGTATTTCGGGTTTCAAACCTCTTAGAAACATCCGCGTCATACGTTCCTCATTCTCCACCAAATGAGGTGCAAACCTAGACAGCTCCGCGAACTTAGCCTCGTACTGGGATACCGTCATGTTGTTTTGCTCGAGTCTAATAAATTCTACCTCCTTCATATGACGAATACTTTCAGGAAAGTACTTGTCATTGAACAGTTTCTGGAACGCTTCCCAAGACATCTGGAGTGCGGCAGGCTGGGTACGCTTCACAGACTCCCACCAGTAATCTGCCTCTCCACGAAACATAAACGTGGCGAATGGAACCTTCTGTTCCTCCGTACATCCCAAGACATCAAATATCTTGGTAATTTGTTTAATCCACATTTCCGCCTTGATCGGATCTGGCTTTCCCAGAAACTCTGGTGGTCCCAATTCTTTGAACTGCTTGGCAGTGACAGCTCGCGTGTTGTTATTATCTCCACCTGTATGTTGCACACGAGTCTCCCTCGTCTGATTTTGCATGAACTGCAAAAAACTTCTAAACATCTCATCATTTATCATCTGACCAGCGTTATTTTTAGGATGAACATTGCCTTCTTGTTGCACGTTCTCCTGGTTAACGATTAAAGGTGTCTCCACGGTCTCATTCACTTCGTTGTTAACGTTCTCAGCTGCCATTCTCAAATACTGCCATAAAACAAGGGTTAATTAAACAAATCAACATATCACATATTAACCCTATGCTCCGACTGACCAATTAAATACCACATAAGCTTAGGTAGGACACACTAGCGAAGGATTTACTCGTCTCTCCCCTCCTAGTTCTATTCCCCGATCTCCGTCAGAGATCATATCCCTAAGCTCTGATACCAACTGTGACGCCCCCAGAATAGTTCCATTCAACCCAACCCATTCTAAGTCGCCAAATACATGGTACAGAATTCAAATACAAACTTTATATCATACGGTCGTGCAAAATACGACCACACAACTGTGAGTCTCAGTACAAATATATAGAAAATATTAAGATTCAAACTAAGTCCTCATTACAATTATTATCACACTATTTATCAGAAATAGTGAGGACTACTACTGCTCTAACTCGGACCATCACTCTGTCCCCCGACTAGTCCCCGCAACATTCTCATTTCCTGAAGAGGACAACAGATGAAAAGGGTGAGCTCAACTAGCTCAGTAAAGAATATTATGACTAAGATAATGGAAAACAAACTATCGTTAGTCTTCAACAAATCAGATAAAATATAATGGACAACCAATCTTAGATCAATATTCGCAGCGGAAATAACAAGTCATTAGAAGAGTTAAGCAGAGAATCAAGTCTACTATCTTCTATGATTTAAAAGTCCATCATCAATATTTTATCCCTGTAACATCAATCAATATACATCTCGAATCAAATATTCATCTTTGCACTACAGGCCAAAGATATTCATTTGTATCATCAGTGGTCATATTCATCTCAACACCTGTCATCTTTGCACTACAGGCCAAAGATATTCATCAGGTAATCATTCATCTTTGCTCTACAGGCCAAAGATATTCATCAAGTAATCATTCATCTTTGCTCTACAGGCCAAAGATATTCAGTTACATCACCTTTTAGGACTGAGGATGATGAAAAACATTTTAAACAAAACGAATCCAGTGAGATAAAAGACAAAGACTAAGGATTCGTATTTTAGTATATCCAATTCAAAAATAATTCGTAATAATCAATTATGGAGCAAAATTCAAGAATAAAGCTCAAAACTTGGATACAATCAAAGATAGTAACCTTAACAAGCAATTTGGACCAATAGAAGAAAATTTAATTTTTCCGTGAATAGTGCCGTATACGTGAATAGTGCCGTATACGTGAATAGTAACCCCGACGGAAAAAGTAAGAATTTCAACATAAAATCCATGACAATATTTCTGTATAATGATATTGAAAAGAATAACATCATTTACGAAAGAAATAACATCCCTTACCTCAAAATAATAGTACTTCTGGCTGGAATATCGGATATAATTTCGAAAGAAACTTGCACTGAATGCTAATACTCAAAGTATTAAAATACTCACAAAAATACGCTCGATATTATAGAGAGAGAAAACTTCTGATTTCTGGTGTGATTTTCAATTCTAACCTAAGCACCCTATTTATAGGAAAAGCTTAGGATGCCAAAGGAGACTAAAATAATAAAATAATATTATTTTATTTTTTTTTCTTCCGCCGCCTGGCTGCTGCCCAAAAATTCTGATTTTTCAACAAACCAACAAAAGTCGGTCCCACCCTTTATTAAAAAAATATTTATTTTCCAAAACTTCAATAATTCATAACAAATAGCCCCTTCGTCAGAAAAATACAAATTCTATGTCCTTTCATAGGAAATTTAATTCTCTACAACTTTGCAGAAGGAAGTTTTTTCAAATTCCAAACATAAACTATCCGAAATCCATAAACGGATGATTTTTCACACCAAAATACTGATAAAAACACATCAGCACAAATTCCTTCTTTTATATCCACAAAATAAATATTTCCTTATCATATAAATCAATAATTAATTATTCACAAATAATATTATAGAACTACAATATTAACAACCAGGTCGTTCCCAGGACAGAGGGGGCCTTCCGATAAGGACTTCTCCTTACTGGCGCGCAATTAAATAACCCCTCCTAGACAGAACTTCCTTAGACATTGTCAATAATGCTATCTAATAATATTATTCAGATAATATGAATTATTGAGTTGATAACGTGAAATACTGTGCAACAACAATTATTGAATCAATACTACAAAATATCAACTGTAGCCATTATTGAATCAATCATAAAAAAATAGCAACGTAGCAATTATTGAGTCAATAATATAAAATATTGAACAGTAAATACTGTAACAATAATTGAGTAGGTTCCTTCTCACATAAGACTCAATAATTCGAAATACTGTGCAATACCGTGTGCTACTGCGCACCACCGCGTACTGTATTTTAACCACCGGGTATTTCAACAGTACTAACGGTAACAACTACGCCGTTATCTTGTAAAAAAGTTATTTCTGTCGCTTTCTATATCCGACAGTTATTCCGTTGTGGGGGCCCACAAATAGCTGCGCCGTCGTACGAATATTCCCCGACAACAAGAATATTCCACGACCAAACGAATATTCCCCGACAACAAGAATATTTTATAACCACTTGCTCATTTTAAAAATATTTGCACATTTCACCCATAACTTTCATATTTATCAAGTCAACACCTTACTATTTCGAAATAATATATAAAGAAAATTAAATCTTTATTCATAAAAGTTGGGGTCTTACAGCATATGTGATATTATGTAATTCGATATTCTGAAATGTAAGATGTATGTATAGATGCATTGCATGATATTATATTGCATAAATAATATGCTTAGTAGAAAAATTATGTTGCATGTAGAATATATAAAGTTGTGTGTTATGTGAAACATGATAGACTGTTAAATTTGCTGGGCTGTCGAGCTCAGTATTGCAAAAATATAATTTTTGCAGGTATGATATGCGACGCAATTTCTTGCTATTCAAATGATAAGAATTTGAAGCTCATGTGCTGGAAAATTATTTCCTTTAGTTAAAAAGTGTATTACATTTTATTGACAATTTGTGGTGTATGTAATGAAAAATTATAAATATTTAATTATCCGATATATAAAAGATGTTGTATGGGGACTTGTGTTCTTATACAATAACTCTAATAAAATGAATCATAGAATAAATATGATTCTAAAAGATGTAATCGTAAAGGTTGAGATTCAAGAAAATGAAAGAAAGATAGCTATAAAAAGATTTTAAATTATCTGCAATTTCAGCTACTATTTCATCTCAGTATGATGTAAAGCTGAATTAAAATAACATTTAACGCACAAGATCGGGATTAAGATTAGTCCTGGTTTTGGATTAAGTTGGTCCCGATCTTGGGGTTGTTACAAAAAACATATATCGATACAAATTCAATAGAGATTCTGGTTGTGTTTATTTTGTTTAATTTGAAGAAATATAACAGTATAAAGAGAGATGATATTATTGCTGAATTCAACATAATACAATGACTAATGTGCATTCCTCTTTATATCCAAGTAGACGTGGACTTGAAGTAGGAGTCCATTTAATAACAAAACTTTAATACATACTTATCAATTACATACAATCTGCATGTAGGATAAAAAGATAACTTAAGGCTTGATCTCTCTCTCTCTATCTAACAAACTCTTTAGTTCTAACTGTTGGAAGATGAGCAAACCAAAATAATGGATATTAATGATTCTTTGTATTTTGTGCTCATTGGAAGAAGAAAGATATGATGACTAAGTTCATAGTATTAGTATAGTTCATGTTTTTACTTTGAATATGTTAGTTCATGTATTTTGTAGTTTTAAGAAAATTTAATAAGAGTCTAGAAGTCTCTATGCACTAGTACAAACAGAGAGCTCTATGTGTCATTTTGAGTCAGTCGAAAAAAGAGAGAAGAGAGAAAAAAGAGCAAGAAAGAGTTGTATTTTGTTGTGATTTCTGAAGAGTAATAGAAAAGTTCTTAAGTGAAGTCTAAAAGGCTTTAAAAAGCCAACATCTGGTATCAGAGCCAGAATTTTATCTCAATTTTTCTTGTTATTTTTTCATATCAAAATGTCTAACAGCTTGGTCCAACCTCGAATTCCAAAATTTTTGAAGGACAACTATGAAAGATGGAGTATTCAGATGAAAGCATTTCTCGGGTCTCAAGACCTAATAGAGATTGTAATAGATAGGTATACATAGCCCACTGCTGAACAAGAAGCTACATATACAGTATAACAGAAAAATTCTCTCAAAGACCAAAGGAAGAAAGATAAGAAGACTTTGTTCCTGATTTATCAAGATGTGGATGAGAAGATTGCTGAAATAAAAAATAGCTAGTAAGCAAGCATGGGACACTCTTGACACTATATTTAAAGGAGTGAAGTGAGTTTGCGTGCAAACTCTTCGAGCAGAATTCGAGGCAGCTCATATGAAGAAAGGTGAAAATGTTTTTGATTATTTATCTCGATTGCTTTCTATTGTTATCCAATTGAAAGGAAATGGCGAGAAGATTGAAGATGTTCGTGTTGTTGAAAAAATTCTTCGTTTGCTGACAGCCAGATTTGAAGAATCTAAAGAATTTTTTGGAGCAAGACTTATAGACCAAGTTAGATTTAAGTGAAAAAAAGTCTTTTTAGCAAAATTCTCAACGTGACAGAGGTCGTGGAAGAAGCTTCAACAACAACTACGAACGTGGTCGAGGCCGTGAAAATAATCAATTAAATGATCAAAGTAGTACTCCTTGGAGCAATTGTGGCCGTGAAAGTGGAAGAGGCAGAGGCAAATTTGGTAGTGGTCGTGGACGTGGAGGTAGTAATTTAAAATATATTAAATGTTTTAGTTGTAATAATTTTGGTCATTATGCTTCAGATGGCACAAATCTTCAGTAGAAGAGCAATCAAATTTTGTAAAAACAAAGGTTCCAAACAAAGAGGCTGCCACACTTTTCTTTGTTCAAGAAGAAGTTTGTGATCAACATAATGTGTGATGTTTAGATTCTAGAGCAAGTAATCATATGTGCGGAAAGGAGTTGTTTATGGAACTTAAAAAAGATGTTCATGGAAGCGTAAGCTTGGGAGACTCCTCAAAACTATCAGTAAAGCTGTAAAATGAGCAAACCGTTTGGGCTCGATTCGTATTCGCTCGACTAAAAGTTCGATTCAAGCTCAATTTGAAATATATAAATAATTCAAATATTAGAAAATTTTAATGTTCGATAAATTACTCGAACCTCCTCAAATAGCAATTTTTATTGATACTCGGATCATATTCGTTCAAAAAGTTCAAACTGCTTGGGCTCGATTCGAGATCTTGCTCAACACGGCAGCTAAACGAGCCTTAATCAAATCTTATTTTATTCTAGATAAATTTTGTGAACCAAATCTGAGTAACTCACTCGGCTCGACTTGGTTCATTTACACCCTTAGTTGCCAGTGCAAGGTAAAGGAAAGATCACAATTTATCAGAAAAATGGTGTACCACAATATATCTCCAATGTTTATTATATACCCAATATGAGAAATAATATTCTTAGTGTTAAACAACTCTTAGAAAATGGGTTTGTAATCTATTTGGAGAATGATGCTCTTTCTCTAAAAGACAAGCATGGAAAAATTATTGATAAAGTTAAAATGGCAAAGAATCGTATGTTCCCTCTCTATCTTAACACAAGTTCTGAGACTTGTTTCTATGGACTTATCAACAACGAGTCATGGAAGTGGCATCTGCGCTTTGGGCATCTTCACTTTGATGGACTTAATTTATTGGCCACAAGAAGCATACTTGACTTACCTACTCTTGACAAACCAGAAAAATTATGTGAAACATTTGTGAGCCCAAGTACAAGTTAGGAAACGAAAAGACAGAAGTAAATGAACAAGACCGCAATTAATAAACGGAGCATTAAATGAGCAAAAAGGGAAAAACCCTAGGGTTTGACCCCCTAGAGTTCGACCACCCTAGGGTTCAACCACTCCAAGATGGCTCCTCCTTAAGGAAAAGATAAATCAATCTCTTCCCCGGCTGGATTTGGTTGGAACAATCAGAACGAAACAAGGAAGACAAACAAAGATGAAAAAAAGAAAGCCAAAGGATCTCCTAAGGGTTCGCTCCCTAGGGTTCGGATCCTCAGGGTTCGGCCCCTTAGGGCGCACATTGCTTTATTTTCTCGATGGACATGCTAGAAGGGGTTTGATCGATGCAATGACAAAGAAATAAGTCCAGACTACAGAAAGAAGCTAAAATCTTGTGAAACTCAAAGGAATGATTAGCCTTATAATCTCTATGACAAGAAGAGCTTCTTACAGGACCAAAAATAATGAGTAAAGAATGAAAACCGACCAAGAAAAGCTGAAATAAACGAAAAGAACCGAAGGGGGCCCCCTAGGGTTCGGCCCCCTAGGGCGCATCCTCCCATGTCCTGCGCAGATTTCTTCCGAGGCTTTTCGACAATGAGATGCTCAAATGAAGAAGGAAGTTCAAAAAAGCATGGTTTGAGCAACAAGAGCTTTGAAGCATGAGATCGAGGAGGAGCCTCCGTGAGTTCCAAGGTAGAAGGCTTATTGAGGCAACTCATTTAGGGAATTGATTGAGGGATTGGATTTGTGGCTAGAAAGACGTGACGATCTGGGCATTACTTTGGTGACTAAAGGTATTTCTGAAATTTTCTCGAGGCCATGTACCTGGCACGTGATCACTTTCCAGGAAACTCTATAAATACTTCTTCCATTCTATGAAGAAGGGAATTTTGAACTTTTGGGAAGACTTGGAGATTCTCTCTTGACCCGAAGCACACCTTAGAAGTGTAATAACCCAATATTTTTATATTATTAAATAAGAAATTTTGCGTATATTTTTTTTTATCAAAAATAATATGTGGGAATATGTGCAAAGAAAATACTATATATATATATATATATATGTGTGTGGTAAATATATATTTCTTTATTACATGAATGATTTTGAATTAATTTTTCGATAAAAGAATTGTTGATTATTATAAATTACATTCTTATAATAAATTAATTTTAGTAAAAATATTTTTATTATGTATTTTTCATGAAAATATAATTAATGTATTATTTAAATAATATATGAAATGATTATTGGAATTATTATAATAACTATTTTATTATATGAATTTATTCAGATTAGTTAAGTTAATTATTTTAACTTAATTAATAATGGTGTATATGAATGTTAAGTCGGATACGGATTCAAAACCCTAATTTTGGACTTTGAATAAGGAATGAGAATAATAATATAATATTAATTATATTTCAGTGCTATAAATCTGTACTGTATGTGTATATTGATAATGGTTGGTCAATTATAGTGTATCATGACAAAACCCTAGTGTTAAACTGTTAAAACCCTAATTTGAAAAGTCAAATACGAGTTCAAGACTGTTTAGTGATTGTGTTTTATGATTAATAATATATTTTATTAATTATAGAATTAATTAGGGAAAACCTAATTATTGAAAACCCTAATTATTAATTAGAAACCCTAATTTCTAAATTAAAAACCCTGATTTGCTAATTGTAAACCCTAATCGCTAATTTTGCAATCTTAATGCTAATTAGTAAAACTTAAACCTAATTTTTGTATTTTGTGTAATTATGAAACTAAGTATGATTAAGGAAACCCTAATTTCCTTTTTAGAAACTTTAATTTTTCATTTTAAACCTAATTATAAAATCCTAGAAATTAATTTATTTTTTTTAACCTTAAGGTTAAACCCTAAGGGTCAAACCCTAAGGATTAGACAAATGACTAAAGTGCCATTAAATTTTCAAGTAAAATGACCTAAATGCCCTTTTTGAATTATTGAAGGTAACTTGCAAATCTTGCCAAATCTTGAGTTGATAAACAACTCTAGATATTACATATGACTAAAATCTTCATCCATCTTGTATCAACAATTCATTACATACATATTATATAAGGATCAAGAGAGAGAAAAGTGCACATTCTTGCTCATTTATTCACCAATACTGAACCTAGTCTCTCTCTAACTCACGAAAATCAAAGGTAAATCAGTCCCTTAGCAAGTCCCCACTACCACCAATAGCAAATCAGAAGCCTAGAATCAAGATTAAGCAAAGAAAGGTATAAAACCTAATTTAAAAATCTGATCTTGGTTGCTATGATAAAAGTTATATTTTTATGTTATAATATGTTGTATGTTATGTAACTAAGTGATCTGGGTTGGTATTTGATAGATCCATAACATCTATAGGCTCGAATTTAAAGTTTTTCAAAATCTGAAAAATTTTTAAAAGTTGTCTGACAATCGAATGTCAGACCCCATAGATTTCATTCTGTTTATGTTTTTGGTTGTTTGAATGTTTGAACATGTAGTATGCTATGATAGCTACGTTCTGGAACTTGAAGCAGGACCAGATCATGCATAGATTGTAAGTTATTCATGGTCAAAGTCGGTTGACCGACCATGACCAAACAAAATCTGGGTAACCCAGAAGTTACCCAGAACGCTCTGACAGCAATTTCATGCCCTTAGATCTTTCGTGTGTTTGTTGTTTTATTTTTTTTGTTGTAATAAAGTTGTAGTTTGGTAGAAGGACTGTAGATTAAAGCCTTTAAAACATCTAAACATCAAATATATTAAACAGAGTGGACGGTTAAACCAAACAGGATGAACACGAAACACGTTTTCTGGGAAACCCAGAAAACGTATGAACATGTCTTCTGACATGGTTTGACCGGTCCGGATCTAGTGATGATGTTGCTGTTTTATGGATATTATGTATGGGATCTATTCATTTACATGTCAGCTACAAACTGAAACTCACAAATCACAAAACCATCACAAGGATCACAAATAGTGAAAGCCCAAAGTAGGCTGCTCGGTCTGTTCTTCATTTCTGGGTAACCTAGAAAATGAAGAACAGCTCTGACAGTCACTTTGAAGGCTTAGATCTCCTTAGTGTTATGCTGTTTGGCCATGTTTGTTGTTGGATCATGTAGTATTACACTAGTACTACAAGATCAATATCATAGCTCACCCAGAAACATTAAGATCTGACAAATATTGATGGTCAAACCTAGTATCTCGAAACTGTCTCATGAATGTTCTTCAGCTCAAGAACACCTATAGCGACGGTTTTGAATTAAAATTAATTATATTAATTAATTAATTATAAATAAATAGAAATTAATTATTAAAAATTCATAAAATTATTTTAAAAATTATTTTAAGTTATAAAAATTAACTTTTAATAATTTGAGATATATTTCATTAATAATTTAATTTATTTAAATATTAATGATATTAAATTTATTTAATAATTATATAAAATAAATTACTTAAAAATGATTTTAATATTTTAAAAATCATTTAAAATTATATTAAAGTATTAAAAAATATTTTAAGTTATAATAAATGACTTTTAATATTTTGAGTTAAATTTCATTAATAATTTAATATTAATGATAATAAATTTATTTAATAATTATATTAAATAAATTAGTTAACAATGGTTTAATTATTTTAAAAATCATTTAAAAATAATATTAAGGTTTTAAAAAGTATTTTAAGTTATAATAAATAACTTATAATATTTTGATAAGAATTTCATTAATATATTAATATTAATGATAATAAAGTTATTTAATAATTGTATTAAATAAATTATTTGAAAATGATTTAAATGTTTTATAAATCATTTAAAGGTGAAATAAATGTTTTAAAAATATTTTAAGTTATAATAAATAACTTTTAATATTTTGATATGAATAACATTAATATTTTAATATTAATGGTAATTATTTAAAAATGATTTTAATATTTTAAAAACCATTTGAAAGTAATATTAATGTTTTAAAAATGTTTTAAGTTATAATAAATACCTTTTAATATTTAAAAATAAAATACATTAATATTTTAATATTAATGGTAATTATTTAAAAATAATTTTAATATTTTAAAAATTATTTAAAGGTAATATTAAGGTTTTAAAAATATTTTTAGGTTATAATAAATAATTTTTAAAGTGTTGACATTAAGTTCATTAATATTTTAAATTATTTAAATATTAATGATAATAAAATTATTTAACAATTAAATCAATAAAAATGATATAAGTGTTTGAAAAATCATTGTAAATGATTTTAATGTTTGGAAAAATATTATAAATGATAATTAAATTATCTACTATAATATTTAAGTTCTTGAAAAAAGTTTCATTAAAAATAAATTCGTTAATTATCCGATAATGTCATCGGGATGCAGAAATGATACAGATCTCAAACCAAATCGACATAGTTTGACTAGGTATACGTTCTTATGTGTTTTAATGTCTGACATGAATATATGACAATGTGCTTAAGCTATGTGTTGACTGCAAATAGCAGTACTATGTGTTACGATGTATTATTCTAACCGAAAGAATGATCTTATTAATGATAGGTCTCTGTATAAAAGATAAAACTAAGTTGTGTAAGAAGCAGACCAGGCAAGTATCCTAACCTCTGCATTTATTTTATGCTATGGTTTCAAGTGTGGGAAAGTATCTGAACTACTCTAATTTCATTGTGCAAGTACCCTAATCTTACTCAAATTTTATATTGAGCAAGTTTCTAAATCTTACTCTTTATTGAGCAAATATTCTAGAATTTTTCATATCTGGACAAGCTCTCTAAATTTTGAATTGTCTGTCTCATTATTTATTAATAATACAAGGTTATCTAACCTTTTTATTCCAATCAACTTCAAAAAGAATAATTAAGATACTATTAAGTACATCATTCTTTTCTTACTTGAAAAAGTTTACATTGCAAGTTTCTTTACTCAAATTATTATTGATATCCATGTTTCAATTATTTCTTATTATTATCTCATGATTGTCTGTTGTCATACAAGTGTCCCCACTTGTATGAGCTATTGTATTCATGCAAGAACTCTTGAACTAGAACTTCTTTGATATGACAAATTTTGTTACATACTATTAAATTTCGGTATGTCTTTGTGGTTTAAAGACTGTCTAAGCTATTTGACTCGGCTAGACAGAGTTGAATTGTACTGCTAAATAGTATTGGTTATGATAAGGTCATCCAACTGAAATGTTTAGTTAGAATTCCAAACTGAGAATGAACAACCCGTAATGGGAAAATTATTTTTGTGCCCAAAGCGAATAGAGTGAACGAATTATCGTTCAAACAGATAGTATTGATCAATACAGGACATAACGGGGCTGATCACCCTACATGTCCGTAAGACCAGAGCGGTTTATAGATGAATTTCTGTTGAACCTTTTCAAAAATGAAAAATAAAAGTTCATGGTCCATTGACCGCTCAGCATTTATAGTCACTATGTCGTTTCAAAATATTAAACGATTCGATATGTTATTAAGATATGTTTCGAAAGACTTCACAACTATTGTTTCATTGTAGAAGTATACCTCAAAAAAAATATTTACTTCTTTCAGTTAAAGTTTATTAACTGCTATTACTTACTGGGCAATTGAATGCTCATTCTTGCTTTAAATTAAATGTTTTCAGCTAAGCGTGATCAACCAGAAGGCTCTGGCAAAAACAAAGGGAAAGGAAAGCTACAAAAATAAGTTTTATGGTATCTTGTGTAATAATTAGACTTTATTAAGACGATAATATTTATTATCTATCATGTAATGAATGTTTTAAAGGTCGTGTACCTGAGATTAGACAACTCTGATATGTAAATTAAGTTTGTTAATTATATTATTCCGCTCAAAGAAATGATATCGTGTAGCACCAAGTTCGGGTTTCAAGTATCTGGATTTGGGGGAGTCACAGAAGGCTCCTTGGATCCTTAGTATCCTAAGAAGGTTCTCGGATCCTAAGACTTATGTCACGTGTCATTGGAGTAATTGCTCACCTGTTCTTCTCCCATCTTCAATTCATCAATTAATTTCGTGCTCTTCGTGGATTTTTCTCCTTCTCAGCCAACACGAAACCCTAACCCTAGAAAGGTACAATTTTCTTGCCCACATTTCTTTGGTGACTCTGCTGGGGAGGTGTAGAATTCGTGAAGGGTATGCCCACAACTTGAAGTGGGAGAACTACATGAAGAGTTTCACCAACAACAACAGAAGGCTAACGAAGAATTCATCGGTGAATGCTACTAGATCTAAAGAGTCTTACTGACAAAAGTTATTGAAAATGAGAACTTTTAAAATAAGAAACCAAAAGTCCACTGATTAAAGCAACTAAACAAAAAATTTAAGGAAGTATTCCAAGAAGTTTTCTTTACTTTTGATTTCTCAAAGTAAAGAAAACTAGGGGCATAAAGACTCCATAATTCCAACTTTTCAAATCAAGGTAAGTACATTATACGATTCCTTACATATTTTCATTTATATATATATACACACGTGTTAATATATAAATGTCCATATGATTAACAAATCTAGTTCTGTTATAATATCCATGAAAAATATATATTCTCGACAGAGCATCTTCCAGAGTTGGCAGACAAGTTTAATAAACCCTTTTCAAATGGTCTCCCATTGGGAGGATGATTCATACGAAAGGGTTAACTCGAGCAAAAAAAAACCCCTAAGGGTTTAATTTTTCAAACTTATAGCGATGTTGTTCCTTTCTTGAAACAAGACTAACTACCGAACAAAATGAGGACCAAAACAGAAGAAATGAGCAAGAGAAGAAGAACTAAAGGGTTCCCCTCTTAGGGTTCGGCCCCTAAGAGGCACTCTCTTTTAAAAATTCTAAAGTGATTTCCCAATCAAACTTTGGTTATCATGACGACGAACGAGATGACTAAAATTAAGGAAAGATGTGAGAAATGCATAAGGACCTAGGGATGATCTCCCTCAAGTCCTTCATGACAGAGAAAACTATGCGATGAGCCAAAGATCATGACGTCTTCACAAAGGTGTGGGTGACATTGATCCAAAAAAACATTTAAAGCATGCCTTAGACATATAATACGTTTAAATGTCAAAGAATACACCATGGAGCTTGATCACTAGAAGGTGGAGATACAAAGACGAATTCACCTATCAATAAAATGGAGCTAAGCCGTATAAGCATGACTCTGCCTGCCCCTGCTTACTTCCTCCATGACTATCTTACTATGATAATACAGACAAGAATACATTTACTGCAGTTATGGATGATTATCTGCTAAAGCCACATGAAGGCAAAAATGGTAGAGGTTATACTAGATTTCAAGAAACACGATCAAGAGCCACAATAGTATATTCAAGACAATATGCTTTAGTAACATACAACATGGAAGCATCAAGAATCAATACTAGATGCTCATGTCAAAATTATAAGAAGTTTTGTTATACATACTTCATCAACACAAGATGATGGGCAACCCAATTACCGACTTTACCATCGAACGATCTTAGAACTGTAAAGACGAGAATATCAATAATCCACCCAAGATGGTGGTCCACTAAAAATGGTGGATTAAGTCCTCAGTAGTATCGCTTGCCAAGAAATTGGATGACCAAGGGAGGAGGCACAAGAATTGATGAATTAAAAATCTACCCAAGATGGTGGTCCTCCAAAAACGGTGGTTTAAGTCCTCAGTAATATCCTTTGCCAATAAATTGGGTGACCAAGCGAGGAGGCACTAGAATTGATGGATTAAAAAATTCACCCAAGATGGTGGTCCACTCTAAACGGCGGCCAAGTCCTTGTAGAGTACACTTACAAAGAAATTGAATGACCCAAGTGAAGAGGCACCCGATTTCAGGTCCTCGTAGATCAAATTTGCTAATAAATTGGACGACCCAAGTGATGAGGCACCGAGTGTTACACTTTATCATCAAGTCCTCAAAATTAATTGACAAGTTATAATTTCAACTTTAAAATTAATCGAGGCACTTGAATATATGTTCTCAGACCCGAAAAGTTATACTTTCAACTTTAAAAGAAATCGAGACACCTGACTATAAGTCCTCAGAATTGACAAGTTATACTTTCAACTTTAAAAGTAATCGAGGAACTTGACTATAAATCCTCAGATCTGAAAAGTTATACTTCAACTTTAAAAGTAATCGAGGCACCTGACACGAAGTCCTCAGAATTGACAAGTTATACTTTTAACTTTAAAAGTAATCGAGGCACCTGACTATAAGTACTCAGACCCGAAAAGTTATACTTTCAACTTTAAAATTAATCGAGGCACCTGACTATAAGTCCGAGAAGTTATACTTTCAACTTTAAAAGTAATCGAGGCACTTGAGTATAAGTTCTCAAACCCAAGAAAGTTACACTTTATCTCTAAAAGTGATAAACGTTATGCTTTCTCCTACAAAAGAAAGATTTATTATTATGAAATTTTGAAACATTTTGCTTTTCACTAAAAGCAACCTGATTGTTAATAAAATGTCAAACTTTCACTTATACTTGAATATTTTTTTTAATTTTTAAAAGTATGGATTCAAATGTTGATTTGCGAGAAATCGAAAAAAAATAAACAAACATATTTTTAATTTTTTTAAAAAATATAAATGTTTACTCTTATATTATATATTGTTGTCTTGGAGTATTAATTTGAACGACTTACAATTCAATGTTTAAATATTGGGTCTTAAGGAAGAATTTAAGTTAAACAAATAATGTTGAAGAAACTTTATTCTGATAACGGAAATATACATGAAAATGAGCCTTCTGAAACAGGAAATAAGAGACTAAAAAAGTTCATGATCTAAAAGCCATGATATATCGAACTGAAGAGGGGGCATAACTAAAGCCTCCAAGTCGACAATGACTGTATCCTAAGCCTTCGTATTTTAGGCTATTAGTTCCTCAAGGTCTTGGGCAGCTGACTCAATTTCCCGAAGCTTGGTCTTCAATTTATCCATGGCATCTTGAAGATCCTAAAGCTCTACATAAAGTAAGTCATTCTCATGATGACGTGAAGTGACCTCCGAACAAAGTGCAACAACATGATGATTAGAAATAGAGGGATCAAGCCCAGCACGGAAGGGAGAGATATCAAGTGCCATAGAGGATCGAGAAGTCATCAACTACACAACTAAACCTATCTAAGTCCTCTTCTCGCAAAGAATAGAGAGAAAGACTATGCATTTCGAGAATAAAGCTCACAAGATGATCTAGCAAGAAGGTCTGGAGGAGGCCTTGTGAATATGTATCCTACCAAGTATATGTGGGAACCAAGCTAGAATACGCCCAAGATTCAACTAAAAAGAAGAAGAATAAACAAATGAAGGAATAGGCTAAAGCCTCCTAGGGTTCGAACACATTGGGAGGCTCTCCCCTCTTACCTTTGACTTCTCCTAGCTCGTTGATCAATTTCCCAGAATGAAAGCTTTTTCATTACCAAAAAAGGTGTGGTCTTTCTTTGAGAATATCCGTAGAAAAATTCAAAATCCTGTTAAGGTGAAATGACCCGGAAAAGAAAGTCTACGATCACCTGAAAATGAAGAAATATATGAAGAAACAAAAAAGAAATATAAAGTACAATGCAAGAGAAACGAAAAGAGATCAAAAAACGGGAGGAGGGTCAAAGCCACCTGGGTTCAACCACCCCTAAGGTTCGACCACCTAGGGGAAAGATCTTCTTCATCTTTTGTTCACACGGATTTAAAGCACGCTCACTTAGTGCCTTCTGTGACAACCCGAACATTTAGAGGATCTTGAATGATTAAATTAAAGGTTAAAGTTTAAAACCTAGAGTGGAAATAGAGGAATGATTTAAATTTTTTAAGAAGAACCTATATGATTTACTATTTGAAAGAGAATTGAGAAAATAAGGGTTATGAAGATTCAAAGCCTACAAAGAGATTTTGTATATGGAAAATTTATTTAAAGAAATAAATTTCAAATAAAGAGATATTACTCCCTCCGTCCCATAGTTATAGGCTGATTTTCCATTTTGGGATGTCCCAATATATAGGCTACTTACTATTTATAAAATTTAGTTGGTTCATTATTTTATTTTTATGCCCTTATAATAAATATTCAACCATTACTCTCTTTTTTTTGAAGAAACAACATTCAACATCATTATTTTTATCACCACATTTAATGTTGTTGTATTCTCAATAAAAGAATTCAACCTTTTAGGCTTTACTATTTTAACATATTTTGTGATTGGTTAAAAGTTTATGTAGATTAAAAACTCCATCTTTGGTAAAAGTTCTATGGTTAAGGACTTTAATGGTCAGTACACGTTAATCAATTAAGCTGAGAGTTCCAGTGTGATAAGTAAGGAGTAATTAACTTATTCATTAATTCCATATTAAGGGGTATATGTGGAAAAAAAAAATTTAAAAATTGCCACTTAAACTAACTTAAATGATTTTCTTAAACTATGTGCCAAAAGAAATCAGCCTATAACTATGGGACGGAGGGAGTATAAGATTAAATTAAATGTGTATATGTCTAGATACGTATATACTTAGAGATATGCTATATATGATTTAGCCAAACAAGAGGATTGATTATTTAAATTAATCATACAAGAATAAATGAAAAGCTTCATTATAGAAGCTTGAGAAAATTAAACCTAACCTAGTAGTCAATTAAGCGTTAGAAATTTAATAAAAAAGGAAATAAGAATGCGGCAAGTCAGAATAATATATATGACAAGTCTTATGAAAAAGACTTATTGAGTGTAGCAAACTGTATTAAGAGATTTACTAGACGTTAAATTAAATGTCTAGTCTAATAAATGAGTATATAAATCATTTTATGATTTATGAAGAATGTGTATGTTTACGTAATATGCTAAATATATTAAATTATATTTGCTATATGTAAATAAATTGATATAAATAATTTATAATGTGAGAGAATAAAATTATTAATTATTTTCTATATGTGATGTGTGCATGTTTAGTGTAACTTGTAATTAGGAGTTAATAAATATATATTAAATATATATATTTATTATGTGGGGAAATAAAATTGTTGGCAACAATTTGCGTAATGATGCAAAAAGAGGCGGGTTAAGCATATAATATTTATATATACTTTACCCAAAAGTATTAGAATAAATTATTATATGAAATTAATTTAATAAAGAAAAGATATTATATTTATCGTAATATCTTAAGGAAGTAAATAAATTCTTAATTGAATTTATGTTAATAAGGTAAGGATATTATATTATAATTTCTTGGGTATGTAAATAATTGTATTTGCATAAGAAATTGTGTAGCATACTTATTTTGCAATTATAAAATAAATATATAATTTAAGTATGTTATGTTATGTTTTTTAAAATTTATATATCAAATTAAAGATGGGTTATATAAATTATATGATCTTATGAGGGTAAAATAGTTTAAGGAGATTTATGTAGTAACTTATTTGATTAAATTAAGTTACTATGATGGGGTAATTAAATTACTTACCAAAAGCATTAAAAGAATAGTTGAATTAATTATTTAAAGTGCAAAACAAGTGGACTAGAAACCCTAATTAAATATATAGGGTTATGTAAACTAAATGTATTGGACTATGATATTTTACATGACCCAAGTAAATTAATTAGAGAGCCCAAATAAATTATGGAGTGGCCCCTCTTATATTAGCTATTAAAATTTTTATTTCTTCCTTAAGTGTTAAAAGATAGAGAAGCAAGAAAGAAAGTGTGATAACCCAAATTTTTGAGAAATATTAAAATAAGAATTTAACAAAGAAAATTCGTATTAGATGGTATGTTATGTGGTATTGTATTGCATAAGTAAATATGAACTATGCAATATGTAATTTTGGTGTATAATAAATATATTAGTATTATATATATATTTATTATATGTAAGCAGTTGTAGGAGCAATTTATTATAGAAAATAAGATGGGTATGATTAAAATAAGTTAAAATAATTTATAATATTAAATCATTTTAATGTGGTAAATTGGTGACATTAAATATACTTAATGTATAACAGCTAATTTATTGAAGAAATCATGTATTACATTATTGGATGTAATGTATGTATATATTTTTAATGTAGTAAATATATTATTATATTTATTACAGTTAAATTATTTAAAGAAGGGAAAAGAAAATAGATAGTTAAGTATACAAAAATAAATAAATTATTGTATACTTTAAATAAAGGATATTAAAATAAATTCTATCATTGAATTATTTAATAAAAAGAGAACATTATTTTAATAAATTGACATAAACAATTTATAATGTGAGAGAATAAATTTATTATTTATTTTCAATATGTGATGTGAGTTCATGTGCATTAAATGAGATATTTGCAAGGTAATAAATAAATATATATATATATATATATATATATATATATATATATATATATATATTACGCGAGAGAATATAATTGAGAACAATTTGTGTAATGAATTAAAAGAGGTGGTTTAAATATATAATTTTTTATATACTTTACCCAAGAACATTAAAATCAATTCTTTAATGGAATTATTTTAATAAAGCATGGATATTATACTAAATATCATATCTTGAGTAAATGCGTAATTTCCTTGATTATGGGAAATTATAGTTAACGCGTTTATTTTGCGTATATGTATTATATTTTTAGTAAGGAATACATAATTTATATATTAATAATTATATATATATTATGTATTGCCAAAAGGGAAAGAATTATTAAGAGAGAGTGAGTTATTTAAATACTAAATTACTAAATTACTAAATAAAGCTTAAGTTACTAAAAGAGAGAGTAAAGGAGTAATTAAATAAAACCAAGCTAATTTGGAATTCCCTTATAACCCAAATACTGTTACAAGCTTAGGGAGCAAGCCATTTTTTCCATGTGTCGTGAATAAGTGAGGAAATAAGGAGCAAGAAAAGTTCTTGGTCACCAAGCAAAATTTGCTTACAATATGGATAGCCCAACCTACTCCTCATTTCTCTTAACTAATCGAATACTCCTTATTTTTGTCCTCCATGTAGCCGAGCCCCTCCCTCTGCAAAAAAAAAAAAAAAAAAACAGTCCCGACCAAGCTCTCTGTAAATTCAACTTCAAATTGGTTTAGCTATGTACAAGAATTAAGGTTAAAGAAGGCCTATGGAGACTAGAATCAAGTTAATACAAAGGTATACATTGAATTATGTATGTTTTTATTAGTTTATATGAAGTTAGTAAGTTAGTACGTGATTTAGTTGGTGAACTGCTAAATTACATATGAATTGACATTGTATGAATTAGCTTGACTAGATTTGACATATGAAACCTTGGGTAATTGAATTATGAGTATGAACCAAGGAAAATATGAAACTTTGAAGAATTTGTAAAGTTAGTAAACTAACTAATTGTATACATATATTGGATTATGTTGTGTAATTGGTTGATATGGACTGAATTAGAAATATGGAGCTAGTGTGTGTTGTGCGGAGTTATAAGGATGACGAAATGGGATTGAAACGAAAACTAAAGTTCAAGAAATTAGGCCATTATAGAGACGCACGTGTGATGCTCGATAAAATGCCAAAACAAGCTAATTTGGCTAAAAGCTTGAATTTTCTGAAGCCTAGACTTTAGACAAGTCATAATATGTTTCATAAGACTTATTTGGGAAGAAAGTGGGTTGGAAAGAGTCGAGAGTCTTGGATGTCAAAACGAGAAGTCCGAAAAAAAACTAGTGGACTGCTGACCCTAAAAGCAAAATTCATGGACAGTTAGAAATTTCAGAAAATTCTGGGCTTTTGGGGAAGTCTAGTACACTGAATAAGCTTTCCATAGACTCCAAAACGGACTAATTCCGACTTCGGAGCAAGGAGTTATGACCATTCAAAGTACGCACGTCGAAGCTGTCCAAAATCTGGAATCAGATTCGGAGTAGTCCCCTTGCAAGTATTTTCTGGAATTTTCTGTTAAGAATTGGAAAATAATTTTGGCATAAGAGTTGTAGCCCCGGAAGTTAGCTTCGCGTGGGCGCAAGAATCGCTCAAATATGTTTTAAAACGAAAAAGTTATGACTATTTTAGCGAGAGAGGGTAAAGCTGAAAATGAATTAAAAACTGTTATGGAAGGGCATTTTTGAGGCCTATTATGGGCTGCCTAAAAGACTCAAAATGGGTGGTTTGTATATTTTAAAAATATTTTACTATGATATTTATATCATATCAAAAATTGGTTGTAATCCGAAGTAAGAGCAAAAATTTAAAAATGCACAAACTAGGCATTTCGTTATGGGGGCAGCAGCCCAGCTGGGCACGCGCTGCACCAGCCGCGCACGCATTTCGGGCCGCGCTGTGCTGGGCAGTTCACCCAACTGATTTTGGCAGTCTGGGTCGCTTGTAATGCTTGGATTATCATTTTTATAATTAGATGGATATACTACCTAAAACATATCCAAAATTCAAAACATATGAACGAGTGGTTTAAAAGATATAACATCGTGAAATGAGTGTCAAAGCGAGGGGGCTGCCCAGGCAACGCCAAGCCACGCAGGGCCACGTTAGGCCCAGCTGCTAGTAGCGTTGGGCTGTTTGGCTAGTTGGTTCTGCGATGCGCTTTTTGGTTGGCTTTAATGATTTGACATATAGCAAGATACCAAAATGGATGTATAAATATAGTATAATAACTATATAATGTTAACTCGTTTAATATACAAAAGAAGCGATAAAAGTTATATGTAAACGCAAGTTTACATATATATGTGAAATATATTCGTGTGATCGAATGCAAAAAGGTTAGTAGTTAAAATGGAATACACTAAACCATGTAAAGCTTTATTGAACCTGAAAATGTTAAAATGGAATACACTAAACCATGTAAAGCTTTATTGAACCTGCAAATGTTAAAATGAAGGGTTTCCGGGTTTGAAACAAAGATTTTGAACACGAAATTATATAATGATGTATGTATGAATTTAAAATACATGCGAAGTGAGAATGTAAATTAGTCGCGAGAATAAATGCGAAGCTAAGTTTTTAACGAAGTAAAGCATTCGCGTATATGTCGATAGTGTGGTTTAGCTCATGAACTATCGCAAAGACATAACATTATGTAAATTAAAGAAATGTTGAAATGAGCTATGTTTAGACAATAAAATCCATTCATAAACCATAAAGTCCCAAGTTTACAAATAAAGATGAAATATATTCTTAAAATGGGATATAAATGGTTTATGCTTCGAGATGTAAAGTATTTATATACTTACGCCATGAGAGAACTTTTTTGGGCATAAAAAGGTTATTACAGACAAAAGTTTCTAAAGAAACGTGAAATAATTTTAAGACAAGAACAAAAAGATTATAGTTATGTAAAATAAAATTAGTTTACATTGAGTATGTCAATTTAGTATGTGAAACTAATGTGTGTGTGTATGTATACTCAATTTGTGTAGGATCATCACAGAGCAGATAAGTTATAACATTAAACAACACTTAAGGCAAGTTTCTCAGTTTATTTATGTGGACTTATAATTGCTATAGATAGCTGTTAGCATGACTTATGTTTATGGATATGTGATGCTTATGAACTGCATTAATTGTTTTGTGAATGATGAAGGTCAAAATATGACTAATTGTTGAATTGAGTCAGGAAACTCAATATATATGTGCAATGAATGACGGGTGCAGAACATGTGTAGAATGCTATGATACGTATGTTGCTACTAGCAGGGCATAAGTTTGATCATGCATTTGTAATATACTTGAACTCTAAATGTGAACCTATGTGCTATATGATGCATGATAGGCTGTTAGACTTGCTAGGCCGTCGTGCTCAATCTTGCAAACACAAAACTTTTTTCAGGTTAATGATATTAAGCAATATTACTTGCTACATGGATGATGAAGATTGATGGATATGCGAAATGGATTCATTTCTTTACATTAGAAATGGTAGGAACCTATGATTGATGGTTTTAACATAGGTAATTGGCAGCTATGTATAGTTTAAAATATTCAATGAGGAATATTTTTTCTAGATGAATTGTAATGAATACTTTATAAAAAAAAATAAGTGATATAGTAACATTACTATATAGGAAAGAATTAATATTGAGTTATATATATATATATATATATATATATATTAATATAACTTTGGTAAGAGAAATCATTAAATAAATATGATTTCATTATAAAAGAAGAATTGTAAAGGTTGAGATTCAGGGAACGAATGAATGGAATAAAAGAAAAAAAATAATTCTGCAATTTTAGCTATTTTAATATTAAATATCGTTTTAAAGCTAGAAAAAAATAGTATTAACGCACAAGATTGGGGAGAGAAATAGTCTTGATTTTGGGGTCGTTACAGAAAGAGAAAGAGAAAAAGGGGGGGTGGTCAGCAACATCAAGGGAAAGAAGGAGGGAAGAAATTTTTCTCATGCCACGGATGGAAGAAGAGAGGAAAAGAAGAATATTTCAAGAGGAAGAACAAGATATAAAAATAAAACCTTAAACACTTGATTTATGTATTTTATTTTGATGAGTTGATGAAATGAAGAGCTTATGTTCTTGAACTTTAAAAACTTTAGATCTACAAGTTTTAGAGTGTTTTATGAGTAGATCTAACCATTTTGGATAGTGAAAAGCTTAAACAAGAAAGTAAGTCAAAAATTGTTTTAGATCAGTTTGGTCCAGGGATAATTTCGGCTGTTTTTCTTGCTCTAAAAATTCTGGGCTTTTGGTATATTATATTACACTGAATAAGCTTTCCATAGACTCCAGAACAGACTAATTCCGACTTCGTAGCAAAGAGTTGTATTCTGCCTCTTAGATCATAATGGTCAAGTGTGTGCACATCCGAGCTAAAATGATTTAAGTTAAGTCCAACCTAGCACTCCATATATTCAAAAAAGAAAAATATTGTCTTTGTGTGTGCACAACAAAAAAATATTGTTCAATTAACTTTATAAGCATCAAATGTGATTAAATTAATATCTTAAATACTTAATACTTGTCTTGTGTGTGCACAACAAACTCATATTAAATATTTAATAGTCTATTAATTTATCATATTAGAAGAAGACGTTTGATATTCCAAATATTATTGAACGCTTTAGACTTAATATGATTTCTTTGAGGGGTTTTCTTATTATTTGTCTCATCTTGTTTAGCGTATATGCACATATATATATACATATAAAATACGCGTCATTTTATTAAAACATACGAAACATGTTTGCATAAAACATAATATATATATATAATACTTTGCATGCACATATAGAATATTATATTCTACCCAGATTGATTATGGACTTTTTAGTTTGGTTCACTAAAGTCACCAAGTGAACCAAAAGATCAAACCTAGGAGTGCACAAATTTAAATTTAAACGTAACTATTACATTTAAACCCGGGCTCCATACAAACGGGTCTTCACGCACTCCTTGCTCCTTGGTCTCAAATTTTTTCAAGATAATTCTAACTATTTCTATTACATAAATTATTTAATTTAAATAAAACCTTGATCAGCAGTCAAGGGGAAGTACATAGGAAGGAAATAGAATTTTACATCAAGAAAAATTATAGAAGACAAGGTATGCAGACCCCATTTAATAAAACACATTCATTCAAGCATTCAACTAAAATAAAATCCAATCACATTGGTCAATAGTCCATAATAAACCCCATTTATTGTCATACATATCACCATATGCATCAATAAATAAATATGCATCTCATTAATTAAAAGCATTCTATATATATATGAGTATCATTTATTAGGCAATTTTAATTTGCATGAAATCCAATTTCAAGATTAAAATAAACTCTTTATTTTAATTATAAAACTATTAAGAATATTATATATATTGTAGACACTCGAAATTTCGTTTCCCTGTTACTAATACTGTAGGAGGGCAAAGCTAGAATTAACTCAACCCCGGTCTCAACACCCATTTTGTGTTTAAATACAAATCATGATAAGTGTGGCACCCCCGAATCCGGGTCCTCTGACCCTGGTCCGGTCGCCACGATACAATACTAACATCCACCTCTAACAACATACGATAACTAAAAATGCGGAATATAATAAACGTACGTCGTTCATTCAAAAGGTGTTACTAGTCCCAAGATTTGATAACCTTAATACATCAATACAAACATACACTAGAATAAACATTAGGGTTCATATTACATTAACAATAATTAAACAAATCACAAAGATAAAGTCTGCTCCTTGCAAACCATCCTAAATCTTTCCTTTACCCTTGTCCTTCCCTGAGGGCTCGGGCATAACTGCAATATAAGTCATGATATAGCAAGAATGAGTAACAAGTTTGCTCAGCAAGTTTAAATACAACAATAAAGGATATATCATGATGAATGGAATCTGACAATGATTTCAACAAAATGAATATCTTAAAGATTCAACAATATGAATATTAGAACGATTCAATAATATGAATATTTGTAAGGTTCAACAACCTGCATGATTCAACACTATGAACATCTGAACAATTCAACAATATGAATATTAAAAGCAAAGATAATAATTGCCTTTAGAATGACTGATAGTCGAGTAGACTCTGAACTATAACTTTCCAATGGCTTCAATAGCTAATTGACCCTTTTTAGAATTACTGGCTTCTGGCTACAGAAACTTAGTACCTCGAGGAGATCAGCCTCGGGCACAACGTGAATATGCATAACACTTAAATCTACTTACTCGTATCATATATATTAGATACCTGGGCACACTCTTACATATGAGGGGTGTTCTGTTCCGTCTAAGAATCCTTACCATCAATTGGTTTGGATAGCTTCAAAGAAAACTTCATACACTAGTCTGACCGAGCAAAGGTTCAGACTCTTATTGACATGGTTCAAGAAATTTAGAACCTTGAATAATGTACAAGTCCAAGACTGTACGAGCTCAAATGCACTAGGTGCGGACATCAATAATATCAATGTGGAATAATTGATAAGTAATTAAACCACTAAATAGCATGCTTGAAAATAAAGTTCAAGCAATTAAGTAAACAACTTTCGATTCAACAATAACCTACTCAATACAATATGAGAAGGATAGAGAACTTGCACAAAGTGAAGTTTAGCATTTGCACAATATAGGAATTTGTGTAAGTTCGAGGAACTTGCACAATACTCAACGTGTGAAGTTCGGGGAACTTACACGATAATAGATTCCTAGCATAAAATAAATGCATAGGCTTAGACACTTACAACATCAAAGAGTGAAATTCGGGGAATTTCACCATAATAGATACCTTGCATAAAGTAAATGCATAGGTTAGGACATTTTCTTACAATGTTCTTTGAGTAAAATAAACACAAAGATAAGATACTTGCACAATATACGAGTTTGTATAAGTTTAGAGAACTTGCATAATAAAGAAATGAAGTTCGGGAATTTGCAAAATAACCAAAGTGTGAAGTTCGGGGAACTTTCACAATACTCAAAATGTGAAGTTCGGAGAACTTTCACAATACTCAAAATGTGAAGTTCGGGAAACTTTCACAATACAATAATAACCTGCTCAAAACAATATGAGAAGGATAGAAACTTGCACAAATAAGGTGAAGTTTAGAATCTCGCTTACTCGAGTAATTGAATAAAGTAGTGCAAGAATTTAAAATATTTGCACAATAAAAGTAGGGTTCGGATACTAGCTTACAATATCCGTTGAATAAAGTAATACAAGGGTCTAGGGTATTTGCATTCAATATCACAATTAAATGAAGTTAGAAAACTTGCAATATAATAATACCCTGTTCAATATAAATTTGAGTAAGATAGGGAACTTGCACAATTAATAAGTGTAAGTCAGTGAACTTGCTTACAAGATTTATCAAATAAAATAGTGCAAGGGTCTAGAATACTTGCTCAAATATAACTTGAGGAAAATAGGGAACTTGCACTATAAATGAGTGTAAGTCAGGAAACTTGCCTGCTTGCTCAGCTACAAATAATTCTAGCTTTAATTAAAACTGCGTTGAAACGACCTAGCATTAACAAGTCGGCCTCTCCAATTAGTATATATAAACTAATATAAGTTCACACATACAAGACTCTAGTCATTATATAATTCTATCACGTAGTTCACGTAAGTCAATCTAATCCTGTCTTAGATTTAATAATTTTAGATTGTCTAGTTTATAAGCATCAACATAGGCTTGAACATATAGCACTTCCAGTTACTGATATAAATCAACACATATGTTTATCAAGTTTATCTAACTCAAGTTCGAAAGCTAATATATTCATTCTATGTCCACTTCAAGACCACATGTTTGTATGTCGGATATTCACATACTTTAAACAATATAAGTTCATGCTTCAAGATTGGTTACTAAAGTCATGTTATTACATAACAAGGCCAAACAATACTTAAGTAGTTATGCTTGTGCGTATACTACAAGTGTACACTTTAATCGTCATAACTCATGCCTTAAGAGTCCACTTTCTATGAGTATGCGTGCATAGTTAAAATCTGTGGTTCATGTTAATATGTCTATAGGCATAATGACATCCTAATAAACATGCTTGCATGATCATAATACAATTCACATGGTAATCAATGCTAATTAGCTTCCACATTCTAAGTTTCCATTTGCAAAGTACACTAAGTCAAAAAGACAATACGGTACATGTAACGCATCTCGTAACCATTACTCACAGGTATTAGAATGTATACAATAAGTTATATGTATTTAAGTGGTCACAATCTAAAAGACACAAGTCTTGGTTAAGTTCACTTTGAAAGTCTTAAGTTTCACTTTTGAAAACGTCTTAACTTACGGTCAAGTATACTAGTATGTTCTATCACATTAGTCTTAGTTCTCATGTTTATATAGAACACATGATCATGATCATGAAATCAAAATTCATACATACTACGTGTACGTCAAAGTTCATATTCAAAGCTCATGTTGTTGTTTGTAACGTCCAATATTAAGGTCCACATGTTCAAGTTATTAATGATACCTATATACACAAGGTAATACATCTCTCATGCATCTCTACATTATAATATCATGTCTGAAAAATCAGAATGTTGACATGTCAAAGTTTGTTTTCAAAACTTTTATTTTTGTTAGGAATGTGTACTAGTTAGGTTCGTACGTTCTCTTTACAACATAAAACATATATACATCAATTAACATGCATTTCATGCCTTCCTAGGTCATACTAACATGTCTCAAAAGTCAGAATATATCTGTGACATTTCTATACCAAAGTCCCCTTTTAAAACTCAACATTCATTTCGAAAACCATGAGTTGTTTCGTCGAAATGTATGCCATCTTAGCTTGAACATGTTTATGTTAGGTTTATGTACCCATATATACGTATTACCCATGTTAACATGTTTGTTTAAATCAATGCAAGAAAACTATCACACAACAGCACTGATGCAGAAAATAAAAATCTGAATTGCAGGGCCTGCGCAGCTGCGCTGTAACCAGGCATAAACCCGGCGCAGCTGCGCCGGCTCCTGCTCCAACCCAGACTGAACTGCTTCGGCAGTTCCTGAAAATCCCAACTCAGAAACTCTTACGCATTCATTCCAAACCAGTCACAGTATATAACTAACATGCTTACTAACTTACAAGCATACTTCATAGCTCAATTAACATCTAACTTGCAAAAATCAAGAACTGTGCTAATGAAGAACAAGAATAGAAATTTTACAGGAATTGAAAAGATGGAGTTATACCTCTGTTATTAGGGACTTGCTGCTATCTCTCACTCTCTCAATTCATAGACTCTCACTAGCAACTCTACTAATTCTATACTTGTATGGAAATCTCAGCAATTGTAATAGAGAAGGAAGAGAGTTAATTTATAGGAAATTTCAATATCCGGTTCTAGACATTGTTCCTCAAATCAAACTAATGGGAGATGCAATTAGCTAATGGTTATCAAATAGTGGGTGAGGAGTTGGTATAACTCATCATAATCTCCACTCCCCCATGATCATTGCTATAGCTGTGAGGAAATTGAGAAGAGATAGAGTAGGCTAGCTTCTTGCTTTCACGTGAAGAGAGAAATTGGGCTCATATTATGGGACAAAGTAATTCCAGCAATCTAGCAAGTGGGTGTATAGTGTATGCTAACCCTTGGTTATTAAATTTGTATACACAATTCTTTTCATATTACACAGGTCACAATAATTTAAAGGGCATACAATATAATTCCTAATTACAAGGTATCAAGTAGTGCACATACATATAATCCATGTACATTATTTTAACACCGAATATAAAGCAAGTGGGTATTATTATAATAATAACTGTTATTATAATTATAATAACTTATTGAAAGTATTATCAATTAATAATGTTTATTGATATAAGGTAAGGTGATAGGGTATTCATAAAAGTTTTCCTACCCACATCATGTCACATGCTCTAAGTACACATTACACTTATCAATCTCACATAATACAATTACGGTTACTATATAGTCTATATATAATAGCCTTATCAAAGGTCACCTTGTACTATAATATATAGTTAACTATCATATATTAAAGGTTTAATATAACACATGCTTGTATAAAAAAATAATAAATGACGTAAATATATTTATTAATCTCTTACTCATTAATTATTAGTTATTCAAAATAATAAATCAACATACTCCCAATTAATTACTCATTATTATTTATCCATAATAATTATTAATCAACAACAATAATAATTTCATACGTTATCAATTAATTACTCTCAAATAATTAATTAATCACGATTAACTCTCTACACTATACTCAAGAAATTTGAATATATAATTACTAACACTTTTATCAATATTCTGATATAAAAGTCTCAGGGTTAATCTACTAATTTAAATAACCATTAGTGATTCCCTTTAATAAAAATCCTAGCATTTATTTGCATAGGTTAAATTCACATAAGCACATAACCACATAAGGTTTAAATAAGTTTGAAAAATTAAATCTCAAAAATTTTAAATCACAGATAAAATTAATAAGAAGCTTAAAATTCCTGGTCGTTACATCCCTCCCCCCTTATAAAAATTCCGTCCTCGGAATTGTAAAAATAAGGTTACTCCAATAAAAATAGATAATTCGCTCTTATCACTTAGATAATCTCTACCGTCTGCTGTACCACTCCTGGTCCCAACAGTCGATGTTCACCTATCTCGTGCTAACACAACGGTGCTCGACCCTTTCCTTCCATAAAATGCTTCTAGAAAAATCTCTTCTCTTAGTTCTAGTACTAACGGTACCCAAATTCGTCCTTCAAATCTTAGCAGTTTAGTGCTATCAACCTTAAATTTCAACTCATCACCTTTAGCTAATCGCTTCTTGATGTTATCACAAACTTTGTCTTTCTCTTGTGCCTCCTTAACCTTATCTAATAAAGTCGGGCTTACTGACACTGTAATTAATCCCTCTTTGGTCTCCATCGGATACTTAACCTCTAAGTCTAGTCTTTCAAAAATCTTTCACTAATTCTCCTGAATGGTCAACCTCGATAACTTCCCTCTGCCTTTCCTACTCAAGGCATCTGCCACTACATCTGCTTTACCTGGATGGTACAGAATCATAATCTTTGATCAATTTTAGCCATCGGCGTTGCCTCATGTTTAACTCCTTCTGTGTGAAGATATATTTCAGACTCTGTATATATCTCCCATTTCTCACCCTACAAATAATGCTTCCAAAACTCCAAGGCAAAAACTATGGTTGCTAAATCTCGTTTGGGAATACATCCATGAATTCCCTTCAAATCGGTATAGAAGTTCCTATGAATGTATTCTACGGGGATAACTTCCTTGTTTGATACTCCTACGTCCATAGGGTGTTCTAATTTCTCACGGGGTAAGTCTAACTGTTTAACAAATTCTTCAAAAATAAAAGAACAGGTGGCACCCGAATCGAATAACACATATGCATCTATATATAATTGATCGGGATGATACCTGACACTACGTCCTTGTTGTTGCGGTTACCGCTAGCTGCAACGCACTTTTTCTTCGGGCAGTCCTTGATTTGATGGTCTGTGGCTCTACACGAGAAACATCCTCCTTTCGGTTTATTCCAACACTGAGGAGCCATGTGCCCTGGTTGTCCACAACGATAACATGCGTTCTTCCCCTTCATGCATTCCCCCGAGTGGTTCCTTCCACAGTTACTGCACTTTAGGCTTTTCTTAGCCTCTCCCCCGGATTTTCCACCTCTGGATGATTGGTTCTCCATCCATTTTCGTTTGTTGGGGTTGCTGCCTCCGCTGTTTCCCCCTTTCGATCCTTCTTGGCCGGTCTTCTTATCTTGTTTAAATCGCTCTATGGCTTCAATGCCTCCTTCGGCAATGATAGCCTCTTCCAAAAGATCAGAAAAAGTCTCAATCTTCAATACATCTATTGCCTTCTGCACCCATGGTTTCAATCCTAATTCAAATCTCTCTGCTTTCCTGGCCTCCGTGTCCACCTGGTGTGACGCGAATCGAGCCAACTCGTTAAATCTTGCCGTGTACTCTGCGACAGACATACCTCCTTGTCTCAGCTCCATAAACTTAACTTCCATATCCTGTTGCGTAATCTTCGAAAAGAAATTCTTAAATTTGTCCCACATAACAACTCATTCGCCTGCTAGTCCTTTATTGGGTTCCCACCAATTGTTAGCTTCGCCCTTCATCATGAATGTGGCAAAACTCGTCTTCTGTGCCTCGGCCACCCGTGCGACCTCAAACACCTTCTCAATTTCTTCTATCCATGTCTGGGCTTCAATTAGGTTCAAGGTTTCCCGGAATTCCAGTGGTCCTACCAATTTAAAGTCCTTAAAGCTAGCCAAGTAATGTCCTGGCTGCTCAGCTGCTGGCGGGGTTATGTTCTGCATTGCTTCTGTTAATAGGTTAACGAAGTTCTGCATTGGGTCGACATCTCCCCCTTCAACATTGCTAACAGATCCTTCCTCCCTCTGGTTCCGCGAAAATCTCCTAGGCGGCATGATCCTGAGGAAAGGAAGAAAACCTTAGTCTTTACGTGATATGCTATTCAAGTTAGCATTAAGAAGTTTAGGACGTCTATCAATCATAGCTAATTTAAATAAATAACTTCAGTATCACAGTAAGACTCGATGGATATCCTCAATCCATCACCTACAAACTCTACTTGAGTTTTCTACTAAGGTTATAACTTAGGTTTCGCATTCTTAACGTTTATAACCTAAAGCTCTGATACCAACCTGTGGCACCCCCGAATCCGGGTCCTCTGACCCTGGTCCGGTCGCCACGATACAATACTAACATCCACCTCTAACAACATACGATAACTAAAAATGCGGAATATAATAAACGTACGTCGTTCATTCAAAAGGTGTTACTAGTCCCAAGATTTGATAACCTTAATACATCAATACAAACATACCCTAGAATAAACATTAGGGTTCATATTACATTAACAGTAATTAAACAAATCACAAAGATAAAGTCTGCTCCTTGCAAACCATCCTAAATCTTTCCTTTACCCTTGTCCTTCCCTGAGGGCTCGGGCGTAACTGCAATATAAGTCATGATATAGCAAGAATGAGCAACAAGTTTGCTCAGCAAGTTTAAATACAACAATAAAGGATATATCATGATGAATGGAATCTGACAATGATTTCAACAAAATGAATATCTTAAAGATTCAACAATATGAATATTAGAACGATTCAATAATATGAATATTTGTAAGGTTCAACAACCTGCATGATTCAACACTATGAACATCTGAACAATTCAACAATATGAATATTAAAAGCAAAGATAATAATTGCCTTTAGAATGACTGATAGTCGAGTAGACTCTGAACTATAACTTTCCAATGGCTTCAATAGCTAATTGACCCTTTTTAGAATTACTGGCTTCTGGCTACAGAAACTTAGTACCTCGAGGAGATCAGCCTCGGGCACAACGTGAATATGCATAACACTTAAATCTGCTTACTCGTATCATATATATTAGATACCTGGGCACACTCTTACATATGAGGGGTGTTCTGTTCCGTCTAAGAATCCTTACCATCAATTGGTTTGGATAGCTTCAAAGAAAACTTCATACACTAGTCTGACCGAGCAAAGGTTCAGACTCTTATTGACATGGTTCAAGAAATTTAGAACCTTGAATAATGTACAAGTCCAAGACTGTACGAGCTCAAATGCACTAGGTGCGGACATCAATAATATCAATGTGGAATAATTGATAAGTAATTAAACCACTAAATAGCATGCTTGAAAATAAAGTTCAAGCAATTAAGTAAACAACTTTCGATTCAACAATAACCTACTCAATACAATATGAGAAGGATAGAGAACTTGCACAAAGTGAAGTTTAGCATTTGCACAATATAGGAATTTGTGTAAGTTCGGGGAACTTGCACAATACTCAACGTGTGAAGTTCGGGGAACTTACACGATAATAGATTCCTAGCATAAAATAAATGCATAGGCTTAGACACTTACAACATCAAAGAGTGAAATTCGGGGAATTTCACCATAATAGATACCTTGCATAAAGTAAATGCATAGGTTAGGACATTTTCTTACAATGTTCTTTGAGTAAAATAAACACAAAGATAAGATACTTGCACAATATACGAGTTTGTATAAGTTTAGAGAACTTGCATAATAAAGAAATGAAGTTCGGGAATTTGCAAAATAACCAAAGTGTGAAGTTCGGGGAACTTTCACAATACTCAAAATGTGAAGTTCGGAGAACTTTCACAATACTCAAAATGTGAAGTTCGGGAAACTTTCACAATACAATAATAACCTGCTCAAAACAATATGAGAAGGATAGAAACTTGCACAAATAAGGTGAAGTTTAGAATCTCGCTTACTCGAGTAATTGAATAAAGTAGTGCAAGAATTTAAAATATTTGCACAATAAAAGTAGGGTTCGGATACTAGCTTACAATATCTGTTGAATAAAGTAATACAAGGGTCTAGGGTATTTGCATTCAATATCACAATTAAATGAAGTTAGAAAACTTGCAATATAATAATACCCTGTTCAATATAAATTTGAGTAAGATAGGGAACTTGCACAATTAATAAGTGTAAGTCAGTGAACTTGCTTACAAGATTTATCAAATAAAATAGTGCAAGGGTCTAGAATACTTGCTCAAATATAACTTGAGGAAAATAGGGAACTTGCACTATAAATGAGTGTAAGTCAGGAAACTTGCCTGCTTGCTCAGCTACAAATAATTCTAGCTTTAATTAAAACTGCGTTGAAACGACCTAGCATTAACAAGTCGGCCTCTCCAATTAGTATATATAAACTAATATAAGTTCACACATACAAGACTCTAGTCATTATATAATTCTATCACGTAGTTCACGTAAGTCAATCTAATCCTGTCTTAGATTTAATAATTTTAGATTGTCTAGTTCATAAGCATCAACATAGGCTTGAACACATAGCACTTCCAGTTACTGATATAAATCAACACATATGTTTATCAAGTTTATCTAACTCAAGTTCGAAAGCTAATATATTCATTCTATGTCCACTTCAAGACCACATGTTTGTATGTCGGATATTCACATACTTTAAACAATATAAGTTCATGCTTCAAGATTGGTTACTAAAGTCATGTTATTACATAACAAGGCCAAACAATACTTAAGTAGTTATGCTTGTGCGTATACTACAAGTATACACTTTAATCGTCATAACTCATGCCTTAAGAATCCACTTTCTATGAGTATGCGTGCATAGTTAAAATCTGTGGTTCATGTTAATATGTCTATAGGCATAATGACATCCTAATAAACATGCTTGCATGATCATAATACAATTCACATGGTAATCAATGCTAATTAGCTTCCACATTCTAAGTTTCCATTTGCAAAGTACACTAAGTCAAAAAGACAATACGGTACATGTAACGCATCTCGTAACCATTACTCACAGGTATTAGAATGTATACAATAAGTTATATGTATTTAAGTGGTCACAATCTAAAAGACACAAGTCTTGGTTAAGTTCACTTTGAAAGTCTTAAGTTTCACTTTTGAAAACGTCTTAACTTACGGTCAAGTATACTAGTATGTTCTATCACATTAGTCTTAGTTCTCATGTTTATATAGAACACATGATCATGATCATGAAATCAAAATTCATACATACTACGTGTACGTCAAAGTTCATATTCAAAGCTCATGTTGTTGTTTGTAACGTCCAATATTAAGGTCCACATGTTCAAGTTATATAATGATACCTATATACACAAGGTAATACATCTCTCATGCATCTCTACATTATAATATCATGTCTGAAAAATCAGAATGTTGACATGTCAAAGTTTGTTTTCAAAACTTTTATTTTTGTTAGGAATGTGTACTAGTTAGGTTCGTACGTTCTCTTTACAACATAAAACATATATACATCAATTAACATGCATTTCATGCCTTCCTAGGTCATACTAACATGTCTCAAAAGTCAGAATATATCTGTGACATTTCTATACCAAAGTCCCCTTTTAAAACTCAACATTCATTTCGAAAACCATGAGTTGTTTCGTCGAAATGTATACCATCTTAGCTTGAACATGTTTATGTTAGGTTTATGTACCCATATATACGTATTACCCATGTTAACATGTTTGTTTAAATCAATGCAAGAAAACTATCACACAACAGCACTGATGCAGAAAATAAAAATCTGAATTGCAGGGCCTGCGCAGCTGCGCTGTAACCAGGCATAAACCCGGCGCAGCTGCGCCGGCTCCTGCTCCAACCCAGACTGAACTGCTTCGGCAGTTCCTGAAAATCCCAACTCAGAAACTCTTACGCATTCATTCCAAACCAGTCACAGTATATAACTAACATGCTTACTAACTTACAAGCATACTTCATAGCTCAATTAACATCTAACTTGCAAAAATCAAGAACTGTGCTAATGAAGAACAAGAATAGAAATTTCACAGGAATTGAAAAGATGGAGTTATACCTCTGTTATTAGGGACTTGCTGCTATCTCTCACTCTCTCAATTCACAGACTCTCACTAGCAACTCTACTAATTCTATACTTGTATGGAAATCTCAGCAATTGTAATAGAGAAGGAAGAGAGTTAATTTATAGGAAATTTCAATATCCGGTTCTAGACATTGTTCCTCAAATCAAACTAATGGGAGATGCAATTAGCTAATGGTTATCAAATAGTGGGTGAGGAGTTGGTATAACTCATCATAATCTCCACTCCCCCCATGATCATTGCTATAGCTGTGAGGAAATTGAGAAGAGATAGAGTAGGCTAGCTTCTTGCTTTCACGTGAAGAGAGAAATTGGGCTCATATTATGGGACAAAGTAATTCCAGCAATCTAGCAAGTGGGTGTATAGTGTATGCTAACCCTTGGTTATTAAATTTGTATACACAATTCATTTCATATTACACAGGTCACAATAATTTAAAGGGCATACAATATAATTCCTAATTACAAGGTATCAAGTAGTGCACATACATATAATCCATGTACATTATTTTAACACCGAATATAAAGCAAGTGGGTATTATTATAATAATAACTGTTATTATAATTATAATAACTTATTGAAAGTATTATCAATTAATAATGTTTATTGATATAAGGTAAGGTGATAGGGTATTCATAAAAGTTTTCCTACCCACATCATGTCACATGCTCTAAGTACACATTACACTTATCAATCTCACATAATACAATTACGGTTACTATATAGTCTATATATAATAGCCTTATCAAAGGTCACCTTGTACTATAATATATAGTTAACTATCATATATTAAAGGTTTAATATAACACATGCTTGTATAAAAAAATAATAAATGACGTAAATATATTTATTAATCTCTTACTCATTAATTATTAGTTATTCAAAATAATAAATCAACATACTCCCAATTAATTACTCATTATTATTTATCCATAATAATTATTAATCAACAACAATAATAATTTCATACGTTATCAATTAATTACTCTCAAATAATTAATTAATCACGATTAACTCTCTACACTATACTCAAGAAATTTGAATATATAATTACCAACACTTTTATCAATATTCTGATATAAAAGTCTCAGGGTTAATCTACTAATTTAAATAACCATTAGTGATTCCCTTTAATAAAAATCCTAGCATTTATTTGCATAGGTTAAATTCACATAAGCACATAACCACATAAGGTTTAAATAAGTTTGAAAAATTAAATCTCAAAAATTTTAAATCACAGATAAAATTAATAAGAAGCTTAAAATTCCTGGTCGTTACATCCCTCCCCCCTTATAAAAATTCCGTCCTCGGAATTGTAAAAATAAGGTTACTCCAATAAAAATAGATAATTCGTTCTTATCACTTAGATAATCTCTACCGTCTGCTGTACCACTCCTGGTCCCAACAGTCGATGTTCACCTATCTCGTGCTAACACAACGGTGCTCGACCCTTTCCTTCCATAAAATGCTTCTAGAAAAATCTCTTCTCTTAGTTCTAGTACTAACGGTACCCAAATTCGTCCTTCAAATCTTAGCAGTTTAGTGCTATCAACCTTAAATTTCAACTCATCACCTTTAGCTAATCGCTTCTTGATGTTATCACAAACTTTGTCTTTCTCTTGTGCCTCCTTAACCTTATCTAATAAAGTCGGGCTTACTGACACTGTAATTAATCCCTCTTTGGTCTCCATCGGATACTTAACCTCTAAGTCTAGTCTTTCAAAAATCTTTCACTAATTCTCCTGAATGGTCAACCTCGATAACTTCCCTCTGCCTTTCCTACTCAAGGCATCTGCCACTACATCTGCTTTACCTGGATGGTACAGAATCATAATCTTTGATCAATTTTAGCCATCGGCGTTGCCTCATGTTTAACTCCTTCTGTGTGAAGATATATTTCAGACTCTGTATATATCTCCCATTTCTCACCCTACAAATAATGCTTCCAAAACTCCAAGGCAAAAACTATGGTTGCTAAATCTCGTTTGGGAATACATCCATGAATTCCCTTCAAATCGGTATAGAAGTTCCTATGAATGTATTCTACGGGGATAACTTCCTTGTTTGCTACTCCTACGTCCATAGGGTGTTCTAATTTCTCACGGGGTAAGTCTAACTGTTTAACAAATTCTTCAAAAATAAAAGAACAGGTGGCACCCGAATCGAATAACACATATGCATCTATATATAATTGATCGGGATGATACCTGACACTACGTCCTTGTTGTTGCGGTTACCGCTAGCTGCAACGCACTTTTTCTTCGGGCAGTCCTTGATTTGATGGTCTGTGGCTCTACACGAGAAACATCCTCCTTTCGGTTTATTCCAACACTGAGGAGCCATGTGCCCTGGTTGTCCACAACGATAACATGCGTTCTTCCCCTTCATGCATTCCCCCGAGTGGTTCCTTCCACAGTTACTGCACTTTAGGCTTTTCTTAGCCTCTCCCCCGGATTTTCCACCTCTGGATGATTGGTTCTCCATCCATTTTCGTTTGTTGGGGTTGCTGCCTCCGCTGTTTCCCCCTTTCGATCCTTCTTGGCCGGTCTTCTTATCTTGTTTAAATCGCTCTATGGCTTCAATGCCTCCTTCGGCAATGATAGCCTCTTCCAAAAGATCAGAAAAAGTCTCAATCTTCAATACATCTATTGCCTTCTGCACCCATGGTTTCAATCCTAATTCAAATCTCTCTGCTTTCCTGGCCTCCGTGTCCACCTGGTGTGACGCGAATCGAGCCAACTCGTTAAATCTTGCCGTGTACTCTGCGACAGACATACCTCCTTGTCTCAGCTCCATAAACTTAACTTCCATATCCTGTTGCGTAATCTTCGAAAAGAAATTCTTAAATTTGTCCCACATAACAACTCATTCGCCTGCTAGTCCTTTATTGGGTTCCCACCAATTGTTAGCTTCGCCCTTCATCATGAATGTGGCAAAACTCGTCTTCTGTGCCTCGGCCACCCGTGCGACCTCAAACACCTTCTCAATTTCTTCTATCCATGTCTGGGCTTCAATTAGGTTCAAGGTTTCCCGGAATTCCAGTGGTCCTACCAATTTAAAGTCCTTAAAGCTAGCCAAGTAATGTCCTGGCTGCTCAGCTGCTGGCGGGGTTATGTTCTGCATTGCTTCTGTTAATAGGTTAACGAAGTTCTGCATTGGGTCGACATCTCCCCCTTCAACATTGCTAACAGATCCTTCCTCCCTCTGGTTCCGCGAAAATCTCCTAGGCGGCATGATCCTGAGGAAAGGAAGAAAACCTTAGTCTTTACGTGATATGCTATTCAAGTTAGCATTAAGAAGTTTAGGACGTCTATCAATCATAGCTAATTTAAATAAATAACTTCAGTATCACAGTAAGACTCGATGGATATCCTCAATCCATCACCTACAAACTCTACTTGAGTTTTCTACTAAGGTTATAACTTAGGTTTCGCATTCTTAACGTTTATAACCTAAAGCTCTGATACCAACCTGTGGCACCCCCGAATCCGGGTCCTCTGACCCTGGTCCGGTCGCCACGATACAATACTAACATCCACCTCTAACAACATACGATAACTAAAAATGCGGAATATAATAAACGTACGTCGTTCATTCAAAAGGTGTTACTAGTCCCAAGATTTGATAACCTTAATACATCAATACAAACATACCCTAGAATAAACATTAGGGTTCATATTACATTAACAGTAATTAAACAAATCACAAAGATAAAGTCTGCTCCTTGCAAACCATCCTAAATCTTTCCTTTACCCTTGTCCTTCCCTGAGGACTCGGGCGTAACTGCAATATAAGTCATGATATAGCAAGAATGAGCAACAAGTTTGCTCAGCAAGTTTAAATACAACAATAAAGGATATATCATGATGAATGGAATCTGACAATGATTTCAACAAAATGAATATCTTAAAGATTCAACAATATGAATATTAGAACGATTCAATAATATGAATATTTGTAAGGTTCAACAACCTGCATGATTCAACACTATGAACATCTGAACAATTCAACAATATGAATATTAAAAGCAAAGATAATAATTGCCTTTAGAATGACTGATAGTCGAGTAGACTCTGAACTATAACTTTCCAATGGCTTCAATAGCTAATTGACCCTTTTTAGAATTACTGGCTTCTGGCTACAGAAACTTAGTACCTCGAGGAGATCAGCCTCGGGCACAACGTGAATATGCATAACACTTAAATCTGCTTACTCGTATCATATATATTAGATACCTGGGCACACTCTTACATATGAGGGGTGTTCTGTTCCGTCTAAGAATCCTTACCATCAATTGGTTTGGATAGCTTCAAAGAAAACTTCATACACTAGTCTGACCGAGCAAAGGTTCAGACTCTTATTGACATGGTTCAAGAAATTTAGAACCTTGAATAATGTACAAGTCCAAGACTGTACGAGCTCAAATGCACTAGGTGCGGACATCAATAATATCAATGTGGAATAATTGATAAGTAATTAAACCACTAAATAGCATGCTTGAAAATAAAGTTCAAGCAATTAAGTAAACAACTTTCGATTCAACAATAACCTACTCAATACACTATGAGAAGGATAGAGAACTTGCACAAAGTGAAGTTTAGCATTTGCACAATATAGGAATTTGTGTAAGTTCGGGGAACTTGCACAATACTCAACGTGTGAAGTTCGGGGAACTTACATGATAATAGATTCCTAGCATAAAATAAATGCATAGGCTTAGACACTTACAACATCAAAGAGTGAAATTCGGGGAATTTCACCATAATAGATACCTTGCATAAAGTAAATGCATAGGTTAGGACATTTTCTTACAATGTTCTTTGAGTAAAATAAACACAAAGATAAGATACTTGCACAATATACGAGTTTGTATAAGTTTAGAGAACTTGCATAATAAAGAAATGAAGTTCGGGAATTTGCAAAATAACCAAAGTGTGAAGTTCGGGGAACTTTCACAATACTCAAAATGTGAAGTTCGGAGAACTTTCACAATACTCAAAATGTGAAGTTCGGGAAACTTTCACAATACAATAATAACCTGCTCAAAACAATATGAGAAGGATAGAAACTTGCACAAATAAGGTGAAGTTTAGAATCTCGCTTACTCGAGTAATTGAATAAAGTAGTGCAAGAATTTAAAATATTTGCACAATAAAAGTAGGGTTCGGATACTAGCTTACAATATCCGTTGAATAAAGTAATACAAGGGTCTAGGGTATTTGCATTCAATATCACAATTAAATGAAGTTAGAAAACTTGCAATATAATAATACCCTGTTCAATATAAATTTGAGTAAGATAGGGAACTTGCACAATTAATAAGTGTAAGCCAGTGAACTTGCTTACAAGATTTATCAAATAAAATAGTGCAAGGGTCTAGAATACTTGCTCAAATATAACTTGAGGAAAATAGGGAACTTGCACTATAAATGAGTGTAAGTCAGGAAACTTGCCTGCTTGCTCAGCTACAAATAATTCTAGCTTTAATTAAAACTGCGTTGAAACGACCTAGCATTAACAAGTCGGCCTCTCCAATTAGTATATATAAACTAATATAAGTTCACACATACAAGACTCTAGTCATTATATAATTCTATCACGTAGTTCACGTAAGTCAATCTAATCCTGTCTTAGATTTAATAATTTTAGATTGTCTAGTTCATAAGCATCAACATAGGCTTGAACACATAGCACTTCCAGTTACTGATATAAATCAACACATATGTTTATCAAGTTTATCTAACTCAAGTTCGAAAGCTAATATATTCATTCTATGTCCACTTCAAGACCACATGTTTGTATGTCGGATATTCACATACTTTAAACAATATAAGTTCATGCTTCAAGATTGGTTACTAAAGTCATGTTATTACATAACAAGGCCAAACAATACTTAAGTAGTTATGCTTGTGCGTATACTACAAGTGTACACTTTAATCGTCATAACTCATGCCTTAAGAATCCACTTTCTATGAGTATGCGTGCATAGTTAAAATCTGTGGTTCATGTTAATATGTCTATAGGCATAATGACATCCTAATAAACATGCTTGCATGATCATAATACAATTCACATGGTAATCAATGCTAATTAGCTTCCACATTCTAAGTTTCCATTTGCAAAGTACACTAAGTCAAAAAGACAATACGGTACATGTAACGCATCTCGTAACCATTACTCACAGGTATTAGAATGTATACAATAAGTTATATGTATTTAAGTGGTCACAATCTAAAAGACACAAGTCTTGGTTAAGTTCACTTTGAAAGTCTTAAGTTTCACTTTTGAAAACGTCTTAACTTACGGTCAAGTATACTAGTATGTTCTATCACATTAGTCTTAGTTCTCATGTTTATATAGAACACATGATCATGATCATGAAATCAAAATTCATACATACTACGTGTACGTCAAAGTTCATATTCAAAGCTCATGTTGTTGTTTGTAACGTCCAATATTAAGGTCCACATGTTCAAGTTATATAATGATACCTATATACACAAGGTAATACATCTCTCATGCATCTCTACATTATAATATCATGTCTGAAAAATCAGAATGTTGACATGTCAAAGTTTGTTTTCAAAACTTTTATTTTTGTTAGGAATGTGTACTAGTTAGGTTCGTACGTTCTCTTTACAACATAAAACATATATACATCAATTAACATGCATTTCATGCCTTCCTAGGTCATACTAACATGTCTCAAAAGTCAGAATATATCTGTGACATTTCTATACCAAAGTCCCCTTTTAAAACTCAACATTCATTTCGAAAACCATGAGTTGTTTCGTCGAAATGTATACCATCTTAGCTTGAACATGTTTATGTTAGGTTTATGTACCCATATATACGTATTACCCATGTTAACATGTTTGTTTAAATCAATGCAAGAAAACTATCACACAACAGCACTGATGCAGAAAATAAAAATCTGAATTGCAGGGCCTGCGCAGCTGCGCTGTAACCAGGCATAAACCCGGCGCAGCTGCGCCGTCTCCTGCTCCAACCCAGACTGAACTGCTTCGGCAGTTCCTGAAAATCCCAACTCAGAAACTCTTACGCATTCATTCCAAACCAGTCACAGTATATAACTAACATGCTTACTAACTTACAAGCATACTTCATAGCTCAATTAACATCTAACTTGCAAAAATCAAGAACTGTGCTAATGAAGAACAAGAATAGAAATTTCACAGGAATTGAAAAGATGGAGTTATACCTCTGTTATTAGGGACTTGCTGCTATCTCTCACTCTCTCAATTCACAGACTCTCACTAGCAACTCTACTAATTCTATACTTGTATGGAAATCTCAGCAATTGTAATAGAGAAGGAAGAGAGTTAATTTATAGGAAATTTCAATATCCGGTTCTAGACATTGTTCCTCAAATCAAACTAATGGGAGATGCAATTAGCTAATGGTTATCAAATAGTGGGTGAGGAGTTGGTATAACTCATCATAATCTCCACTCCCCCATGATCATTGCTATAGCTGTGAGGAAATTGAAAAGAGATAGAGTAGGCTAGCTTCTTGCTTTCACGTGAAGAGAGAAATTGGGCTCATATTATGGGACAAAGTAATTCCAGCAATCTAGCAAGTGGGTGTATAGTGTATGCTAACCCTTGGTTATTAAATTTGTATACACAATTCATTTCATATTACACAGGTCACAATAATTTAAAGGGCATACAATATAATTCCTAATTACAAGGTATCAAGTAGTGCACATACATATAATCCATGTACATTATTTTAACACCGAATATAAAGCAAGTGGGTATTATTATAATAATAACTGTTATTATAATTATAATAACTTATTGAAAGTATTATCAATTAATAATGTTTATTGATATAAGGTAAGGTGATAGGGTATTCATAAAAGTTTTCCTACCCACATCATGTCACATGCTCTAAGTACACATTACACTTATCAATCTCACATAATACAATTACGGTTACTATATAGTCTATATATAATAGCCTTATCAAAGGTCACCTTGTACTATAATATATAGTTAACTATCATATATTAAAGGTTTAATATAACACATGCTTGTATAAAAAAATAATAAATGACGTAAATATATTTATTAATCTCTTACTCATTAATTATTAGTTATTCAAAATAATAAATCAACATACTCCCAATTAATTACTCATTATTATTTATCCATAATAATTATTAATCAACAACAATAATAATTTCATACGTTATCAATTAATTACTCTCAAATAATTAATTAATCACGATTAGCTCTCTACACTATACTCAAGAAATTTGAATATATAATTAGTAACACTTTTATCAATATTCTGATATAAAAGTCTCAGGGTTAATCTACTAATTTAAACAACCATTAGTGATTCCCTTTAATAAAAATCCTAGCATTTATTTGCATAAGTTAAATTCACATAAGCACATAACCACATAAGGTTTAAATAAGTTTGAAAAATTAACTCTCAAAAATTTTAAATCACAGATAAAATTAATAAAAAGCTTAAAATTCCTGGTCGTTACAATAAGTATGAGACATGAATATGTCAAAAAATGAGAAACATGAGGCATGTATAAAACACTTTTCTTTAACCATCAAATAATATCCATAAATATAGGGAGTTTCCATAACTCAATCAATTTCAATCATTAACTTGGTTCAATAAATTTATATCACAGTATAGCACATAATGCACATCTCAAACTATTCACAAGAAGGACATATTATACAGGAATTACTTGCACATAATGATTAACATGTTCACACATAAAAACAAGTTCTGAAAAACTTGTCTAGCTTGCCTGCACTTTCCTCGCTTAAGGTACTTATTTTTTCCAAATTATAACCTACATCATTCATAAGAATTCGTTTAATTACATCTTTCAATAGTTACCGTTGATAATTTCTTATTACTTTATTTCGATAACTTCGGTTGTTACAATTTCACAACTTCTACAATTTATTGTACCAATTCAAGCCCTAACAAACTACGTTCTCCAATTGAAGTAATTCTTATGTTATCTGTATTTGTATTATCAGTATGTGATAGTGCTATGTTGGAACAAAAACTTGAGAGAAAAAAAAAATGATTGTAGCAACATCATGTATTTTATAAGATAATGCATTAACGAATCAACAATGATTGATAGTAATTTTCAGGAGGAATAAGTGTTTGAGAATAACAGCACAACAAAAAACAATAGTAAAAAAATCAAAAGAAAAAAACAACTACACACAAAATTTTGCAGTTCAGCCAAAGGATTAGGTTCGTCCATGGTCACCGACAATCAATCTCACAATCTTTAGAATTTCATACATAATACAATACAAGATATACTCTTTATAAAATGCAACATAAAAACCCTAACTTAACCCAAAAATACAAATTTACCTGCTCCTGGACCCATGCCAATCACCTTATGGCAGTTTTGCAATCACCTCTTAATTAATTAAACTCGGATCAAGGTTTACCAATAACAATGTCAACAAAAAAAATTTAAAACGATCAAATTAATCTTTAAAATGTGCATGGAATCAACCTGCAGAAGATAAGAGAGAACAAAATCTTTGCTAAATAGAAAACGGGAAATCCGCAAACAACGAACAAACTAGTGAAGGCTGAAAGCAGTCGCAAAGCATTTTACACATTTTTCACATTAGTTTATGTGATTGATAAAGGATGTTGATAATATCAATATCTCTATATATATTCATTTATGTTTAACTTATGTTTAAAGACAAGGAAAATTGTCAAACTATTATTTATTTAACTTATAAACGTATTATATTGTATTAAATATAACAGTGAAAAGGTTGCAATCTAACAAACTAGAGTAGCAGCATTTGTGTTTGAAGATTTCTTGAAAACATTGTGCAGTGTGCCAAGTTGTGAGTGGCATCTTTATTTGGCTAAGTACTATGAATGAAAGCAACAGAAGAGAGGTAAAAGAGGTTAAAAGTAGTGGTCAGGAAAGTGGGACATCAGGTGGATAGCTGACACATTTTACGAGGCCAGAATGATTAAATTTGAGTCACTCACTCATCAACCTCACCTCACCTCACCTCACCTGTCCTGTGAGGCTGCTGCTGTGGCCTGTGAGGAAGAGAAGAGAAGAGAAGAGAAGGTTGACCCCACTTCTCCCGGAGATTAAAGTGTTGCATGTGCATGCAGTGCAGTTGCAGCTGCTGCTGCTGCTGGGAACAATGGGGTCTAGCCCCTCACGGGCCTCATTCAAATATCTATTCATTTCACATTCTCACCTGATCACCCAGAAATTTTAAAAAATAATAAATAATATATTGTCGGTAAAACCCACAAATAAAATAATAATAATAATAAATTATAGTCAAGTGATTTGGTGAGGAATTTAGAATCGATAATAGTTTGAAGCAATTTCGAAAAATTATAATCACTGCTGAATTGATACATAAAATCCGTGTTAATGATTTTATGACAGAGTAGGTTCTTGATACTGTTATAACTGAAACTAAGACCCCATTCATTATTTTATGACAGAGTAGGTTATAATATATAAATATTCAGCGACATTTGCAGTTGTTTTAGTAATATTTTTTAGTTTTAACGACTTGCTCCCCTTACGACACAAAATAATAAATTAAGACCCTATTCATTATATGTTATTTTTAATTCACTTCAATTTATATTTAGCAACATAAATATTATTTTTAGCGATAGTTTTAGTCACATAATTATTTGTAAAGTATTTATTGTATCACTAATTTTACGATAAATATTATGTTGCTCATGAAAAAGACGAGTCTGAACAATCCAAATGGGAACATTGCTTGTCTATTACAATCGATCAATCAACTATTGTTAGGAATTGTAGTTTCGTAGAGTCAAGATTGTTGTAGAAGACGTGATACGGGTGATCCCTGTCCTTAAGGTCTTTATCGCCCCCACCACAATCGGTTTGCTATGAGTTGCAGACGATATACCTCCAGGATATATGTCAAGCCTTAGTGAATAATCCGTGATAGCAATTCATAGAAAATTTCAATTGAACACTACTTTGTAGTAGTTGTTTATTTGTAAGAAGAATTAGAGAAGATAGAAGAGAGAAAATACATATGTTAAAAGTTGATTTCTTATATGTAAACTTATATCTCATATACATATATCTCATCTTATGTGTATATATATCAACATATACATATAAACATATATACATGCATATATATTGTAAGTTACATATTATAACTATTAAATTATATTTAACTACACTTATTAGTACTAAATATGTAAGTTACATATTAGTAATAATTAGTAGTTAAATAGAATATGAATCGTTCTCACTATTTTTCTTTTGTTCTAAAACAAGATTAGACTACAACATTTGTACTAGTAGTCCTTTCTATTAAATGAGACTAAGTAAAATAGTTTTATCAAAGAACTTTGCACCTTATTAAATGTCTCACTATAGACACAAATCAAATGATTTCTTCACAAATCAAATGAAGTTCTCTCTTATTCTCCTCAATCAGGGAAATGAATTACACCTTTATATTTACTTCAATTATGTCTACTAATGGGTTTTATTCAAGCCCAAACTTGATAATATATAAGTCTCCAAAATATAGAATAAGGTGCAATTTCTATCAATCCCCCACTTGTTTGGAAAAACTATTTTTCATCCAAACAACTTTCTATCAAACAACTCCAAGGCATGTGTGCATAAAAGAGGGTGTGACGAACATTGAACCTTCCTTTAGTGTAAATAACTCAAAGTCACATCGAAGTTGAAAGTGTTCGTAGATTGAACCTCTACTTCTATATGATATGACCGGAATTGTCACACACACACAAAATCCACCTACCACGGCGAGTATTCTCAATTGCTTTGCGCTAATATGGCCATGCGCAATACTCTGTTTCATGAACCTCTAAGAGAATAAACCACAACCCTCTATAAGAAGCGGTTCCACTTCTAGTTCATATAGGCAAAGTGTTTCACATGTGTTTCTGTTGCTAAGAACACACCAACTTTGTTAAAAGTATAACTCAGCCTCGGTCGTGTAACAGAGGTTACTATCTTATACTACATATGGAACCACATTGATAGTAACACAATCAGCAACTGTGACTTGTTTTTTCCATTGAACCTATAAACTAAGGGTAACCTAGGAATAGGTTGGGTTCCCATCACCCCTGACTCAAAGTGGTTTAAGTTCCATATCACAAGTAGTTAAACTTACTAAGCTCTCGTCAAGTCTTAGTAATAAGATAAGTCAAGTCGTCACTTAACTTCCTCTTAGACAAATATTATGATACATTTTTGTATCAATTGTCTAACAAAAATTTTGTCTGTGGCCAACATGTCAAGACTTACCATTAAAGGTTATCTCATATATATGCTCTATACAAAATAATTTCATTATCACATCATAATGAACTAAGCAATAGAAGTGGCCACAATTTGATGTTCTAACAACAAATTTCGATTCCATTTACTTTGTCCATCATATAAAGCAATAATATTACTTGCTATTCCAAGTAAATTATACCCTTCACAAAGAGTAATAATATATTCACCTATTTGTGAAAATATAAGAATATATTCACCTACTTGTGAATATTTTCTTACTTAATCAAGATCACAACCACCTATGAAAGATTAATAATTTGTACTGAATACAAATTTTCACTAACACAATATAGTGAAATAGGAGACTTCAGACTAGGCGACAAACATCAAGCATAGTCTGTAAGCATAGAACAATGGCAGTCAGACGATTATAGAGTGCCACCATCAAGTGTTAGACTACAAGGTCACCACGATCGTAGAATGACAACTCAGCAAGGTCACTACGATCGTAGAGTGACAACTCAATGATCGTAAATCAATTTCCAACTCTACGTACAAACTCTACGAACTTAGAGTGAATTACGCACATCGTAGAGTGCCAAAGTGCTAACTCTACGAGCTTAGAGTATCAAAGTACCAATTCTACTAACCAACTTTACTAACGTAGAGTGCCAAAGTGCTGGCTATACGAACGTAGTGTAACTTACGCACATCGTAGAGTGACTTGCACCAGACGATCGTAGAGTGACCTGAGAAAATCCTCCTACTTGTGAATTTACCTCACTAACAATATACCATTTATGTGATCTTTTGAAACATTAAGAAATCTTACAAAACCAATTTTAAACCACTAGTATACTAAGTTGAAAAACTGTAGGTAACATCTGATCTCGTGCATTGCATATCAAATATAAGGCTCCCACTAGCGCATGTGTACTTTAGATTTGCAATAACTATATCAGAATTAACTTCCAGTGCACCACCACTATTAAAGAATTATTAAATTCTTCAATCTCAAGTTTATCAAACTTAGTCATCACAATTAAATTGGTTTAGTTGAAATCCTCACTATGTTTTCATAAGATAATAAGATAAAATCTATTTTACAAGTTTTTCAACATAAAGACAAAATAGATATTTCTTAAACTCGTTTACGTTAACAATACTATGTAAAATGATTAACATATCATTAATATACACAAAAACTATCACATTATAGTTTATACAATTATATTGTTAGTGTAAACATATAAATAATTCTATATCCGAGACAGAATCTCAAGGTAAATATGCACATAGTATCACCTAATATGTATCCACTTTAATATTTAGAACTCAGTTTCAATCTCATTATTGAACTAAATCACAATAAATATTTTGGATCATATTTAGGCTAATAAAATAGGTATTTTATTTACCAAATTATTATATTGATTTCCTTCACCAAATCAATATTGTTCTTTGTAGGTTCAGTTTATAACTTTGTAGAACCTTAGATAATTAATTAAGTGAAATAAGTTCACACTTCAATGTTATTCAAAAATTTGTGTTTCAAAGACTTTCATTTCATAGGACTACACAATCAAATTGAATTTCGCAACAAGAAATCCATAAGTTTTCTATTTCTTACATAAAAAAAATATGCTCCAAATAGTTCAAAGACCAGATTTAGTGCATAAATAAAAATCTTAAAAAATTACCCCCACACTTTTAAATAATTGAAATCTCATTGAAAAATTTCACTTCACAATATTATGCTTACTACTAAAAATAAATTTTAGATTAATTAACATTTTATGTAACAATGTTTCTATAAATACTACTTGCACATGAGAATATTAAGAAACACTTCTCAAAACAAAAAAAATAAGTTCTTGTACATTTTACGTATTAGTTATTCATATAAAGATTGCTTCAACATAATAATCTTTTAGAATACCCCCACATAATAAAAACAAGCTCTTATTTTCTGAAATACATAAAATCTCAAATTCAAAAATTATTTAACATGAGAACTTAAAATTATACATGTATATTTTTCAAGTATACCAACACGTAACACTTGACTCTATGTAAATAGTATAAAATTCATTATATACAAATTATATCATAACTCATCATATTGCACAAATTTATTTCCATATAAATCATAAAATAAAAAATCTATGTTTACATTATAAGAAATTAATTTATCACAAACAAAATTAATTTATGTAAAAAGCAAATAAAATTCACACACATGAATTAGTATATCCTCAAGTATTTTCTTGTCCCAACTTGGATAGGAAATATAATAAACAATATATCTTTAACAATTACAAATATAGAATTCAAGACAATCTCATAATAATATAAAATACTTGAACTTCACAATATTTATAAAAAGTCAAAAATAAAATGTTTATCTCAATTAGAATATACAAAATATATATGATCACATTAAAAATTTACTACTTCTTGGACAAGAAGTACACATAAATTAAATAAATTAATATATACAAATTATGATTATCCCAAAACACTACGAATAACATTTTTAAGTATTTTTTCAACATCATAATCATATTGTATACAAGATCTACTCAACTAAATCTACTTCTACAATATCTCTACTAACTATTAGTTGATAATTAATTTATTATCCACAAACAAAGTAGTTTATCTCAAAATTCATGCATACAAATACCAAGTAATATTACACACTAAATATTACTAGGGACAGAACCATCTCCTTTTGAAGCACTATACAATCACAAACCCAATGTGAGTTATTTTCAAGTCTTTGGTTCAATTTGTTATGTCCATGTCTCAAAAACTAATCGGACTAAACTGGACCAAAGGGCAAAACGCTGTATTTTTGTTAGTTATGACACTCACAGGAAAGGATGGAAATGTATAGATCCAAAAATAAAGAAAGTTGATGTTTCCCATGACGTGGTGTTTGATGAAGTTTCATCACTTTAAATTGACACCGATAGAGGCACAATTGATCTTTCACCCTTCCTTGATGGTGCAACCAGGGAAAGGGGGAGTAATATTACTCTTATTGAAGAAAATATTCAGTAAGAGGAGACTACGGGGACGGTGCTTCGGAGTACCTCTAGACAAAGAAGGCAACCTGATTATTTAGCTGATTATGACTGCTCTGTTGTGTCCTATTTTTTTACAGGAGGCTTATGTGAAGATGAGCCTACGTTTATAATAAAGCAAAGGGTATTTTTGAATGGGAAGAAACGATGCAGGAAGACATGTCATCATTAAACAAGAACTGTACATGGGAGCTTGTTCCGAAACCAAAGAATGTTGCACCAGTTACTTGCAAATGGGTTTACAAATTGAAGAAGAGGGTTGATGGAACTATTGACAGGTACAAGGCTCATCTTGTTGCTCGTGGTTTTTCACAGCAATATGGTCTCGATTACGAGGAGACCTTCAGTTATGTTACTAAAATGGTAACGATTCGAACAATTATTTCGTTAGCTGCTTACAAAGGTTGGAAATTGTGGTAATTAGACGTAAAGAATGCATTCTTTTATGGGGAGTTAGGTCGTGATATCTTTATGGAGCAGCCGCATGGATTTATTTCTAAGGAGTTTCCTAATCATGTGTGCCGACTCAAGAAGGCCTAATATGGCCTCAAGCAAGCACCACGTGTTTGGTATGGTAAAATTGCTCAATACCTTGATTTTTGTGGTTTCAAGTCTTCAAATGCAGATTCAAGTTTATTTGTTAAGAAAATATCTTCAGTATGCACAATGCTCCTTCTCTATGTGGTTGACATGATTATCACGGGTGATGACGATGCTGAAATAACTAGTCTTCAAGATGCTTTGTCTCTTCGCTTTAAAATGAAGAGTTTGGGTGAAGCTAGCTGTTTTCTTGGACTGGAGGTTAAAAAGTCAGATGGATATTTTGTCTCTCAAACCAGATATACAACAAGGTTGCTGGATCGTTTTTGTATGGGAGAGTCAAAGATAATGGCTACTCCTATGGAACCTTGCTTGAAGTTAATCAAAGATGGAGGAAGATTTTTGGAAGATGCAACACTTTTTCGACAAATTGTTGGCAGCTTATTCTATTTAACTATCACAAGGCCTGACATTTCATTCTCTGTGGGAGTCGTTTCTCAGTTTATGGACAAACCTTGTGAAAGTCACTTAATTGCATCCAAGAGGATTCTTTGCTACATAAAAGGTACTCTGAATTTTGGGTTATTTTATCAGCAGCATACACCATTCTTGTTGACTGGTTTTGTAGATGCAGATTGGGCTGGAGACTTAAATGATAGGCGTTCCACAACAGGGTATTGGTTTAATATGGGATCAGCAGCAATTTCGTGGTGCAGCAAGAAGCAATCTACTGTTGCTCTTTCCAGTTATGAAGCCGAGTATGTTGTAGCTTATATGGCCACTCAAGAGTGTATTTGGCTTAAGAGACTTATTCAAGAAATGCTTTTGCCATAGACCACCCAATCCCTATTCACTGTGACAATGAAAGTGCAATCAAGCTTGCTGGAAATCCAGTGGTCCATGCCCGCACAAAACACATTGAAACATATTATCATTTTGTTTGAGAGAAGGTTTTGACTCAGCATATTCAGCTGCAGAAAATTCGAACTGATGATCAAATTGCTGATATATTTACCAAAGCGCTTGGCAAAGTAAAGTTGAAGTATTTCGAGGTACTCTTGGTATTGTTGACAGTAAGTTGCACTAAGGGGGAGTGTTGCAAATTAGTGAAACTTACAGCTGTCATATCTTGGAAGTTAGAAGTTGTTGAATTAGTCTTTGTTGAACAAGTCTAGTTTGTTTTAAGTATTCCATTTATTTAGGAATACTGATTGTCTTCCTTTTATTTAGGCAAATAATCTCATAGGCACATTGGGGTTGGTTAAGACTTTTTAGGAAAACTTTTAGTATTTATAACCTTTGTAATCCTTAGTTTTGCTTCAGTTCTTCATTGAGTAATAAAATTCAGTTTCAGCATATCTCTGTTTTCTTTTCGGCTTCTTCCAATCTCTATATTTGTTGCACAGGTTAGGCTTAAATCTATTTTGCTAATTCATATAATTAAAATACTACAAAAAAAACAGTCATTACCGACGGTCACTGCCGTCGCCAATGACTACACTGCCGTCGGCATTGATGTCATTAGCAACGGCAGTAACCGTCGCGAGTACCGTCGCCGCTAAGGTCGTCGCCCCTGGTCCCCGTCGTTAGCCGTCGGCAACATTATCATTGGCGACGGGACTCACTAGCGACGGCGTATACTGACTGACGACGGTCAGAACGACGGTTAAGCCGTCGGCAATAGAAACCCAAATTTTTTGAAGCCGCACTCATTAGCGACTGCGCGGCCGTCGGTAATGACCTCTTTAAATTTTTTTCGGATTAGTACATGTCTGCCACTGTGTCTGTCGCTGAATGTCATTGGCGACGGCAACCCCGTCGGTATTGCCACCGTCGGCAATGCCTACATTTTTTTTGATTTTTTTTTTAAAATTTCAAATTTTCCCTGTTCATTTACAAATATATACATATAACCTGTTATAAACTAAAAAAAACCATCAAATAACAATCAAATATCATACAAAATTATCCTAACAATCAAATAGTAATCCAAATTAAATATATAGATAAAAAATGGCCGTCTGTACAACTCGATCAAAAATTGTACATCATACATACATGAAACTCAAAATATATGTCATAAACTAACTACAACCCAAATCAGGAGGAGTGACAGTATCATCACCGCCGGTCCCGTCGCCTGTCCCGTCGCCTGTCCCGTCGTCGGTACTGTCGTCGGTCCCGTCGCCTGTCCCGTCACCGGTCCCGTCGCCTGTGCCTCCACCTCCACCTCCATGAGACTCGTCAACAAGACCCTACAAAATTAAAATATTAATAACAAAGTAGAAATGAGAACATATTTACATTATTTTAGTTTGTGTTCTTCAAGTTATAACAAATTAGACAGATGGGCTGATAACTCGGGCTCCGTATATCGGAATCGAGTCCCGTCAGTTGTAACGCGTGCCTAATGGCTATACGGTGCTATTGTTTGTATTTGTGTGTCGTTTTGACGACCGAGACGGGTTTTGGCCTCTTTTTCGACTATTTTCTAAGTTTTCGACTATTTAGGCAGACGGGACTCGAACTCGGGCTCCGTATATCAGAATCGAGCACCGTCAGTTGTAACGCGTGTCTAATGCCTATGCAGTGCTATGTCTGTGTTTGTGTGTCGTTTTGACGACCGAGGCGGGTTTTGGCCTCTTTTTCGACTTTTTTCTAAGTTTTCGACTAATTAGGCAGACGGGACTCGAACTCGGGCTCCGAATATCGGAATTGAGCACCGTCAGTTGTAACAAGTGTCTAATGCCTATGCGGTGCTATGTCTGTGTTTGTGTGTCGTTTTGACAACCGAGACGGGTTTTGGCCTCTTTTTCGACTTTTTTCTAAGTTTTTGACTAATTAGGCAGACGGGACTCGAACTCGGGCTCTGTATATCGGAATCGAGCACCGTCAGTTGTAACGCGTGTCTAATGCCTATGCGGTGCTATATCTGTGTTTGTGTGTCGTTTTGACGACCGAGGCTGGTTTTGGCCTCTTTTTTGACTTTTTTCTAAGTTTTCGACTAATTAGGCAGACGTGACTCGAACTCGGGCTCCGTATATCGGAATCGAGTCCCGTCAGTTGTAACGTGTGCCTAATGGCTATGCGGTGCTATTGTTTATATTTGCGTGTCATTTCGATGATCGAGGCGGGTTTTGGCCTCTTTTTTTACTTTTTTTTAAGTTTTCGACTATTTAGGCAGACGGGACTCAACTCGGGCTCCGTATATCGGAATCAAGCACCGTCAGTTGTAACGCGTGTCTAATGCCTATGAGGTGCTATGTCTGTGTTTGTGTGTCGTTTTGATGACCGAGGCGGGTTTTGGCCTCTTTTTTGACTTTTTTCTAAGTTTTCGACTAATTAGGCAGACGGGACTCGAACTCGGGCTCCGTATATCGGAATCGAGCACCGTCAGTTGTAACGCTTGTCTAATGCCTATGCGGTCCTATGTCTGTGTTTGTGTGTCGTTTTGACGACCGAGGCGGGTTTTGGCCTCTTTTTCGACTTTTTTCTAAGTTTTCGACTAATTAGGCAGACGGGACTCGAACTCGGGCTCCGTATATCGGAATCAAGTCCCGTCAGTTGTAACGCGTGCCTAATGGCTATGCGGTGCTATGTCTGTGTTTGCGTGTCGTTTTGACTATCGAGGCGGGTTTCGAAAATGTATATGTTAACTATTTGTTTGACAATTTATAAAAGCAATATAATTACAAATAAGGAAATATATCAATAATTGTTTTTACCTGTCGAATATGTGGAGGAAAGATGTTGGCCAAGACAACCGCACATACACGGATGGCCTCCTCCCGGACTACACCCATGAGGTCGTCAGCGGTAGCTGTAGGATCTATGGAGCCGTGGACAACCTCCTGAGCAAGCTTGTAGATCCGCTCGCGTGACGGTGCGCCTGACTGCACGACACTGCTCGCCATGCACCCCTCGATGATCCGCCTGAAGAAGTCGTCAGATAATGAAGGGCCGGCGCCCGATCCACTCGCACCACTACCTCCGGTGGGTGGGCGACGTCGAGATCTCGCAGTAGGGACTAAAGTGTAGGCGGGGACCCAGGGATGGCCCACAACTCTACCCTTCTTCGGCCCCCCTGTAGCCTGCAGCCAATCCTCCATCTCCTCATCCACACGCGTAGCATCATCTACAGGAGTGTCACCTCTCTGGCTGCTCCGGACCACAGCATGGTCCTCAAACCGTGTCTGAAAAAACACATAAATAGATGAAAAGCAAAGTATAAAACAAAAAAATACAAAAGAATTTCAAGATTTTAAATACATACTAAATAAAAGAATTATATTACTTACAGCAATGCGCTCTGCCTCAGGTGAGATATAACCACCTTCACCTTTCTTCTGGTGAGCGTGCCACCAAAACTCGAGGCGGGAAGGTGGGTGCTTTAGACTCACCTCGAGTCTCTCCTTGTAAAGGTCGTATGACTGAGACCCAGTGCAGTGTGGGAGACGACTCTGCTGTCGGGCAGCTATACGTTGTGCCAACATCTTCCTGAACGCCTCGCCCTCCCAAATATCGCACATCTATTCCCACACCGCAGCACCAATGAAATCTGGCCGGACATCTCTAAGTGTCTGTCCATCAGCCATCTTGGTCTGGGCCTTCTTCTTCCAGTCGTAGACCCACTTGTGCCAGTTCATCTCGAGATACCTCTGGAGAATAGTCATGCCCTGGGCTTCCTTACCGTCCTCGAACCAGTAATATCTCTGCACATTACACATTAATAAGCTTAGTAGACCTGTGTTAAATCAAAACGGTAAAAAAATATTCAAATGGAATATAAAACTAACATATATGAATGAATGACATCTTACCCTAAACTCAGCAATAATGAGCCCACGTGAGCGGTCATCCACATCCCCCCACCTCATCCACGGGCTTGAGAATCGGTTGCGGACGATCCCAAGCAACATGTTCATTGGCGTCGCGTCAAGGATACTAAAATTGACACAGATACATTTGCAAATTACAAAGAATATATAATAACTAAATAATTATTACAAAAACAATGTCAAATACATAATTACCTATTACCCCCAACACGACAAATAAGCGGCGCCTGGGGGGGATTCCCTAGCAATCCACGTGCTAGTCCCCGCGGAGGCCTACGTCGATCACCTATGTAGTGAAATACAACAATATTTATTAAATGAATATAATGTCAATACTATATAAAATTAAAAACAATAAGATGTATAACAGCAAAACATGTAATTATACCTGATGATCCGGCCTGATCATCACCGCCACTACCTCCACGGCCTGAACTACCAGCACACCCACCACGACCGCCGTGTGGTGTACGCGCCATATCTGTATATATACTGTCAAATCATCAACAAAATATTATTAGACATTCGTAATCACAATATTTTTAACAGTAACAAAGAGGATAACATGCGGATACAACTAAAAGGATACAACATAAATGGTAACCTAAAAGGACATAAACTATTACATTTGAATACAATATAAGTTTTAGATAATGATTGCACTACTACAAACTATTACATTTGAATACAACTAAAAGGACATAAAGAGTACATACTCCTAATCATTTATATCATCAAAGCCATCAACATCAGAATCGTCATCTTCGAGCAGTATATCTTCACTATCGTTGTCATCACCATCTTCGTCATCCTCAACGATTTCTTCAATTATATCAACATCCTCAACAACATCGTCTTCACTTTCGACAGTGACAACATCATCCTCTTCTTCACTAGACTCACTAATAATTATCACATCAGCAGGTGTGACACTAGTAGACTCGACTTGTAAAGGTTCATCGTCTGGACGAGGAGCTGTGCCTTGAAAACCACGGGCTTTGGTGGTTATAACAGCATACCATGGGCTTGCAGGAGTCTTAACACTCTACGCGTAGTACACCTATGTTGCTTGACTTACTAAAATAAAAGGCTCGTCCATACCAGTCATCAGTCTTAGTTTAGACTTAACATTAATAGTCACCAGTCCTGATTTTTTATTAACTTTAACTCCATTCTCAACATCAAACCAATGACAATTGAAGCAAACTAACTCTTTCTGACCCCAATATTTGAGAACGACAACTTCTAACAATCGTCCATACCAGTCATCCCAAATGTTATCGTAGCAGCTACCTTTAACCACAACACCAGAATCAGCAGAAGCGGCTTCCCCAATATCGCAACACTTAAATCTGTAACCGTTGACAATGCAACATGTATAAGTATCTACAGATCTTTCAGGGCCGTCGGCTATAAGCTTTAGTCGATTGTCAGCTAACTCATCTGTGAGGACCTAATGTATATTAACACAACATATTCTAAAGTTAATTACGTCATATAGAAAATCTATGATGGTAGATTCATTGAACTTGTAAAGGTTAGACTTACATGATCTCTAAACCATTGCACAAATTGTCCATTTCTCAAATTTTGCAAATCCCCGTCCGATATACTCGGATTCGTTTCACGTACTTCAGCATCATATTGAATGCAGCACAGTTATATACTTAAAGTGTTTGTAAAGAAACTTGACACAGTTACACCAGACATTTATATATAGTTACGACTACTTACTTAATGTATGGCGCTACTTCATTCATGTTGACAAGTGCATACAATGTGGCAGCTGCATACTTACTATCGGTCAAGAATCGCCTTTTTTTACCGCCGAATGGGCGTACAGGATGACTAAAAGCCGTTAATTCTCCATTTTCCTCGTGCGCAACAGCCTCATTCCGACGTAAGCGATTGTGCTTCATCTGAACATTCGGCTCAAAGTACAACAAGCAGAAATTAACAAGTTCCTCCATAACATAACTTTCAGCAATTGACCCCTCTACACGGGCTCTATTCTTCACCTTTTGCTTTAGACGTCGCATATACCTATGTGATATATAGATTAGCAAACAAGCATGAACATTTTACCGTATTAAAAACATTAATGTCATTACCTCTCGAATGGATACATCCATCTATATTGCACGAGACCGCCAAACTTAGCTTCGTATGGCAAGTGAATAGGCAAATGCTCCATTGAATCAAATAAAGATGGAGGGAAGATCATTTCTAACTTGCATATTATTTCCACTATCTGCATCTCCATTTTATCTATGTCTTTGAGCTGGAGCTCCGTCTAGCATAGATCTCTGAAGAAATTAGAAAGCTCCGTCAGTGCTTCAACCACACGTTTCGGTAAAAAGTCGATAAATGCCACAGGGATCAACTTTTGCATGAATACGTGACAATCATGACTTTTGAGACCCCGAAACTTCAGGTCTTCGACTTTACAACACCTTGCTATATTCGAAGAATATCCATCTGGGAGCTTCAGTCCACTGATCCAATTACATATCAATATCAACTGTTCCCTGGTCAAAGTATATTCAGCTTTAGGCATTACCGTCTTACTACCCTCCTGATACAGCCACAGATCTTCCCTAATGTTCATTTCTACCAAATCAAGCCTCGACTTGTTGTTGTCCTTTGTTCTACCACTTGCATCTAGGACTGTATAAAAAATGTTATCAAATACGTTCTTCTCAGTATGCATCGGATCTAAACAATGACGGATGTAGAGTGTAGCCCAATAAGGCAGGTCAAAGAACATGGATCTGTGTGTCCAGTTGTGAACCTTTCCGTAACCATAAGCTCGCTCTAATCTGTGATTCTTCCCTGGAGGTGGAAACTTTAAATGACTAATCCAACTCAACACTGCTGACCCAGAAAGACGGCCAGGTACTTGACGTTTCTCTATTTTTCGATTGAATTGTCTACTCATCCGTCGATAACGATGTTCAATCGGCAAAAACTGTCTGGATGTTGCAAAGAAACTCATTTTCCCCCCATGTTTGAGCCGCATAGCTTTAACTGACCCCATGCACACGGGACATGACAAGCCCCCGTGATTCGACCATCCACTGATCATTCCTAACGCCGGGAAGTCATTTATTGTCCACAGTAAAGCTGCCCTCATGTCAAAGTTCTGCTTAAGAGATACATCATAAGTTTGAACCCCTTTTTCCCACAACATCTTCAACTCATCAATTAACGGCCTGAGGTATACATTGATGTCTTTACTTGGACTCTTATCACCCGGAATCAGTAAAGGCATGAACATGTAGGGATCTTTCATGCACATCGAAGACGAGAGGTTATACACAACAATAATCACCGGCCAAGTTGAGTAGGGCTTTGTGTAAGGCCCGTTAAACGGATTAAACCCATCTGTAGCAAGTCCAAGCCTAACATTGCGAACCTCTTCAGCAAACGAGGGGTGTTTTTTATCAAAATTTTTCCACACAAGCCCATCTGCCGGGTGCGTCAGTTGACCTTTGACTATGTCCCGTGTAGAGTGCCACCTCATATCCTCGGCGGTATGTGTTGACATGAACAACCGCTGAAGCCTCGGCGCAATGGGAAAGTAACGTAAGATCTTTTTCGGCACGTCTTTTCCCTTTTTCTTGCGCCGTTCACAGTATCTACTTGTACCGCAAAAATCACATGACCTCTTATTTTTATTGACATCACCGTAATACAACATACAGTCATTCTCACAAGCATCAATCTTCTCATACCCTAGATTGAGTCTTTTGACCATTTTCTTCACATCATAGTACGACTCCGGTAACTTATTGCCTGCAGGTAAGCACTCCTTCACAATGTTTAGCAGTTCATTAAAACCTCTCTCGCTACAGTCATGCTCGTTCTTGAAGTGTAAAAACTTAGTCACTGCAGATAAGACGGTGTGCTTTTCGTGCCCGTCATACAATGGCGTCGTTGATTCCTGCAATAACTCATAGAAACCCTTAGCCCCGTCATTCGGCTCTTGCTCAGTGCTACCGTCATCCCTATCTGTATTCCACTGAAAGTATGAACCAGCAGCTTCGACTATCATGTTAGTACAATCAAAGGTTTCGTCACATCTGGATTTCGGTTCTGATTCATGTTCATCCAACCAGGTTTCCCCATGATAGATCCATGTCGTATAACCCTGCTTGAACCCATACGCAAATAAGTCGCACATGACATTATTCCTTTCCTTCCACGCTTCATTCACACACCTCTTACAAGGACATCTGATCTCATCGCCACTGACGTGCTCAAACGCAAAATTGATAAACTGTTCAACCCCACTACGGTACTCAGAGCTAAGCCCACTCTTATCAGTGGCTACACTACGTTCCATCCAACTTCGATCAACAGACATCTTGGACAACAGGCTGTTATATATCTGGACAGTTAGACAAACACATTCAAGGCTCCAAGTTTATGTATATGCAAGCGTATGAGTTTCCTAACTTCATCTCCACTCTAACGGGTCAGACTTCTATCCCATTCCAGAATGCGTCGCCCCACCTGATGCCAACAACATGAATACATCTTTATATTTTAAGAAATTTCGGCAGCACCTCCCTATGGTCTTCAAGTACACAAAATAGACTACCACGTCGTAGCCTAAATATGCACCCGAAGAGCATCAAGAGATATTCACCGAAAATTCTCAAAATATAAAGACATGCTCAAGCCGTTAACACCGACCTAAGTGGGATCGAAACATTCAAGAACAGTCCCAAAATGGGGACTATTCGAGATTCACTTCTATTAAGTGAATCTCGAACGGGTTTCTAAGCTTCCTAAACTATATGAAAAAATATGCAAATGCAATAATCACAATGATAAGTTTGAATATTGAAACAATATTCTCATTGGAGTATTACAAAGAAAAGAATATGGCAGTCCTTAAGCTAGATAAGAAACACACAATACACACACATCATTAGCTTATTAAAATGTAAACTACACATTTTAATGTTATCAAGTTGATCATTTTCGTTTTATTAATTTTCAGCCATTTATAAAAGCAAAAACTTATTTAAGAAAATGAAATATGATGAAGCTCATTGATATTATTTTGAATTCTGCAAATACGGTGATATCAATGTTTTCATTCTAAATATTTAACTAGACATGTAATTTAAAAAAAAACTCCCAAATCTTTAGCAAGGCATTTAATCTAACAAATTAACAAGACATGTGTGTGTGTGTGTGTATATATATATATATCTTAAGCACAAGTAATTAACAGTAGCAACTAAGGGTTTGTCAAGTATTTGAATAAAATATATAACCACTATCCTCACTAGTTAAGAAGCAATTTAAAACTCCAAACTACTATGTTTTAGAATGGCAATATCACACATAATTTAGTCATTTTAATCATGTCATTCTTAAGAAGAATTGAGAATTCAAGCACCAATTCAGTTTTACAGTATGATTATATAATTCTAATCATAAAATTTTTTTAAAAAATCAAAAAAATAGTAACATACAGTCTTATACAGTCTTAGAGATCCAATTCGAGCTTCCACTCCTAATCGAAATCAGCTGCCAATATATTACCCAAATACAATACAATTAAACAACATACCCCCACAAAAATATAAACTAATCATGTATATAAACAATTAAACAACATACCCCCCAAATATTAAAGATTAACAAGATGATAAAATCAATTATAGAGAGGGATACAAACTGAAAAACTTACATGTTTATAAGAGTACCAAATCAACCCAATCCTTGTACAGGCTCGTGCAACCTCTGAAGTTGCAGTAGCGAAATGGCCGGAGGTGGCAGAAGGGGGGTTCAATCAGAGGCAGGGGGACGCCGGAGGTGGCAAGGGAGGGAGGGACGCCGGAGATGGCAGGGGGGGTCGATCAGAGGCAGGAGGGGGGACGCCGGAGGTTGCAGGGGATGGAGGGACGCCGGAGATGGCAGGGGGAACTCTTGGCAGGAGAGAAAATCAAAATGGGAAAAGAAAGTAGTCGTTGCCGTCGAGCCTAGGGTTTTTTAAAACAGACTCATTAGCGACGGCGTGTCGCTATTACCCCCGTCGCTATTGACTCTATTACGACGGTCGTGCCGTCGCCCATAGCATTTTGTGCCGTCACCTATGGGTTTCCCACTCCCGCGAAAAAAAATCCCACCAAATTTAGACCCGGGAAAGGTTATTACCGACGGTCAGTATTGGCGACAGCACTGCCGTCGAGAAAGATGTCATTACCGACGGGAGTACGACCGTCGTTAATGATCCCGTCGGCATTGACCCTTTTTTTTGTAGATATAGATCGATCAAATAAATCTTTGAAAAAGGGAGTGGCAGTATATTATAATGCTTAAATACTTTTTTAAGCTTTCATATATTCTTATAAAAAAAAATTCATGTCTCTTTCTCACATGAAAACATCAATACATAATTTTAGAGTTAAACTCTACTCTCTATTTTGCAGTTTGGGTTCTAATGTCACTTTAAAGTACTCCCTTCATTCAGCAAAAAACAATCTCAGTTTGACCTTTAAGGTCAATTACTGAATCTTACGATTCAAAATTGATACGATCTTATTATTAGTTAATAACTATAAAAAATGACTTTTTGTAATGACTCAAATTTATCATATAAATTCAAAAAATTATCACCAAAGATTTTTGTGATGCCTTCAGTCGTCACAGAGACTGTCTTGTATACGCCCATCATGAAAGTCTTTCTTGATGGTTTTGACAATCACACAAATGTTGAGTGCTTAACTCTTTTGTGATGGTTAAAACAATTACATTAGCACATAATCTCTTAAGATTGTCAAAGTCATCAAGAAAAATACAAGGCTTTTAGGACCAAAGGTAAAAAGTTGAATCTCTTTTTACGGACTATTTATTCCACTATATTAACTTTATCAAAAGAGACTTGTAAGATTTCAACCCTCCCCATATTTGCAAACTAAATAAAGAGTATTACCGTTACACCAAAGGTTATATCATGATTATAATTTTTTTAAAATATAAAAGAAAACACATTTGAGTTGAACAACATATAACTACAATGGCAGTCACAAATATACTATAATGATGGTTAGTCATCATTAAGAGCCATCATATATATTATTATTTTGTGATGGCTTGAAAATTCCATCACAAAATACCTTCTTTTGTAATTGCAAATAAAAATCGTCACAAAAATATATAATGATTGTCATGGCCATCACAAAATATCACTTTGATTTTTTTTCATTAAAATATTAGTGATAGATTAGATGCAATCATGAAAAGGATATATACATAAGTGATAGCTTAGTGCGTCACAAAAAGTAAATTTATTTTGCGTGAAAATTTTGGTGATTGACATGACCATCATAGTTATAATACATTGATGACAAAATTAGTCATCACTAAGAGTAATCATATATATGATTATTTTGTTATTTCATAAAAAGTTCATAAATGATCATCTTTAGCAATTATTTTAAAAAACCGTCATAAAGTTCCATCACGTATTCTTATTTTTGTAGTAATGTTATAAAATTATTATTATTGGAAACTATCTTTAAAGTTTATGAATTACAAAACTAGTTGTTTTCAAAACTTACATGAATCATACCAATTTTTAATATTTAAAATATCACAAAATGACTTGCCCAAAAAATGAGATATTCTACTTGTAGAAGTGAGAGTATTGACTACATTACGACTCTAGTTTAAAGTTTTCACAAAATAATTTGAATAATTAAATTTTCTTCTAGGCCAATAATTTGACTATCATGATTTTAAATTTAAGGAATAAATACGCATTTGTTATACTAAGTACCACCAAATTCATAATTTAGCCTTCAAATTAATTGGACTTACAAATTATTACATAAACTACCTAATTGTATACAATGTCGACCCCAAAATCATGTTCTGACGAAAATTGGTCGGAATACCCGACCCGACAAACAACCCGACTGGTTTTAGATATTTTAACTGTAGAAAAATACGCATTTACCATATTAAATATTAAAATATATTAAATGACCGTATAAAAACAAAAAATACAAAAAAAGTATAAGATAAAATGATAAAATCAAACCTTAAAACCATCATCCGAATCTATGGCCATCATGTCTCAATCTCTGATTACTACCTTCACAGCCACCATTGTGGCATCTACATCATAGAAAAACCAAACCTCAAAACCATCATTTTACCCCAAATTCAGATCTGGAAACTAACCTACCATAAGTCGAGAATAGCTCGTCCGACTCTCTCAAATCAGATCCACTAGAAATAACTAAGAAAAAGATGGAAAGAAGAAAGAAAAACAACAGCCTTCGTCGATCCGCAAGAAAAAGAAAGAAGCAATAGCCCAGATCTAAGCCTAAAGTTCGCCAGAAAATAGAAGTTAAATAAGAAGTAGAGAACGTCATTTCACCGAAAGTCATCACACCCGTTCCCGCCACCGTTGAGGATTCGTACTCGTCGACTTCACCCAAATGAGTTGTCTTCTTCATCGCCCTATTCACCTCTTTGGGCTTCTATTGAATCGAGAAATGGGCTTGATTGTATCCTTTTTTTTGATAGATTGGATATCTATATAAGGCATTCTTTGGATAATTTAAATCGAAGCAATTAGTGTTACTAAAGTTTAGGTGTTGACTTAGTATTTCAGCTTATTGTTAATAATCCCTAGAATCAGGGGACTGGCCTGTTCTTTAGCATTGTATTTGCCTTTTCTGTTAACTTCTATATGGCTATATAAAGTTACTTTGCATATTGAATAAAGCATGTTTTCCTTCCAAAACTAGCTTTAACATTTGGTATCAGAGCCTTTTCGGATCTGTACCGAAGTTTTTTTTAATCTTATAGCCGCAGCTAAAGATGACAACTGAGGGTAGTTTTGTTCAACCAGCAATTCCCCTATTTGATGGACACTACGATCATTGGAGCATGCTGATGGAGAATTTTCTTCGCTCCAAAGAATACTAGCACGTAGTTAAGACTGGACTTTCTGCTGTAGCAGAGGATGCTGATCTCTCGGATGAACAAAAGAGGGTGGTAGCAGATTAGAGATTAAAGGACTTACGAGTAAAGAATTGTCTCTTTTAGGCCATCGATCGTTCAATCTTTGAGACTATCTTGGATAAGAAGACTTCGAAGGGAATCTGGGATTCTATGAAGAAAACGTTTCAGGGGAATGCAAGGTTTAAACGTGCACAGCTTCAGGGCCTTCGCAAGGATTTTGAGATCCTTTATATAAAGGAAGGTGAGATCGTCTCTGACTACTTTGCTCGTACTCTCACTATTGCTAATAAAATGCGCTTTCATGGTGAAACAGTGACTGATGTTACTGTTATTGAAAAGATCTTGCGCTCTATGATTTCAAAATTTGATTATGTGGTTTTCTCCAATAAGGAGTCCAAAGACTTAGACACTATGTCCCTTGATGAATTCCAAAGTAGCCTATTGGTTCATGAACAGCGCATGCAAGGACATGTCATCGAAGAGCAAGCATTAAAGATTACCCATGACAACAGCGTTAGCAAACCAGGACGTCGTGGCGAAGCCTTTCGAGGCAAGGTACAAGGGCATGGGAGACAAGGTTTTGACAAATCTCTTGTTGAATGTTTTTATTATCATAACCTTGGCCTTTTTCAGAATGAATGTCCAAAGAAGGGCAAGGAAAAGAAGTCACAAGCCCATTAAGCTGAAACCACTGAACCACTGCTGCTCATGGCATATGTTGATATTGCGGAGATGGTGGGCCAGAGGAAAGAGTTAAGAGGCTATTTCTCAGAACCTGATACTCTAGAAGCTGATAACTGCACGAAGGAGTTGCTTCTCATGGCGCATGATAAGAAAGCACTTAATGAAGTATCTTGGTTCTTAGACTCGAGATGCAGTAACCATATGTGCGGACACAAAGAATTCTTTTTAGAACTGGATGAGAGTTTTCGCAAGTGTGTAAAGCTAGGCGACAACTCCAGCATTAGTGTAATGGGAAAAGGCTGAATTCATCTCCAAGTTAATCATGTTTCACAAGTTATTATAGAGGTATTTTATATTCCTGAATTGAAAAACAATCTCTTGAGCATTGGTCAACTGCAGGAGAAAGGTTTGGCAATTTTGCTTTAATATAACAAGTGTAAGGTGTACCACCCCGAGAGAGGTCTTATTATTGAAACATCTATTTCTCTTAATAGGATGTTTATCCTTCTTGCCAAGATTCAACGTCAAGACCAGCATTGTTTTCTCACTCCGACACAAAATCTGGATTATCTCTGACACTGTCGGTATGGCCATTTAAGTTTTGGAGGTCTCAAAACTCTACAGCAAAAATAGATGGTTCATGGGTTGCCACAGATGCAATGTTCCAGGCTGTTATGTGAAGATTGTGTGCTGGGAAAATAACACAGAAGTTCTTTTCCGCAAGAAAGTATGTGGTGAGCATCGCAGCCACTTCAGCTTCTTCATTCGGACATATATGGCCAATTTCTCCTATCTCCAACAGTCACAAAAGGTATCTCTTAACTTTTATTGATGACTTTAGCCGAAAAATATGGGTTTTTTCTTAACAGAGAAGTCAGAAGCTTTTAGAATGTTCCAACTTTTCAAAACGAAGGTTGAGAATGAAACTGGCACTAGTATCCAGGGTCTGTGAACTGATCGAGGCGGGTAGTTCACATCTACTGAGTTTATTGATTTCTGTGCAACCAATGGGATACATCGTCAACTCACGTGGCCTACACTCCTCAACAAATCGGAGTGGCAGAGAGGAAAAATCGAACGATCATGAACATGGTTCGAAGTCTGCTCAACAGTAGATGAGTTCTCAAAACCTTTTGGCCCGAGGCTGTCAACTGTGTAGTACATATTCTTAACAGAAGTCCTACACTTGCAGTTTAAAATAAAACTCCAGAAGAGGCATGGAGTGGCACTAAACCATCTATTTCTCATTTTCGAGTGTTTGGATGTCTTTCTTATGCTCAAGTTCCAGATAGCAAACGCACCGAATTAGACAACAAAAGCTTAAAATGTGTTTTGTTAGGAATTAGCGAAGAGTCCAAAGCCTATCACTTGTATTATCCACTTTCTCAAAAGGTGATTATCAGTCGTGATGTTATCTTTAATGAAGAGGAAAGTTGGCCCTGGGATAATAGTTATGCTGAAGCAATTCAAGCACCTCTTTATTGGAGTGATGTAAATGAAGACAAAAAAAAATATTATCCAGGATGAAGCCGTAGACAACAATTCAGGTGGGACTGGCCATGAGGAAGGCAGTGGATCCGTTAGTGTTGACAATCGCTTTCATAAGGAGAATGTGGAGCATCAAACAGTCGAAGAACATATATCTGCTGATCTTATTTCCAGTCTTGCTGGTAGGCGTTCTCGACACCCACCAATCTGGATGCGTGACTATGACAGTGGTGAGGGCCTCTCTGATGATGATCATCAAGGTAATTTTGCTCTATTTGTTGATGATGATCCTTTATCCTATAAGGATGCAGCTCAAAGTGCCAAATGGAGATATGCTATGGATTTTGAAATTGAAGCCATCCGAAAAAATGATATATGGGACCTCACTGATCTTCCTCGTGGCGCAAAAATAATTGGGGTAAAATGGGTATACAAGACTAAGCTAAATGAACATGGGGAAGTTGACAAATACAAGGCTCGCCTTGGCGCCAAAGGGTACACACAACAACATGGGGTGGATTACACGAAGGTCTTTGCACCTGTGGCTCGCATGGACACTATACGGCTGGTGCTTGCTTTAGCAGCTCAAAAAGGGTGGCCTCTATTTCAATTAGTTAAGTCTATATTTCTTCATGGTGAGTTAAAAGAGGATGTGTACGTTGAGCAACCCCCTGGTTATGTGGTAAAAGGAGCAGAAAGGAAGGTGTATCTCTTACGAAGAGCTTTGTACGGTTTGAAGCAAGCTCCATGGGCATGGTACAACCGCATTAAAGCATATTTTCTGAAGGAAGGGTTTGAGAAATGTCCTTATAAGCATACTTTGTTTCTCAAAAAGTCTTCACAAGGTATGTTCTTGCTTGTGTGCCTTTATGTAGATAACTTCATCTTTACTGGAAATGATGAGACTTTGTTCAGATCTTTTAAGCATTCCATGATGAAGGAATTTGATATGACGGATCTTGGACGAATGCGATATTTTCTTGGTTTAGAAGTGCTACAACGATCGAATGGTATTTTTTTGTCAAAAGAAGTATGCCTAGGAGGTGTTGGAAAGGTTTAATATGGCTGGTTGTAATGCCATATTTAATCCTATTGTTCCAGGATTCAAGTTAGATAAAGACTCTGCTAGCATGGCAGTGGACAACACCTTATACATGAAAATGGTAGGAAGTTTGATGTACTTAACCTCTACCAGACCTGATATTATATTTGTTGTTAGTTTGCTCAGTAGGTATTTGGCACATCCTACAAAAATTCATCTTCAAGCTGTTAAGAGAGTCCTCCGTTATATCAAAAGGACACTTACATATGGAATTTTTTATAAACAAGTTGGTAACAAGGAGCTTCTTGCCTACACCGATAGTGATTATGCAGCGACTTGGAAGATAAGAAAAGTACATCGGGTTTCTTGTTTTCGCTAAGCTCTAGAGTTGTATCATGGTCCTCAAAGAAGCAGCCGATTGTCACACTCTCCACCACTGAAGCTGAGTTCATTACTGCTGCCTCCTGTGCTTGTCAGGCTGTGTGGTTGCGAAGAATATTAGAAAATCTCAATCATGCCTTTACTGGAGCTACGGTGATGTACTGTGGTAATAGTTCTACTATTAAACTCTCAAGAAATCCTGTCATGCACGGTCGAAGTAAACATATTGATGTTCGCTTCCATTTTCTTCATAATCTAACTTGAGATGGAGTTATGACGTTGCTGCATTGTCGTTCTCAAGATCAATTGGCAGATATCATGACCAAACCCTTAACACATGTTGTTTTTAAGAAGCTGCGCATGTTGCTGGGTGTTTATCAGGATCCAGGAGTAAACTAAAGACAGTGTCATCAGTTTAAGGGAGGGAATGTTACTAAAGTTTAGGTGTTGACTTAGTATTTCAGCTTATTATTAATAATCCCTAGAATCAGGGGACTGACCTGTTCTTTAGCATTGTATTTGCCTTTTCTGTTACCTTCTGTATGGCTATATAAAGTCACTTTGCATATTGAATAAAGCATGTTTTTCCTTCCAAAACTAGCTTTAAAATGCCCAACTTATATGACATAATCTATCAATAGAAATACTGTGATAACCCGGATTTTCAAAAATTATTAAAATAAGAATTTAATAAATAAAATTCTTATTATGAGATGTGTCGGGTTCGAGTAAATCATATATGTGTTATATATTTTGAAATATGTGATTTGATGTGAAGAAATTAAAGGTGTATATAAAAGGGAAATGTATATCTATATGTTGGGAAAATAGGATTTAATAGTGAATAAAACTATTAAAGAAAGTGAAGGAAATTAGTTATGAAATGGAATAAATATAGAAGTGAAGAAAATTAATTAATTAATAATGATTAATTGAGATTAAGTTAAAATATGAGTGGCAATACCTGAATGAAAATGGAGTTACTATGATTTAAATTTCATAAATGATGTGATTAATTCACTTAATTAAAAAAGTGAATTAACGTAAATATGTTGTTTTAATAAAATGAGCGAGTTAATATATTGCATATAAAGGTGATACGTTTATGTAATGACCTGGTATATTATATTATGCCAAACAAATATAAATTGAATATGAGGTGAGAAAAACCAATATATCTATAAATAAATATTGGTGTCAAGATTAATAAATTGAAATAATATTTAGGTTGTGATTAAATGTATAGATTAAATAAATTGTATTGAGACAATTTATAGAATGAAAGGAATTAAATATTCTGAGTATGTGGGAATTAAATTAATATCTAATTTAATTTTGTAATAAACCTAATTTAAATTCAATTTGTTTAGTCAAAATTGGTCTAATGGGTAAATAGATGGGATATAATTATCTGTATTTGAGAAGTATTAATCGGATATTATTGGAGAATTGGAACAGCCTAATTTAATTTATCAGACAAATAAAAATGTTTTGACCAATTAGAATTTAGTTTGCAATATTTGGAGTGTTAATCAATTAAAAACAAGGAAGGGAGAATTTATCAGCAATTAGAAGAGAGGGGAAAAAGAAAATTTTTAAAGCAAATAAATGTGTGTAGGCAAATCGGTTATTGGGAAATCAGATGCTCAATTGCTCTGACCCTTCTACTCCTTATAACGCTATGTAAACCCAAATTAAAATCTCATCCTTCAGTTTATTCTCCATCCATTTATTTTGTTGGCTAAGGAAGAGTTTGAGCAGAGAGATAGAAAGAGAGAGGGAGAGAATGAGTTTACAGTGAAATTGAAAGGAAGCTCTGGGAAATCAAGGAGAAATAAGCATTCTTTATCATCTGACTAAATTAAGGAAGATCAAAGAGGTAAGAAATCAAACCTAGAACTATTAATTTTTATTTCTTAAGTTCTACTCTGTTAAGAGTTGTTTTGGGTTGAATAAGATGATAAAAAGTTTAATTATGTGATGTTGGATGTTGGGAAATTAGTTAGTATCATCCACAAGTGAAATTGAAGCAATAAAATCTGAATTTACGGTTAAAGGGAAAAGGTTAGACCTATATATGGACTGATTTAGGTTATTTTGGGTCTGTTTTAGAGGTGAAATTGGTTGTGATGTTATGTTTAAAGTCTTAAATTGATGGTTGAATGTTATACTCCTCTGAAATACGAAAATAATCCAGTTTGAATGAATTCAATCAGACTTAAAACGAATTCGTGGTGAAATATTTCGTAAAACATGTCAAAATATGAAAATATAGCATGAACATTGAAATTGAGTCACTAAAGTGGTTCGTTAGAGTTTTTGTAATGTTAAGATTGCCTTGTAAAGGTATAATTATTTGTGTAGCGAGTTTGTGGAATCGAAAATCAACTTATTTGGATCTTAGATGAAGAAGTTGTGGAGTTTGGATGAAAATAGAGTTTAATTCTCGAACTGAAAAACTGATTTTGCAGTCAGGAGGTGCTGCAGCTGCGCTGGTGTCAAGAGCAATTTGGGCTCGGCCGCGCCTGTGACGCCTCCAAATTCGGGTCCCTTGAACCACGAACTTGGTACGTTACGGTACTTCATCTTCATACATATTCTATAACTAATGCGGAATATATAAACATAAATTGTTTATTTCACATGATTCTATAATATTTCCCATGGTCTATTAACCTTAACTGAATACACACCTTCAGTAACTAAAAAGTTATACAACATCATTTGCATATAATAACTAAATAGTTATGAATGCGTAATAATCTACTCTTGGAATTTGCCTTTGCCTCTGTCTTTCTTTGAGCCTTCGTCTTAATCTGAAATTTGTTATCATGATATAGCAAGGGTGAGCAACTACTTTGCTCAGCAAGTTTAAATACGACAAGGATATATCATGATTGAAAAGAAAGAATAAGCTTTCAAGTTTTCAACAATATAATAATTGTGAAAGAGTATAAATCATAATTTCAATAATTGAATGATTGAATCAATAATTTTTAATGTCAACAATGACCATGAATAACTTTAACTGAATCTTATGGTAATGAAGGTGATCAACCTTTCATACCTGATGAACATATGCAACATGCACTAAGTGTGAATCAATAATCAGTATAGACGTGAATAATCAACAATAATTATTCACTAACATGCTTTGAAAAATAATAACTCAAGTTTGAGTTAGAGAACTTGCCTGTACCGTCAATTACTGCTATGCAATCTAATTTAATTTCTTTATTGAAAAGACCTATCAGTTATAAGATTGATCTTTCAATTAGTATAACATACTTTATCTCATAATACTATTACTTTATAAGTAAATTATCTAACATTTAACCACATAGTCAAATATTAGATAACACATTAACACCACACGTATTCACAATTCTAAGCCTAGCACATATCGATTCTCTAACAATATTCAGTACAGTATGCTGAGTGGTTTCCCACAAACAACCAATAAACTAGTTTCCCGTCTCGTCTACACTGTTTATCACATCGACTTAGATCGGTAGCTAGTTCACATATACCTCTGCTCCCTGAAGAAATTATTTAGTCCAGATACTATACATCAACCATTAAAGAGTACAACTATACTACTTTAGATTTAACACTTACTCTTTCATATTATAAGTTCTTCTTTATAATCCAGTAAGCCGAATACCTAATCCAGCAACCTAGATTCAAACTGAATTTCAATTTAGTAAACTATTTTCCAATCCAGTAGACTGGATTCAACTGACCTCCAATCCAGCAAGCCTGGATTCAAATTGACATCCAATCCAGCAAAGCCTTGATTTAACTGACATCCAATCTAGAGCAAGCCTGGATTCAAATGACATCCAATCCAGCAAGCCTGGATTCACTAATCCTGCAATCCAGCAACCTGGATTCACTAATCCTTCAATCCAGCAACCTGGATTCATTAATTCTCCAACCTGAATTCACAAATTCTTCAATCCATCATACTATACATTCAATATGGCATATTGAATGTCCAATCAATAACTTAACTCATCTTTTAAACTTTCATGTAATATTATTAATTATTTAATAATATTTAAATCATTTACTAATATTATTAATCATTAAATAATATTTTAAATCAATAATTTAATAAAACTTTAATCTAAATGTTATCAATCACTTAATAATATCATAATCTAATATTATTAATCTTTTAATAATATTTTAATCATTTATTAAACTTATAAATAATTTATTTTAATTATTTAATCTTTACTAATTTATTTATTTAACTCTCATAAAAAGGCCATAGATATAATATCTCAACATCAATGACCAAAACACCCTTATATGGTCTTAATATAACATATCAATGATTATTAGTCACCAAAATCATATTAACGAATTTTAGGACTTAATATAATCTAATTTTCTCAATTATTCTTAATTTAATCGCAAGCATGAAAAATATCAAATCATCTTATTATTATTTTTATCTTTTAGCCACACATATATATACATATTTTATAGACAAAAATAATTTTTCTGGAATTTTTCAATTTTCTTTAGTATTTTTCAAAAGTCAATTTTAGTTCGTAACTTAAGAAAATTAGCTATATCATGCTCAACTCCAATTTTCAACTCTTGGCAGAATCTTACACGTACTAACATGAACATCCAGTTTAAATTTCGTGGTCATCGGAGTTATAGAACTCCAATTATAGCAGTTTTCGTCGGAAAAACCCAAATATTAAATTAGCCATAACTCGATCGATTTAAGTCTGAATAAGCTCATCTTTGGACAGGACATACTTTATATCATATGTTTTCATTTCCTAAAAGGCCTAAATTTATTGCAATAATTAAATGGCCAAAAATACCCCTGCAAAATATTGGATAGTTTAGTTTTCGGTATTTTCAGATTTTGCCTACTTTGCCAAAAGCAGTCCATACGAAAATTTACAACTTTGTTTTCAGTGATTCCACTTGGGTTTGAAAGCTAACTCGTAGATCTAACTCTAGGACTTGACCACACTCAAAGATTCGAAATATAATGAGAGATATTACCCTTCAAATTTCATATTTTGTTTTCCCTAAAAATAGTTTTTCTCACTTATATGTTTTCTAAGAAAACTTCCATGATCTCTTGATTAATCAAACATTAGCCAACATAATACATTTTAATACATCCTAATGCCTCTTATACTCAAGGATCTACCATGATCCATGATTAATTTCATCAAACAACAAGAACATAAACTAAGAAATGACATTAGGGTTTGAAGTTTTTATACCTTTAGTGCTTTTTCTTTCTTGATTTCTTCTTCCTCTCTTCTCTTTTTCTTCTCTTCTCTTCTTTTTCATCTTTAATGGCAGCCTTCTCCTTATACTTCTCTCTTAGTGGTCGGGTGGGGTGTGAGAGAAATGAGAGAATGATTTTCTTTCTTTTGCCTTTTCCTTTTATTAAATGAATTTGGAGATTAAAGAGAGAGAGGGAGTGGTAAAGATTAGGTAGGATTAGGTGAGAGTTGGTGAGGAGTAGGTGGGCTGCACATGCGCTGAAATCTCAGCAGATTTTATCCTTGTGGGTCCCACACTTATTTCCTCGTTTTACGTATTTAATTTCGTCTTTAACTTTCGGACCCGAAAACTCAAATTTTTGAGTATATAGTCGATTCTTACTAAATTCGACTCTCCCAACGTCATGGGCACCTCTGTTTCTTTAAATTCATCTCCGAATTTCAATTTTGGCTTTTCTTCGAAAAAGTCAACCCCGACACATTTCGTGTTTAGAGTCTATTCTTACTAATTTTGACGTTCCAGGCTCAATTATCTTGTCTGCGTCTTCAAATTCCACTTTTATCTCTGATTTTGACTTTTCTTCATAAAAAGCCAACTGCTGACTTTGACCAAAAAGTCAACCCTGACACACTTTGTGTTTACAGTCTTTTCTGACTAATCTTGACGTTCCAGACGCAACCGAGCAGTCCGTGCTTCAAAATTCTATCCCTAACTCAAATTTTAAGTTTTAAATTACTTCATTTTATTGATTACTCATATTAGCTAATCATTTATTAATTATTATTTATTTCCTTTGTCATTCTAGGTCAACATTCAAGCTATGTTAATTCATAACATAGTTTGATCTTAATTTTTTCATATATTAGGCTAGACATTTAATTCAACGTCTATTAAAACATCTTTATTTAGTTTGCTACATTCAATAAGCCTTTTTCAAATGGTTTGAGATAATGGACTATATTAATTTAAATTTTTAATATGGTTTGTCATATTCTTGAATTTAGAATACCATATAAATAACTTGTGTCATCATTACAAGTCCTTTTAATAATCAACTATTTAGGCTTGTTTACTATAATCATATGGCTTGCCATATATATCATTTTGGCTTGCCATATTCTTAATCCCTTATTAAAAATCTTACTCTTCAACATTTCTAACGTTCACATTTAATTCTCTTTACATTCTTTCAGATATTAAACCATATAGGTTCTTCTTAAAAAATTTATTTAATTCTCAAATTCCCATCTAGGTTTTATTCTTTTAACCTTTATTTTAATCACTCAAGATCTTATAAATTTTTGGGTTGTCACAGTGTCGGTGACTGATCAGACCCAGTAAAGAAAGTTTCAATGCATGGCTAAAAGGAACTTGTTGTAAATCAACTCTAATAATCATTATTCACCTAATGAGGTGTAATGGGAAGTTTTAAACACCTAAAAAAATGTTTAGTAAAATTAAAAGAAGAATTTGAAAGCATAGATGATGGATTAATTCAATCAATCCTAATGAACAATGTTCACATAATGTGATATAATGAGAAGCCTTAAGCACTTAATATAAGCAATGTTAATGAGCTTAATGTCCATAAAGAGGTAGGATGAGAAGATTTAAATATTTAATTAAATGTTAAATGTCAGACAAAGAGGAATATGAAGGGAGATAAGATAAAGGTTTACTTAATTAACCTTAAGCAGACTCATGATATGGAGTCATTGCAAACCTTAAACACTCATCGAGTGTCAAGTGGAAGGAAAGAAACATATTGAAATGTAAAACGAAGATTGATGTAATCAGATGAATGGACAATGAAGTTTTCTAGTAAGCCTTAAACACATGATTGAGCATTGTGTGTCAATGTTAAAAAGGAATAATGATGAAATATAAAGTAGAGCTAACATAAGTGATTATTAAGCGTCGTTATTTGGCTAATTGTGCTATGTATGTACACTTAATCGTGTAGGACATTTGAAGGACGAGTTCTCCTAACTGCACAAGGAATGATTTAAGGCAAGTTTTTTAGTAACTTGCTCCTATTTATGTATATTGAACCATGTATATTTGGTAGTTAATGAGTATTGTTATGTTATGTGAACGAGTTAGATAGTTAAATGTTATGTGATTAAGTGCAAATCCTGAAAATGGAAACATGTGCTGATTATAACACATGAAGTTTATAATGCATTGATTTAATTTATAATGTATATCATGAGATGTATGAAGCATGTGCATATACATTGTCTACGATTTATGATGCACGACTGAAATGCGAATATGTGTTATGTGAAGCATGAAATGTGTAACCTATTGGACTTGCTGAGCCGTCGTGCTCAACTTTGCAAATAATTTGCAAATGAACGTTGATTAATCAAACGATTATAGCATTGAAGATTCAGAACGCGAAGTGGTTATATAAGGCGCATTGTTTTATAAAAATTTAGTTTGATTTAATTGCGTTGTACAAATTTGGATGTATTGGATAAATAGGCGTTGAACAAATATGTTCATTTGGTTATGAAATGTAACTTGACAATGAATTTGTTAAGTTGATAAATGTAAATGTGATGATGTATAGTGAATATAAATAGAGATGATAAAGGTTGAGAATTCTGGAATCGAGAACAGATTGTAATAATTAAGTTTTAAATTTATCCGCATTTTATTGATCATTATATCATCGATTAATAATGTAAAATTAGAATGAGATGTATTGCTAACGACCGATGTCGGGAGTTGATTTGTCCAGATTTTGGGGTCGTTACAAATACTCCACATTTGTCCACATGAAAAGTGTCACTATAGATGTATATGAAAGTCCAATAATAATCTAGAAAGGATGTTGAATAGATTATTACCGTTTAAAAATTTATCTTAGGCCTTTTTGAACTTTTAGTTAATTAATTTGCAGTGTTAAAATTAATATACAAGACAATAAAAATTCAATTACACAATGCACAGATATTTGTCCCGTTCACAACATACATCCCGGGTATGTTACTACGTCTAGTCTCAATCTTCTCTCCAGGACTTGAGATTCTATTGCTTCCAATAATAAATACTCCTTCAACAGGAGGAGAAGCCTTTACAAATGAAGTTTTATAGACAAACTTCCAACTATTCACAACTATCTATCTTGGACAGCAAGCTCCCAGCTCACTCCTCGAGCTTAGTTGCACCTTTTCCTTTGAGTTCAGTTCTACTTTATGATCTGGTCTTGAAACGACAGCCTCTTTCTCACCTCACAAGTACACTAGAGACCCAACTCCCAGTTGAAATCTATAAGAGTCTGGTATTGTTCAAAAAATTCCTCGTCGTTCTCACAAGTACATAAAATAAACTAATTCTGTCATTTTCCCTTTTACAAAGTGTTTGACAGAATTTTTCTTCTTAAATAAGCAGATACAATCCAGTACAAATATATAAAAGTTTAAATAACTTTATATTTAAGGCTTCTTAAAAAAGCAGATAGCAGTTAAAGAGCATATATATTTATAAAAATTCAAAGGCTTTTATACTTGAGAAAATATGTTTCTTTGCAAGCAGATATTAATTTATGCTTAATTCAAATAATGCTTCTATGTAAGCAAATATATAAATTTATGCATTGTTATAAAAGTTTATATGACTTTTATATTTGTGTGAGAAGTGTTTCTTGAATAAGCAAGTATATAACTTTAAGCTTGATTTAAATGTGCTTTTGAATAAGCAAATATATAGCTTTTGTTCAGATTTATAAAGATTTAGTTTTCTTTATAAATAAAGAATGTGTTTCTATGAAAAACATATTTAACTTTAATTTTAGGTTTAAAAGTTTAAATAACTTCTATAGTTATACTTCTTGTTAAACAGATAAATTCACATAAGTTTGTGATATAAAAGTTTAAATAACTTTTATATTATGCAACAAGTATTAATGACTTTTATGTTTAAATACTTGTAATGACAGATATCAAGTATAACAAATTAAACAATTTAAGTAATACTTGATATAACAAATAAATTTGTTAGACTAGCAAATATATATAATAATATATTTTATCTATCCTATGAATATTAAATAAGGTCACTTAGAATTTCGAACACCGTTCGAATGATATTCTTGTTAAAAGAATATCTCCAAATATCGATATCAAAAACTGACTAAAATTAAAGTTTCACTATTACTATTTATATAAATATTTTCAATAGACCATTTAGAACTTCAAACACCGTTCGAATGATATTCTTATTTAAAGAATACCTCCAAAAATCGGTATCTAAAACTAATCTACTTTACTATATTTATATAAATAAATTACATATCGATAAAGAGTCACTAGAACTTTAAGCACCTTTTGAATGATATTCCTGTTTAAGAAATATCATCAAATTACGGTATCTAAACTGACCTTTTTATTGATATGAATAGAAGAAATATATATATATATATATATATATATGTATATGTATGTATGTATAACAATTTATATTTTTATATCTATAATTATAAACAAGTATGAGATATTATAAACAAATTAATTCAATGATTTATCTCAAAATAGTTTGACCAATTTTTCTCTTCTTTAAAAGATTAGAACTTTGAGTAGAAGAGATAAAGCTTTTTAAAAAAAGAATATATAGGCATGGAGAGTATAAACTTTTTTTATTCTTGGAAATCGGTAAATTTGAATGATAGAATAAGTTTTCTATTTATAGGGATATTTGAATCAAGGGCATACTTGTAATTCGGGAAATCAATTTGACATTATTGGCTTGGATGACTTTGATTCGAAAAAGGAAGGCTCAGATTAAATGACCCAAAATAACACACGGATTGCCCAAGGAAATCTACTGATGATTTCACGAAATAACAATGCTACTATCACATAATAAGTGTCACATAAAGTTCACATACTGTCTAGATGATATTCATTGATTTGTTATTGATATAGTCTACTTAATTCAACAATAAATTCATGGATGCCACTTATATATTATGTAAATTTTATGTGATATTATTATGTGATAGTAGCATTATTTTTCACCAAATTCAAACCGTATGTTGGCCTCCCATATATGAAGCATTAATGCCAGCACATGATAAATCATTAAAGAATCTCAGCATGTGCACTTTTTGAAAGAAATAGCTTACCGAATAAAAATATATTTAGCAAAAACACGTCTACAAAACCTCCAGCTCATGCCTTATTCAAAAAATGCAAATCTTTGAATGGAAGCAAAGGTTTTAAGCCTTTCGATGTTTGTCTCTTCACATGGGCCCACACATATTAATAACAATCACATTCCCAAGCATTCTAAGCTTTACATGTAGCATTCGGATAAATGAAAGGATTTGTAATAAAGTATATTTTCCAGAACATGGGTTAATCATTTCAATCTCACCTGCATACATTAAATTCCCTTTCTATATAATTAATTGGCTTCTAGCTAGCTAGTTGATGGAATAATGTTAAAGCATGATTGTTCTGCCTTGATCAAGACATCTTTGGTCTCACTTGCCACGTACAGCATTTTGTGATTCTCAATCATGTTAAGAAATTCCAATCACATATGTTATTACGTCCGTCCCACAATAAGTGTTTTTTTAACCTTAATATTTTTTTCAAAAATAAGTGATGTGTTAGAATTTCAATACAATTTTTACAATATTTTTCTATATGTGCCCTTATGCAACCAATGGTATTTATTGGGAAGTTGAAAGGTTGAAGAAAGAAAAAAAGAGACCAAAATGCAATAAAAAAAATCTCAAACAAAACAAAGAAAATATATTTAGGGTATTTTTGTCATTTTAGCTTGTGTATTGGTTTGTGTGATTTAAGCTAAAAAAGCACTTATTATGGGACGGAGGTAATAGTTATAACATAGGTTCTCTTAACATGTGTCCTTAGGGTACATGCAAAACACACAGTTCAAGAGAATATTCATTTAAACTGTGTGCATATTATCTTGATTTCTACATTTATACCAAGTTCAAGCGAATATGAACACAGTTTAAGAAAATATTCCCTTGAACTGTATGCTTAACATGTGCCCTAAGGGCACATGTTATAACGTAATCTCAAACTCACGAGACTCAATACATTAGTAGTACCCTATATATATTATCCTGTCATTGTAGTTAGGCCTGATAATTTAAATTAAAAACCGTATAGTTAACCAAAATCACTTGGATCTATTGGGCTGGTTAACTAGTTTTAAGTGATGGATTTGTTTGGTTTTGAACCCATATTATTATTATAAATATGGGTTGGATCTAGTTTAACTAGTTTTGACTCATTTTAGTCTATAATAAATTTTTGCACTTTGAAGAGCTAATACATCAACATGTATACATTATTACACTGCATTGTTATCAGAGGTGAAGCTAGAAAGTTTGATCAGTGGGGTCAAAATTATTGTTAAATTATAAATAATTTGACGGGGGTTCGGGGGCAGCGCCCCCGAACCAATTTTTTTTAATACTTTATACTTTCAGGTCACATATATATATACACACTATATTACAATAAAAATATAATAAATAATAATATATGGTATGTATACACTATATTGACTCATAATAGACTTTTTTAATCACAACTGTTTATAAGTAAGTAATTCATTATTTATTTTTAAAAATAATATAAATTAGATTATTATTTAGTTTAAAATATTATAGAGAGATATACATATATTGAGAAGATATGAGTCATGTGGTTAATATTTGATTGACAAAGTTATAAATTTTTAATTTGACCCCGTATAATAGAAAATTTATAAAATTTTAGTGGGGTCAATTTATATATAATACTTAAAAATTTTAAAATTTATCTTATATTATAAAATAAATTTTTTTTAAGTGGGGTCAATTGACCCCACATATCCTATGTGGCTTCGCCACTGATTCTTATATAACACATATATATTATACATATTATATTATATACATATTACATACTTTTATAATTTATACACTTGTAATTATGTATAAAAATCATTTCAATAATTATGGAATTAATTCATAATAAAGTTAATACTTTTAGTGTAACGAACTACTAATTTAAATAATTAATAATATCCTCCCTTAATTAATTAAAATAACTCATTTAAATTATATAATTTATATTATATAATTAAATTTTATTTCCTCCTCTCCATAAATTGTTTTACATTATATTATATAATTTACGAATAATAGGAATTCTCCTTGTCTTAGGAAATATTTGAAAAAATATTAATTCAATAAGATTGAAAAAATATTTTTGGTCAAAGAAAATAAGATAATTATAAAACAAATTCTATGAAGAGGATTCTACTCTTTTAATTATCTTATTTACTAATTATTGTTATCATCTAAATATTCTTAAAAGTTGAAGACCCAACAGTATACCGTGTAGTGCTGGTGAGAGGTTTGTACCCAGTTAGTGTTCATGCCATTTTGAAAGAATTATTTTTCTTTTTTTGTTGATTTCATGTCATTTGGAGAGTTTTATTTTTTGGTTGACTATGGTGTTGAGGGATATTGGTGTTGAGTTATTATTATTTTATGACAAATATACAGTCAAATCGTATTTTAATTTGGTCAACGCGTATAAAAGCAAATGAGTTGCAGACAAATAGAATATTCCAGTTAATTTTCGTCAAAAAATGATTTCGGGTTCGACATTGTATATAATTAGGTAGTTTATAACAATTTGTAAGCGCAATTACTTTAAAAACCGAATTATGAATTTAATAGTACGTGGTGTACCAGATATGTATTTAGCCCTAAATTTAAGCTACCATGCTTTACTGTGTAATAAACGGACTTCTTAGTATTTTTCATGTTTCTTTCAATATAATTTAGAAATTTTCACACTACTATTCATGATTTGATCATTATAGTTATTAAAAGAAAAGCGTCACCTTTGGCCAGTAAAACATCATCAACCCGCACAAGCTTATTGCCTAATTTCCACTAAATAATGTTCTAATATATCCCATGCCTTATGCATAGGGCTGTAAACGAACCGAACTATTCGCGAATCGGTTCGGTTCGGTTCGATTCGATACGAGTTCAGTTCAGTTCGAGTTTTAGTTATTCATCTAGTTGAATTGAGTTCGCACATAGTGTTACGTTTAATTGTTCGATCGAATATGTTCTCGAACCATGTGATTCGATTCGTCTTTGTTCGCGAACAGTTCGAGTTCGATTCGGTTCGATAAGTTTGAGTTCGGTTCGATATATAAGTTCGAGATCGGTTTGAGTAATTCAATTTCTTACATGTTTAAATTGTTTCTAAAAATCTAATTAGAAATAATTGGTTATTTCATATTAAATTCTAAAGTTTGTCTTATCAATAATTGTTAAATTTGTAACAATTTTTTTTACCGAAACATCTTTTTGTTTTTTTAATAATTGATTATAAGTAAGCATTTTTATTAAATAATTAATAAATAATAATGTGTACTTCTTCACCACTAAATTCTAATTTAATTAAAATAATTTTAATATTTTCATAAAATTTTTAACAATGATTGTTGGATTATTATAATTTACATTCCTAATAATTTAATAAATTATAACCCATGTCATAAAGCACATAAATAAATTCATTAATCATCATACAATGACAATTTGACATTAATTAAAGAATGATACAATAAAATTACTTACATTTACATGTGTTATTGAAATTCTCAAACCGATATAGCGATTAGAGAAATCAAGTCATCAATGTATTGAGACTTCAGTAATAGAGTAATAATCATTGTACAATTACTATTATATATTACATACATCAACTATCAATTATGTAATTAAAAGTGCAAACTTGATTTTACCAATTTTTAAATTTTTTCAGTGTTACAGACTTACGGTGTATATGAGAGAGAGTGATTGACTAACTTTGATTTATTAATTATGCAATTAAGTAATATATTCAGGGTAAAAAGTAATGTTTAATAATCTAATTAAACAATATGTCACAGTACCGTTTGTATGAAATTTAAATGAGTTATTAATTTAAATTAGAATAAGCAAAAATATTTTTAAAAAATGAAACAAAGTTTCTAAATAGCTTGACTTTTAACCATTTGATCTTAGAATCGTAGTTAATTTATTTAGTTTTAAACAATATAATTATGAAAATTAAAAACTTTTTATAAAATAATTCTCAAAATTTATTGTATTTAAAAGTTAATTATCACATCCCTTTTGAATTAAAAATATTTCTTATTGACTTTGAAAATTCATACTTGATTAGTTTATTACTTATATTTTAGAACGGAGGAACGGAGGAAGTATTTGGTATTAATACATTCCAAATTTTCAAGGTTAACAATATTAGTCTATTAGATATTGAATTAATTTAAATCAATTAAATTCACATTATTTTAAATCTTAAAATTTTACGATTTCGTATTTTTCATTATAAAAAATCTTAAATATGACTATTTTTATGAAATAGATGGAGTATTATTCATTTATTCTAGACTAATTATGTAATAAATAATAATATTGACCACTAATCCACTACTACTAATTTAATATTATATATATATATATATATATATATATATATATATATATATATGATAATATGATATATATTATATCTTATTCTTAAATAAGTCTTATATAGTGTGATATAAGACTTATATATTAATGATAATATGATAATAATATAATATGACATATATTATATTTATATGATTATATCCTATTTTAAGAATGATGAATACAATATTTGATTTAACTTTTATTTGAATTACTTATACTCTTAGAGAATACATTTTTGATATTTATTTAATTGTTTTTTGCTTCAGAGTTCTAAGTTTATGTTCACGAACAAGTTTGTGTTCGTGAACGTTCGCGAACTGTTCATGTTCGCGAACAATCTTGCGTTTGACTTGTTCGCGAATTCGATCATGTTCGCAAACAGTTCGCGAACACCAATCGATCCGAACTCGTACATAGTTGTTAGTTCAATCAAGTTACTCGAATATGTTCGAGTTCGACTTAAAGTGTTTGAGTTCGGTTCAAGTTCGACAAAGTTCGGTTCAGTTCGATTCGTTTGTAACCCTACTTATGTATATTTTTTCCTAAACAACTTTTTTATATGTTGATGCTTAGTAAATACTGTTGCAAGATTGTCCTTTAGATTCTAGTTCCACCAAATCTTTTTTGTTTTTTTTGAGAGAGAAAATTTTACATCGCAAAAGTAAGGTTTGGATATATTTTTTGATCAGCTTTAAACAATTTCATTGAACATGAAACGTGGCAAATCCATCAGTATAGAAAAATAATACAAAACACCTAAAAGTTATATATATATTGATTTTAAGCTCCATGCTTGAGGAACCCCAATTTGTTAAGTGATGGTGATAAAAATAAGTAACTGTAAGTGCACAGTGTTAAATTGAACAACTGACAAGTACAGTTTGAATCATAGAAACTAAATTAATTTTAATATATCCTTAATATCTATTTTAGGCGAATTAAAAATAAAGATTGAGAATCGATCTATAATTAAACTAACTAATAATAAGAAAACAATCTAAGATCTGAATCCATTAAACAATAAACATAATAAATAATTCAATCTCTTCTATTTTTATAATTTAACTATGGTTTTGATCTCTCTTCCCTTTAATTTAGTAATTTTACAATTAACGTGGGCAAACATAGACTATGAAAATTTAAGGATTAACGATAACCCATTAAAACTTCTTAGAGCAAGCATGGATTATGAAAAAAATCATATTTTAACAATAATTTATCAAAACCTCTAAATTAATTTAAAATCACATAAGAACTTTATAAAGAATGTATTTCAATAAAGAAACATGAAGGTCAAATCAATTAAACATAGAAGCATAATTAATAGAAGAGAAATAAAATATTATCATGAATCATTATTTAATTTCCTCTTCATGTAGGTTTCAACTTCCTAGTGGCAATCAACTTATCAAAGAGATCTTATAGATAGATTTTTCTTTCTCTTGCTGTGTTTGACTTGCACACCAAGATTGTTCCACCTGTTTCTTTCTCCTTGTAGGATTCTTCTTGAATATTTCCTTACATGAATAAGAGCATTAAATATCGCTTGATATTTTGACTTTATTGCAACAAAATATTAAATCCTACAAAATAAAATAAAATAAAATATATTAATTTAATAAACTAATATAATTAAAAGGACAAAATTAAAAATAATAAAATGTATGAATAATGTGTATATCATTAAGCAAGGAGTTCTATATAAGTAACTGTTTTACAAGCTTAACAGACATCTAAACTATGGGACTTGAAAATGTTCTACACATGAATGAAGGCAATGGGGAATCTAGCTATGCTAATAACTCAACCCTCCAGGTCTCGTTCTCTCTCTCATCTATCTTTCTCTAGCATGGGAAAGTGTTTATTACATGCATGGTACATTAATTTTCGTTCATGTAATATTTTTATTTTATTGTCACCTAAAGAGTTCTATAATTTCGATTTCTCAGAAAGCAGTGATATTGAAGGCGCAACCATTTTTGGAGAAAACCGTCAAGGAAATCATGTATAGTTTTATCGACAAATTCCCTGAATGTTTAAAGATAGCTGACTTGGGTTGCTCCTCAGGGCCAAACACCCCCTTGGTTGTCACGAATATAATAGACACTGCTCATGCAGTTTGCGAGGAAAAAAATGTCCAAGTACCAGAGTTTCAAGTGTTTCTAAATGATCTTCCAACTAATGATTTTAATGCCTTGTTCAAATTGCTACCAGTACCATATTTCTATGAAAAGCTAAAGCCTTGTTTTGTAGCCGGAGTGCCGGGTTCTTTCTATGAGAGGCTATTTCCAACCGCTAGCCTTCACTTTGTTCATTCCTCTACTAGTTGTCACTGGCTTTCTCAGGTTAGTACGAGTACTCATGAGTCCCTAGAAGTTGCTACTCTATCTTCTAGTAATTATAATTCAGGAAATATTATAGGGACAGAAGTGTCATTCACTTAATTTGTGTAGTTATTGATATAAATGATAAATTGCATACATATTTACGTTACCAATAAAATGTTATTCGCCTAAGTTGTGCAGTTTCTAATTGTAACAAATCAAGTCCTTCTTTGGGTTACCAAATCATGAACCTTCAATTTTCAGTTAACTTCTATAATACCCTTGACATATCAGTGAGTGCACAAATGAGGTTCACTTGGCGCATTTCTATTTTGTCTTGCGAGTATGGAGTTCTTAATTCATTAACACAAATCATTTATGAAGCTTCCCACCTGCCTGTTTATGTGTGAGAAAGACTATAACTAATATAGCCTGACAAAGCTTATAGGTTCCTGAAATACTAGAGAGCAACAAGGGGAATGTCTATATAGCAAAATCAAGTCCTCCAAATGTTTATGAGGCCTACATGAGGCAATTTGTACGAGACTTCTCAACATTTTTACGTGTACGATCCGAGGAAATAATTCCTAATGGCCGTATGTTTATTACATTATGCGGCAGAAAGAGTGCAGATCCCACAAGTGGGGGGCAAGATAGCTGCTTCCCTTGGAATCTGTTAGAAAATTCACTTTTCGACATGGTGGATCAGGTCCGATTCAATTTTATTAGTCCAATTAATTAATTACAAGGATAAAATTCAGATAACCACTTGCAGTTTTGTCAAGTCTCACATTATCACACTGTTTAAAGTTAAACACATAAACCCTTGTAGTCGTCAGGCAAAGTGAAACTATTAACTTTTACATCCAAAATGACCCCTGATTCCTAATTTGTGTTTTACTTTGAAATTATGAACACGAGTACCGTATGAAAAACATTTGTACAATAATTTCAAAGTAAAACACAAAGAGAAAGGGTTTGCCCTATGGTTCTTGACCCAACGGTAATTCTTGTCTTATGATTTCATGAGGTCAAGGGCTCGATTCTTTGGGTGTGTGAGTATTTTTTTTTTTTTTTTTTTTGGGGGGGGGGGGGGGGGGTTGCGCGGAAATTAGCAACAAAAAAAAAAAAAGAAAGGGTCTTGGATGAAAAACTTCACAGTTTCAGTAAACTTCACAACTATAGGTTTTGCTACTTTTGTTGGACAAAAGGTGGTCATATAGAATTTTGTCAAAACTTCAGGTGGTGATCTGAGTTTTATATACCCAAATTAGAAATATGATCAATATATTATAGATGAACATATGATTAAATAGTTTGCATAATGAAAATATTATGATTTTATTTTAGGGTTTACTTGGTGAAGCAGACAGTAATTCATTCAATATACCTATGTATTTTCCCTACAAGGATGAACTAAAGGCAATAATTGTCATGGATGGTTCCTTTAACCTTGACAGCCTAGAATCCTTTGAACTTAACTGGGACGTTCGCAAGGATATTGATGACAGACAATTGGGCATTAATAAGGACAGCAGTGGCATGTTCTTGGCCAAAACAATTAGAGCCGGTACAGAACCATTGCTGGTTAGTCATTTTGGAAACTCTTTCATTGATAACATATTTGAGAGCTATGCAAGGCATGCGGATGAGCATCTCTCCAGGGAGAAACCAAAGTTCTTCAATATTGTGATTTCCTTGACAAAGAAGTGATTTTGTAGGAGTCTAATAAACCAAGTTTCAGATTGTTTATTTTATTAATGTTATGCGTGGGCATTATTTATTTGGGCTTGCTTAGTATTGGACCATATTATGATGATAGTGCACAATGATCCAACTAGGGTTAGATATAAAAAGCTAGTATTAGCAGTCATATTCTCTTGTTACGTGAAAGAGAGAGAGCAGCAGAAACTTCTTGAATGTGGCTGGTCTTAGCAGCCACCAATATTATTTAAGAAAATGGTGGAGTACTGTAGTGGCATTTATGGGAGGCAAGGATCTTGGTGGTGTTTCAAAATTGAATGATGCTGGAAAGATGTGGTGGGGCAGAGTATTCAGCACCGATCCTTGCAATGGAAGAAGGAGTAATAATTCTCATATGTGGTTTTTGAACCCAAATACATGGCTCCTGATGGATGATCTGTAATGTGTTACAGTTGCAGGTTTATGGCAGGAGGAGTTTTAGCATCCATGTGTAGTTTCGAAGAGCTGGAAGATGATGAGGGTGTTCTGTATCTTGTACACTTGAGTTGGTTTTTGTGATATATATGCTCAGAAAGCTCATGGTGTTCAAGTCTGTCTAATAATCAATTTTTGCTGTTTTGGATTTCAGTTATGTATTATCTTAATTACGTGTTGTCGTATAATCCAAAATCTTTTGGATTATCAATTTGTAGTTTGTTTTCAATCATCAATAAATTTATTCTTTTTTCGCTGATCAGGAAGAAAAAAAAGACACTAGTCTAATCAGAGAAAATAGTTTGATGGATAATTAATGGCTAAAAGATAAGTACATAACTTTGCCATGAATTATATAGAAAACGAAAGTATATATTATGACTTCAGAATATAATAATCTGCTGATGTTTAATTACTCTAGATAAAAGTATATATAATGGATGCAATTTTATTTATACTTTTATATACAAAAAAAATTAATGAAAATTGTTTTTTACCTCTTAGGTATAATTTTTTTTACGACTTGTGTAGAAAAAAATTGCATTTGTATTTGTATTTTATTTTTAGGATAAACATCTTGTGCCCTATTTTTATTTATAATTTAAAGGAAATGTAAGAAATGTGAAGAAATATATATAACTTGTACTTTTCTATCAAAATTCACAAGCAATATAAAACAAGGTTACAATTATATATTTCTTCTCATTCCTTACCTTTCCTTTAAATTATAAATAAAGATACGGGGCACAAGATGTTTACCCTCAAAAAAAATACAAATGTATTTTTTTCTATACAAATAGTAAAAATAGAAGTTATATTTTTGAGAGAGAAAAATAAATTTTCATATAATATATATATATATATATATATATATATATATTGTGTATATACATACACTACTTTTTATATATATAAATATAAATAAAATTGCATCCATACTTTTATCCATAGTAATTAATCATTTGATTATTACATGCACTTGAGAAAGCCAACGAAAGGTCTTTCCTTTTCTATGTGATTGATGGCAAAGTTATGTACATGTCTTTTAGCCACTAGCCCATCAAACTCTTTTCTGATTAGACCAGCAAGTCCTATTATTTAATGTACATGTATAATTATAATATTTAATGTACAATTTTTTTTTATTTTTTTTTATTATTATTATACAAATTATAATAATAATAATTTGTATAATAATAATAAAATAATAATAATTGTTATCCTCACACATACAACACATGCTAAAGATTAAAATTTTCTTCTTGTCTTTATTAGTGTCCTAATGGTTTATGGTTATGGTTATCAAACTAATCAATTAGGAATAATTAATTCCACCAACTGGGTCCAGTAATTAAGATTAGCATAAACTTTCAACAGTGTAGTAGTAGCGGCACATATCATTTATTCTTATTTTTCAATTGTTTGACCAAGAATTTAAGGGGTACTTTAGTAAATTATCTAGCCGCTACAAACTTTATCATTGCTGCTACAAGTTGTAGCGGCTAGGTTTTTATTTTTTTTTAATTTCAACCATTGATGATACTAATCAACGGTGGAGATGATGGTTGCTGGAATAGTACGTACTCCTAGCAACTGATTGCCATGGATATATATATATACACACACACACACGGAGATGATCAAGTGTATAACCCTTTATTTAACATACCCTGTTCACTACCTTTAGCGACGGACCGGGCGACGGTTCGGTCCGTAACGTATATCAGAGAACTGTCGTCTTAGCTTTTAGCGACGCATCGAACCGTCGCCATAACATCTAAACCGTTTATCTGTTCTATAGCGACAAACCAAACCATCGCCCGATCCGTCATTAAAGATGGTAAACAGTGTATGTAAAATAAAGGGGTATGCACCAGAAACGAACTATATATATATATATACATGCAAGTGATACATAATCAAAGTTGATTATGGTGTATTTTATGACCAATACATTATAAAGCGTTATTAGAATATTCTACTAACGAAAAAAATCATCATTTTACAAATGGATCTCTAATTTTGGAACGGAGAGTGTATGAAAGGGTCATAGTTGCAAAAACGTCATGTTGTCAAGAAACAACTTTGATGCTTTATATATATGTCGAATGTGAATTGTGATTAACATGTAACTATAACGTTAAAATAGAATAGGAATATGTGGATCCTTTCTTTTACACACTCATATTTCATGTATATGCACACGTCATTATTTAATGTTAACATAAATTTGTCGTTCACACTCTTTTTTTATGAAATATGTAACAACACTCTTAGTTTAATACAAAAACATATTTTTAATGAAGGTAGTTGAAAGTTCAATAATAATCTAGACCTTTTAATATTTTTAGATAATTAATTTGTAGTATTAGAAATTAATATGCAAGACGGTAAAAATTTAATCACACAATTCGCAGATATTTGTCTGATTCACAACATACATCCCAAGTATGTTGCTACGTCCAGTTTTAAGCTCCTCTCCAAGACTTGAGATCATATTACTCCAAGTAATAAAAACTCATTCAACAGGCGGAGAAACATTTACAAAGTTTTATAAACAAACTTTCAACTATTCTCAACTAATCTATCTTGGACAGCAAACTCCCAGCTCCCTCCTCAAGCTTAGTTGTACTTCTTTTGAGTTAATTTCTATTTTATGATCTGGTCTTAAAACAACAGCCTCTTCCCCACCTCACAAGTTTACTAGAGACCCAACTCCCAGCAGAACTCTCTAAGACTCTGGTCTTGGTCGAAGAATTACTCGTCTTTCTCACAGGTACATATATAAAATAAACTAGCTCTACCATTTTCCCTTTTTACAAAAGATTTTGATACAAATATGTTTCTAAAATAAGCACATAGAAATTTAGTACAAATATATAAAAGTTTAAATAACTTTTATATTTAAGGCTGCTCAAATAAGCAGATATCAGTTAAAGAGCAAATATATTTATAAAAGTTCAAAGACTTTTATACTTAAGAAAATATGCTTCTTTGTAAGGAGATAATAATTTATGCTTTGATCAAATAATGCTTCTATATAAGCAAATATGTAAATAATGCATTATTATAAAAATTTAAATAACTTTTATATTTTGTGTGAAAAGTACTTATCTTGAATAAGTAGATGAAAATTTATGCTCGATTATAAAAGTTTATATAACTTTTATACTTGTGTAAATATGCTTCTTGATTAAGCAGATAAATCAATTTTAGTTTAACTCAAAAATATTTCTGTATAAGCAGATAGATTCACTTAAGTTTGTGATATAAAAGTTTAAATAACTTTTATATAATGCAACAAGTATTTTATGAATAAATGAATTTATGATTAAATACTTATGATGACAGATATCAATTATAATAAATAAATCAGTTAAGCACTATTTAATATAACAAATATATTTGTTTAACTCAAAGAATATATAATAAATATTTTATCTATTATGTACGTGAATGATTATAAATAAAGTCACTTAGGACTTTGAAAAATCGTACGGTCTGATTCCTTCACTTAAGAGGAATATCTCCATAGTCTCAGTGTCTAAGTACTGACAAAATTTATAGTTTCACAATTGATATTTATATAAATACTTTCGATAGATCACTTAGATTTTCAAATCCGATTCGGATGATTCACTCTTTTCATAGGAATATCTTAGGGTTGTTTTGAACTATCAAGTGTAGACCTATTTTACGATATTTATATAAATAATATCAATAAAAGACCACTTAGGACTTTGAGAAATCGTACGGTCCGATTCCCTCACTTAAGAGTAATATCTCCGTAGCCTCGGTGTCTAAGTACTAACTTTTTATTTGATATATATATATATAGGAATTTTTTAACATGTGCCCTTAGAGCACATGCTAAGCACACAGTTCAAGGGAATATTTCCTTGAATTGTGTTTATATTCCCTTGAACTTTGTACAAATACAAAAATCAAGAGAATATGCACACAGTTCAAATAAATTAAATCAAATATCTATAAATTTAAATAAGCAAGAGATAATTCAAATAAATTAAATCAAATAACTTACCTCAATTACTTAGACCAATTTTCTCTTCTCAAATTATTAGAACTTTGATAAGAAGAGAGAGAAAGTTTCTTTAGAGAGAGTATGTAGACAATGAGTAAGCTTTTCTTTTCGGAATTTCTTAACATGTGCCCTTAGGACACATGCTAAGCACACATTTTAAGGAAATATTTTCTTGAATTGTGTGCATAGTCCCTTGAACTTGGTGCAAATACAGAAATTAAGAGAATGTGCACACAGTTCAAGAAAATATTCTCTTGAACTGTGTACTTAGCATTTGCCCTAAGAACACATGTTAAGAGTACCCTTTCTTTTCAAGTGAATTGGTAAATTGAAAATGGAAGGAAAGCCTCTTATTTATAGATTTTTGTAGTTAAGGGTAAAATGATTATTTTAAAAAACAATGGTTCAGATTTGTTTGAATAAATTGGAGGGCTCAGATGAAACCATTGAGGCATGCGGATTGCCAAATTGACTGCCCACAGAAAATTCCTTTGATTTTCATTAAAATGAGTACATGGCAATCTTAAGCATTAAATTCGGTCAAATTAGCAATTCCCAGCTCATATAGCAATTTACGGCTGAAATTTTAATGGCTAATTAATGTGTGGCATTAATTGTGTCACCACTCACCACTCACCACTATCACCATAGGGCTGCAAACGAACCGAACTGTTCGCGAACCGATTCAATTCGGTTCGAGTTCGACTTGCTCGTCTAGTCGAGTCGAGTTCGCACAAAGTGTGCAGTTCGATTGCTCGATAGAACATGTTCGCGAACCATGTGGTTCGGTTCGTCTTTGTTCGCGAACAGTTCGAGTTCGGTTCGGTTCGGTTCGGTAAGTTCGAGTTCGGTTCGATAAATTTGAGTTCGGTTCGATAAGTTCGAGATCGATTCGAGTAGTTCGATTTCTTAATTACATGTTTAAATTATTTCTAAAATTATAAATACAAATAATTGGTTATTTCATTTCATATTAAATTCAAAAATTTGTCTTATTAATAATTGTTAAATTTGAAGTTATTTTTTTTATTACCTAAACATCTTTTTATTTTTTTAATAATTTATTATAAGTAAATTTTTTTATTAAATAATTAATAAATAATAATGTGTACTTCTTCACCTCTAAATTCTAATTTAATTAAAATAATTTTCATATTTTCATAAAATTTTGAACAATGATTGTTATATTATTATAATTTACATTCCAAATAATTTAATAAATTATAATCCATGTCATAATGCATATGAATAAAGTTATTAATCATCATGCAATGATAATTTGACATTAATTAAAGAATGATACAATACAGTTGCTTACATTTACATCAGTTATTGAAATTGTCAAATCGAGATAGAAAATAGAGAAATCAAGTCTTCAATATACTTATCGAGACTTCGGTAATAGAGTAATAATCATCAAATTATTTACTAAATAATTTTGAAACTTTAAAAAACTATACATAAATTTGAATATCGAAAATAAAAACTAAATATTAAATTTAAAATTTGTAAAAAAATTGAATATTAATTAAAACTGACAACAAAAGAAATACATTACTAATATTAAATTGTGAGTTTTTGATAATCATTTGTTTGTAAACTCTACTTGAAGTGGTTGAACCTTAAAGAGTTGAAAGGCTTTTCGATATTAATATTTGATTGTTGATATTTGTAAATCAAAAATTTTTAAGTACTTGTTAACTTTTAAGTTAACTATAATTTCTAAGTTCTAAGTAATCATTTTTGGTTTTGGTCTTTTTGGATGAATAATGATTATAATATTTGGTCTAATTTTTGATTGAATACTTACTCTTAGAGAAGACATTTTTTGTATTTATTTAACTATTTTTTGCTTTAGAATTCTAAGTTTGTGTTCGTAAACAAATTTGTGTTCGGGAACAAGTTTGTGTTCGCGAGCAAGTTTGTGTTCGCGAGCAAGTTTGTGTTCGTGAACAAATTTGGTGTTCGTGAACATAGTTTGTGTTCGCGAACAAGCATATGTTCGACTTGTTCGCGAACTATTCGCGAACTCGATCATGTTCGCGAACAGTTCGCGAACACCTAACGATCCGAACTCGTACATAGTTGTTGGTTCGATCGAGTTACTCGAACATGTTCGAGTTCGACTAAAAGTGTTCGAGTTCGGTTCGAGTTCGACAAAATTCGGTTCGGTTCAGTTCGTTTGCAGCTCTAATCACCAAGCATGCTTATGATGGCTTTGAGCCATCCAATTCGAATTTTTTGAATGCAACAGCCTGTTGACAGCTTTGATTGATGCAACCATTTATGTACATTCAATACACTCTTCTAATACATAAAGTTGAACATAGTAAAAAGAAATTGAAATTTTTTGTTGCAATGAAATTTACTGTAAAGTGTGTTGCAAGCGCATGACAGAATCTAGTTTAATGTTACGATTGAATTGAAGGAATGGAATGAAGAGTGAAATGATTTATTCCGTTCTAGTTGGAATGAGTTATTTCATACTCTCCCTCCCTCCAAGAATAAAATTCATAAATTTGAGAGAAATGAAAATAGTTCAATCCATTCCAATTGCAACCAAACACAATTTTTTTCATTCCATAGGAATGAGTCATTCCATTCCCACCTTCATTACTCATCAAATCCAAACATAGCATAAAAGTTTCACACATTTCTTCAATGTGGTCACAGAAAGAGAGATACTCGAGCAACTTAAGAAAATGAAAACACTGCCTATACTTGGGCTCAATCTCAAAAGGCTATGAACAAGAAGCGAGATGCTTTAGAGCAAGATTTCTCATCATTATATAAAAGCAGAAACACACTAAACTTCTCGCTCTTCTACGATAATTCTGTTCATCGGTAATTACAAATCAAAAGTATGAGATGGTACACCATCAACCCACTAGTACTTGAGCACACAAGCATATATACAAAACCAAGAAGCGTATATAGAATAGAAACATAAAAGGGGGGGGGGAATGGTTACTTGTTGTCGCAGAATATACATTTCCCAAGAATTTTCTGCACCATAAGCTTCATGAAGATGATAATGGCTCGTCAATTTGTATATTTTCAGGAAGCATGATTCCTTCAGAGAAGATGAACCTATTGGATGCACCAAAGATGTTGGCTACTTGAAGCACTGCCATTTGAGATACAGCAGTCATTGGCAAGACTGCGTCCGGGAGGCAAGGGATACATTCAGGAAGATATTCTTTCTTGTTAAAAGTTGGAGCATATAATGTTAAAAATGTCTGACAAAATATAAACCTGCAAGAGTGAAAAATTAATTTACAAATGTATCGTCTTTGGATTCATATAAAGTTACATGAGAAACATATAGCAAACTAATTTAAGAAAGTTGGCAAATTAATGTATGGAAGTCGCACTGCCATTTGGGAGTGCATGTTTCTAGTTACTTGTGAACTTCTCTCAATGCCACAAAATTTATGAGCTTTTCATTTTTCAAATGTAATTTCTATGTAAATGCATTCAACAGAAAAAAGATAAAACAATCCTTCTCTATATACAAAAGCGTCCTAATTATTTGCTTAGAAGATCTCAAAAATATACCAAACTATCAAATATCATTTGATATGATCTAGTTGAAATTCTAAAAGCTAAGTTATCCACAAAAAAGAAAGAGAGAGAGAGAGAGAGAGCTGGAGAGGGAGGAAATGTTGAATCACCATTTCCACACTTTATTATTCAGTGACATCTGTAGTTGTTGGTGATTATCAAAACCTTGTGAAAGAGAAGAAAATAGAATTTGAAAGGTACCTTAGAAGCAAACACCTTAGGAATGGATCAGTTAATACTTGAGCCCAAACAGGATCAAGACCATCTGAAGTTATCAACATTGATCCCCAATGATCCAATGACGAGGAAACCAGGTTTTCAGCCTTGTTACACATATCCTGAAAATGAGTTCCCTATTTTAGTCTACTAAACTAAAGCAACTAAATACAAAAGAGCAGGGAGCAGTTAGATTTTTATTCACCATTTCAATATCAGATCCAGAAAATCCAATCAAGGGGAGGAAAGCCTGCAAAGGAGCTGTCAGGAAACTGGTAAATATACTTCCACTTGGCTGACGAGTAGAATCTACAGCTCCAGGTATAGGAGGCGAAGAGGTTGGAGATAGAAGCATCGCAATAGGCTCTCCTTTTTCTGCTCCATTTATAGCCTATTGCATGTTTGAAACCAGGGTTAGCAAGATGATGAAATTTAGCAATTTATTCAATGCACTACACTGGTTTCATTATAAAATACTTAGACGTAACTTTTAAAGGTAATCAACTTATCGAATTTACCGATTAGGTTACCTAATAATCAACTTTTAAGGATAAAACAACTGCATATCCCTAATTTTCAATCATGTCAAGAGTTATATACTCTTTACCCAAAGTATAATTAAGCAATTCACCTGGTAAATTTATACTCCTTTACATTAAGAAACTAAAGACTAGGTATATAAAATAAGTACAAAACCTCACCAAAGAGAATATTCTCGTTATGTTTGAAAATTTTAAATAAGAAGATTTTCATGGTTAAATATGAACATGTTTGTGAGCAAAGAATCAGTATTAAGATACTTGCCTTGAAGGATTTACTGCTATCGCTGTCAATAACAAGAAAAAGTGGCCTTCTTGTAAATGGAATGAAGTCACAAGGGTAAATGCAATTTAAACCTGAAAACAGAATTTTTGCAAGGCATTAGATATTTTTCATACCGTCACCTTCAATTGCAATGTAACTGATTAGATCAGGTTTGAACCTAAACAGTGCTTTAGTAATGCCTCCATATGCATAAACTGGCAGGGAAGTGAACCCGAAACCATAGTGCATATAACCACAAACAAAACCACAACTAAGGAAATCCAAACTAAAAAAATGAAAAGCATTCAACTCCTTACTTGTAAGCCATCATTTGTATACAACTAGTAGTAGGTGAAAATCTGAAATCACTAAAAGCAGCCCATGTAGAAAGGATGTATACAAAGAAGGAAAAGGAGCACCAAAAAAGAACTCGTCGTACAAAGAAATGCCTAAAAAAATGAGCACTAGAATGTTAGCAATGGTGAAACAAATAAATACGGCCATAAAGGGCAGGGAAAATTTGGCAGTTTCACTTGGGTTCTGTGAAGATTATCAATAGCCCTCAATGCTGCAGCTCAAGATGAGACTCCATGATGTAAGATTTTTAAAAGGTTTGGAAATCTCTCTCACTCACTCTCCTTTTCCCGGTTTGCTTTCACTCATATCTAGTATCAATATCAATTTCCTCTCTAGATGGCTCAACTTTCATATCACTTCTATAAAATATTTGATGCTTTTGAACCCGACTTATTTCATGATGCTTTTGAACCAAACTTATCTCTTCTATCCAGAAACAGGAAGCACCATTATAATTTTCCATCAACGAGATAAACAACTTAATCAAACTGATTCATCCCCAAAAAAGGCTGTGGCCCTATGAAACTGATTGAAACAAGTATACACTTTCATCTTCTGCTGTAGTATTATATAGTATGAAAGATCATCAGGATATTTAACAACAAAATAAATGGACCTCCTCCTCAGCTTCTGCAATAAATTCCTGATATGCTTATGTATTCAGAAAAAAGAGAGCACTTAACGTTAATGATTATGTAGTTCAGGAGGCAAATGCAACTATATACAGTTTTTGCCAAGGTATACTTCACTAGCCAAGTAGCTCAAAAGTACTAAAATATCACCTCTTAGCAAATAATCTGATTCGGAGATCATCCATGTCTATACGCCTAAGCATGATGAGTAGAACTCAATGATAAGAAAGATCCCTTCAAGACAAAATTTTAACAAACTGAAAAGAGAAGCATCTAGGTCACTGGAAACATTGTAAAATATTTGGAATTTCCATTAGAGAGGCTTACATTCATTGATCACTTACGTAATAACACCTGACATTCTTTTTAAGGAAATACGAAATATATAATGAAGAAGAACCAGAGTGGGAAATTAATATGATCAATGACGTGTAAGCAAAAGGAAAAGTAATTAATAGATCCAACGCTATCTATAGTAGATCTGTCAATGAGTTGTAAAAATACCTCCATTCCCACGAGCACCAATATGCAAGCCAGTATGGTCTCTTAACCAATCTCTTTTACTTTGCTCAGATGAAGAGTTAAAGCAGCCAGTTAGAGAATTAGAAGTGCCTTCAGAGTGCATGGAACGAGACTCGAAGTTCTTTAGGTTGTTTTGAGCATTGCTAGTAGAAGTTGCAGAACGGGATGGAGATGACAGTCTATGTCCACTACTTCCTGAAGCAAGTAAAAAGCAACCTGCATTACTTCAGAATTAAAGCAAAGTAAATTAGAAGTGGCAGGCTGAGTCGAAAGAAGAAGCTGTGGAACCTGAAGCAGAAAGATATATTAAAAGAACTCCATCGGGAGGGAGCTCCTCACACACAGTTGCCAGGACCTGCCAATGGAAGCAGAGAAAAGTTGTCAATAACAGTATTCCTATGGATTTCTTCCAACACGCTGTTTCAAGAATTGAGATATCTCATGGTACTCTTCCTAGAAGTCTGATTGCACTACTTATACACGAGTTCCAAGGAAGATTGGGGGCGGGGCGAGGTCATGATACTGGGGTCTGATGGCATATATAATCAAATTTCGATTTGCAATTACAGTTATATTCTAATGCAATCAGCATTCAAATTGAGTGGGTTCTCAACTGATTTGAAACCCAGCCCCAAAAATTAGCTTTACAGTCATTACAGTTCTAAATAAACCCTACAGAATTGGCTGTTTGATTGATAATTCAATTTTTATCATACGCACAAACGCCCAAATGCCAAGATTGGAGTTGAGGGGCCCAAATTTAAAGTGTGAATTGCAACTCCACCCCTAATTCTAGTATTCTACATACCAATAAGGTCCTCAAGGTAAACCGTGCATACAGATATTTTTCTAGTACTAGTTCAAGGACCGATACTCACTGCTATGAAATGTGTAACAGATGGACGATTAGGATGGCTTTGCGTGGATTAGGTGGCAAAGTAGGATCAGCTATATCTTGCGAGTAGTTTATACGACTGGGCCCTGGGGCTCCATTTTGACCGATGCCAGCACCAGTTCCACTAGCAGGAGCTCCACTTGACTGGTAAAATGAGCCACTGGGTTCCCACTCCAGACATTGAAGCATTCTGAAAGTATCAAGCGTGAGCTCAGAAAACTTGATCTGACCATGAAATCAACAAAGAAAAATGTTAAATATCAGCATTCGTGCAGTAAGTCTAGCATATCAGAATCAAGTCATCCATACATTCCAGACATAAAATGTATATATTAAATTTCATTTGCTGCCACCAAATCTAACAAACAACTAAACAGGTAAAACAAAATGTAATAAGCCTCAATTAGCAACAGAAAAAAGATATGAACCTCATTAGGATGGTAGCTGCATAGGAGTGCATCTCTTAATTTGAGCTTTCGCTTGGCATCAGCAACATGTGGTAGACAATCCGGATGAAGATCCAGTACGAGACTATATCTCAAAGGCCTGATATTCATAAAAGCTGTGTCAGCTTTTAGAAATTTAACTATTTCCTGGACGACCAGCTTCCATTCTTTAAAGTCAGTTTCCTGGAAACAAGATCATCTTAAGGTTATTCCATCTATCAACAAAGGAAATTCTTATCAAATATTTTCTCTCCTCAATTATATTTTTCAATACATAAAGATGGGTAAATCTGAATCTCATTGAAATATAGAAATGGGTCCATTATTACAGCAACTGTATAACGTCATCAGACAATTAGAGGAGGATTGTGTTTATTCAAATCTACAGTGACAGTGAACGTGATTGTTTCAAAGCTAAGGATAATTTTTTTTTTTAATATATTATGACGATTTCAAGATCAATAATATGACCTACTAAAAATAAGGTCCACGATATATATGTGCACAATATATATCTGAAATGTAGGAAGTCTTCTTGCACTGAGCATCCAAATGCACTCTTACAAGGTGCATCTAAGATTTCCATGTTACAAGTATTCTTTCATGTTTCAGTAAAGTTTCTTATGACTGATTAGTATGAATATTTAATCAAGAGTTAGGTTACTATGAAAAGTAAAAAGTCTAATTACATGTCTCACAAGATATAAAAGTACCATCACTTTGTAAACCTAACTGGTCCTCATCAAACTTATGGAAAAGACTCCTAGTAGTATCAAGTATGGCTAGCCTTAAAGCACCACACTGAACAAGATTGAGTAATTTAATTTTCACAGGACATGGAACACCAAATGATGCCATATCCAGATATTACATCCACTAATGATTAAAGGTCCTTTATCCCCTTAGTTCAGTCCACAGTGAAGACCATCAAGCAATTTGATTATAATGGGACACAGCTACGCCAAAATACAGAAGGTAGTCAACACAATATATTTTTGGAAAAAGATTAACAATAAATGACCTGAAAAGTCCTTTTGCACTCATCAAGCAACATTTTGAGTTGATTAACCAACTGAAAGACCATTTCTCGTCGGCTCAACACCAAACACACCGTCAAAAATCTAGCAAGAAATCTCAATTGCTTGATTGCAAGATTGAGATCCTGAGAAAATCCGTCCTTGAAATACTCCCTAGTCAACACCGCTTCATAGAATATATATGACTCCGACAAATAACTACGGTCACTCGTCCTCATATACTGCCCGAAGTATAGCTGCCCAATTCGTGATGCAATATCCCCAATCTCCCATCTCTTAAGCCCTGCTTCCACCAGCTTCTGCCGATTTTCTTGTTGAAACTTCCACAATTGTGTATACACCTTGAATACCTTACAAAAGTATGTATCATACCTAAAACATCACCACAAACACTTATTTCAGGATTATCATTAACAAACAGACTGATCACACAATTTGTCAAAAAAAACAAAGAAAGAAACCAAGTAAAACCAAATATTCTCTTTATGGTGTTAGATTGTCAAGAATATTTGTAAAAAGGAAGAAAGTTGGATCGAACTTTCAATCAGTTCTCTTTTTATATAAAAAAGGATACACAAATCCAAAGTTCCAAACTATAGAAACAGTACAAATATCAAGGTGAAATTAGACTAGTCATACAGTGCCCAAAAAAAAATCACTGAATTCCCAATTAGAAATTTCATATAGTTTAGGCTATTAGCAGATGGATTCAAGCAATTGCCTAAAGATAAGGAAAATGTACAAGAGTATTCAATTACTCATCATCAGTTCTCTTCTGATATCTACAGATACATCAAAAACTTAACTTGAATGTAATAAAACGGTCATTACAACTTAATTAAATTGCATTTATCAATTTAAGAATGAAACAACAGCTTATATAATTCAAAAATACATCCCATTACTTTTATTCTCTTACACTTTCTAAGCAACCAAAAAAGGTCCCAAAAATATGTTTATGCTAATCATATTACACTTACAAACTAACTTCCCTATCAAAATTGCATATTTATTGGGGAAAATTTATAACTTAATTACTATAATTCAAATCAAACTGATATATACATACATAAATACACAGAAAAAATAAATAGGGTAGGACCTGTTGCGTTCGTAATAGGGCAAATCCCTAATTTTGGAGAACTTCTTGTCGGCTTTAGCGACGAGAGACCAATACACTTCGCTCACCGGAATGTTGTTCTGTGATTGTGATGCCGACATTCTTCCGATTCTTCCGAATCTTCCTGCTCACAATCGGACTGCACTTTATTTGATTATCATCATATTAATAATCAAAAATATAACCAAATTTGATCGAATTTTTGTAACAAGTGAACTTTGTTCGGAGAGAGGTGGTGTCAGTCAGTTGGTGGCGTGGTAAAGCTTTAAGCAACTTTTTACTGGGAGTTTCGTCTTTCAGGAATAATTGGAATGTATTGTGACTGTGAATTACTAGAAATTTATTATTTATTATACCCCCTAGCTCCCAAAAAATACTCCCTCCTTTCTGTTTAGGGATTTTTTTTTAGTTTATAATTTTAATTAAAAAAATTAAGTCATTAATATTTTTGTCTTTTAATATTTTTAACATTAAATATTAATTTGTTTTTTTGTCTTTTAAATGAATTTTTGAACAAAAGGTTTACTACATTTCTTAATTTTGTTCATTTTAATCTGTTATTTGTAAATTTTAATGAAGAATTAACGACTTAATTTTTCATATTATTTCTAAAAATAAAATACTAATTTATTTATCTTTATGGTTTAAACGAGTGCTCAAGTAAAATATCTTCTCTGTTTTAAATTACAAAATTATTATTGATTTTTAAAAATTAATTTGAGACATTTTTTAAATATAAAATTGAAACAATTCATTAAAAATTGAAACAATAAATCTTTTTATGAATTATATTTTTTTCTATAGTTTATAAGTAATATTCATTATTATATTAACTAAAATTAAAGAACCCGCATCAATATTGAATTTAAGAATGTTTTGATTGGACGGATTTCAAAAAATCAATAATAATTTCATATTTTGAAGAGATAGAAAGTATATTAATTATGTATAGTTTATAATTTATGTATGTTGTTCTAAAACATCCCTAGCGCATGTGTTGATTCTAACTATTTCGAGAGAGAGATTCAAAATTGTAATCTTGTACAATAAAAGAAGAAATTTTATCGGTACTCTACTTGACTACTAGACTACTACTAGTTATAGCATTTTTGGAATAGCAAGAAAATTTCCGTTATAAGAATCTATCTTTTCTTATCTCCTTAACATGGGTAGGGGGTGTTTGATAAAATTCGTATCAATCTGAATCTGAATCTGAATGAGCTGAATCTAAATGAAAAAAATTATTTGATAATTAACATGTTTGAAATATCTAAATAGCATAATTTTATTATTTTAACCCTCTGAAAAAATTCAAAGGTGTTGTAAATTTATTTATACTTAATATAATAGTTAATATATTTTTTTAATTTTTTAATTTATTTTTAATTTTTTTACTTTATTCAGCTACTTCAGTCATTCAGCCAAAAAAATCTGACTTAATCATTCAGCTCAATCATCTAACCGATTCAGCCAATTCAGCCATTCAGACAATTTTTTTCCAAAATAAACGCACTTAATAACTGACCGATTCAGCCATTCAGATATATTCAGTCCTAAACAAACAGCCCCTAAGTTGTGCTCGACACCGATACAGTGACAATTATTTAAAACGCTTTTAAACCTATTTCTAAAGCACGAGTGCGAGGAGTATTGTTTTTTTTTACTACAACGGGGATTTCAAAAGAAGAATGAGTTGTATGTTAAATTCTCCAAAGAAGTTTAAAACCCGTGCAAGTTACAGATTATCTTTCTTATATATTTTTTGTTTATCAAATTAAATCAATTGTAAATTCTTCTCTCTAGATTTCTTTTTCCCATATATATATATATATATATATTCATTGAATGTGAACATGTATTATTATAATTATATAATTTATGTCAGAGAATTATAAGTTGATCGATGACCAAATTAGCCTTAAAACGACCAACTTAATTAATTTGGATAAAATTTTCAATTGTCTTATTATATATAGTAATAGATGCGAGTTCTGGTTGAAACATGTTGCGCTTTTAAACAACAGTATATTTTACTAAGGGGGTGTTTGATAAAAACTGAATGAATCTGAATCTGAATCTGAATCTGAATAAGCTGAAACTGAATCTGAATCTGAATGAGCTGAATCTGAATGAAAAAAATTATTTGATAATTGACATATCTGAAACATCTGAATAACAGTTTTTTACTATTTTACCCCTCTAAACTATGCTGAACAAGTATATAATTTTGTCTGAACGAACTAAAAAAAATTAAATACAATATTTATTGTACAACAAATAAAAATAAACAATTCAAATAAATTATCAAATAAATTAAATAATTCAAACAATTTTAAAACTTTTATCCTTTTTTTATGAATAAGTGGCTTGGCTCATTATTAAGAAGGGAGGCTACTATAAAATAAATATAAAAAAAGGGAAAAATGAAACCTAATCAAAGCATTCTCTGTACTATTCTCCTCATCCTAATCCATTTCTTCTCAATCACCCGAACAAGCAGCATATATATTTATGATAGTTTGGCCTCCAATTTTAAACTCACCCCCAAAGCCCTTTATCTCTCCACCATCCCCGTCGCCTCCTCTAAACCACCCCATCTCCGTCGTCGTCGACGCTTCCTCCAAGAAAGTCATTCATCTCTCCGTCATCCCTTCCCCTCTCTCTCTCTTTCTCCTTCCACCAAACACTTCTTCCTGCTCTTTTCCCCCTTTTTCACTCTAATCCATTTGGCTAAAAAATTATTGGATTGGGGGATAAAATCTGTGTATTTGATTTGATTTGATTTTGATCCATCTACTATTGGATCGATAAACCCATTTGTAATTTTGTGCAACAATGGACGGTGGTGCAGTGTCGTCGAAAAAATTATGTACAGTTTTGAGGGGGTTGCCGATTGGACTCAATCACGATCTTGTTGGTTTTCTGAGTTATGGGTCTGGGGGCAACAACCGTAAAAACTCATTCAGATAGCAAGCTTGTCTATTCAGGTAGAAAATATTGGCTTATTCGGTTAGTCAAAATTGAACCATTCAGATGTTAAAAAATAATAATCAAACAGACTGAATGGCTGAGCGAATCAGATATGGGACCATTCAGAGTCATTAAGCTCTTATCAAACAGCCCCTAAGGGCATTAAGAGTTTCTTATGCCTGCCATGGTACTACGTGCATTATTGGTTAAAGGTTCTTGTAGTTTTTGGGACTATTAGAGTTTAAATTAATTTCTTGTTTGTCTAAATGATCTTCTTCCAAAAGTAAATTTTTAAACTCATAAGCATATTTTTTTAGCCCCAAACTCACTGCACTATTTTTGGTGCAGTACGTTTAGAGTTTATAACCCGTCCAAATACATTTTTCAAATGCACAAAAAGGCATCAAGAAAAACAAGCCTTACAAGTAGACCTGACAAAATCGGCTCAAACCTGCGGGCCGGGCTTTGGGCTTCACATTTGAAGCCCATCACGATGGCCCGACCCGTTTGGGGCAAGTCCAGAAATGTGACAAAACGTGGGCATAAATCAGTCCAGGCTCGCGATCTGGGCTATTATGCTCGTCACAGGCCGAGCTTTAGGATTCACTTTTTCAGTCCATCAAAACATGAGCCGTTTTGGTCCGTTCCGCCAATGGCCCGGCCCGGCGATGGCACTGTCTGTTTGGGCCAGTCCGAGCCATTTGTCAAGTCTTCTTACAAGTGATTTATGGGAAACAAATTTTCCTTATTATCTTTGTGACTTTGTCATAGACTCAGTCGATCAAAAACAGTATAAATTTATATGGAATGAGAAGTGCGAGAAGAATTTTGACAGTTGAATAAATAGATTTGTGACATAGATTTGTGACAACTCCGGAGCTTCCTAAAAATAGCAAAAATGCAACTTTGTAAGAAGATAGCTTATACGTCCAGGACAAAATTCAATGTTCTACAAAAAAAATGTCTAAAGTGCACAATTTAAATGTATAATGTTATAGAAAGTATAGTTACCCAATATTTAAGTATGATTCACTACTTTTAGGGAAAAAATCATCAATTTATTTAAATGGGTCCCTTATAGATAAAACTGAAAAGATATATTTATACTCTTTATTTTTCTTAAATTATTTAAAAAGTGTACTAAAAAAATTTATATGTTAAAATAGGGTGTGCAAATATATATTTAAAATAGGATTTGCACAAGTTGTGTTGGTTTATATATTTTTGGTTTTAATGATGACGACTTGAATTTTTGTAGTATCTTGTATGTTGTTACGAATTTAAAGATTGGGCGTAAAAATTCTCAAGGATTGTTATTGCTGGAATATTGTTGAAATTGTGGGAGGTGTTGGGTAAAATCTAGTTACGCACAACACGCAAGTATACGTGGTCAATAAGTAATAAAGTGAAAGTAAAGTATCGTTTCTATGAGGAATTATTTAACAAATATCACCAAATACTAACCCGTAACCAACTCAATCTTATTTAAACGAATGAATTTCAATTTATAAGTAATTGATTCTAATTACCACTAGTTAAATTAAGATTACGGAGATTTAAAATTACAACTTCACTTATTGCTTCATTTAAGTTAACACACTCCTCATCAATTATTCTCTCTATCCGAATTGTTAATCAAGAACACTAAAGCAGATAAAACCACCTCTCGATGCATAATACTCATACTCACTCGCATCCACAGATGATAAAATTAAGCAAGACACCCTAATTAACTAATCCACTATATCTCTATGTGAATTACAATTAAAAACGATTTAAAGCACAAGTTCTCTATTAAATTACATATGGCGTAAAGGTATATCTCTATCCTAAACACGAATCATGAATTCATATCCGCAGAAATCACAAACACATGCTATCATTATCAGATCTGAATCTATACTCCTCTCTCGATTCATATAGATTATCACGGTAATTGATAATTAGACAATTAAGCAGTTAAGTCCAAATCACAATAGACAATTCACAACGATAGATCACAATAATTGATAGAGAAGCATATTAAAATAAACTACACAATAAGATCCATTGTAATCTTAAACAAAGAATTTAAGTCATTGATATTGAATTAAAATTAAGAATCCACAATTGAATAAATATTAAAAAATAAGAAAAAGAATAGAGAAAAGAAAAGAATGTGTTGTTGGCAAATTCTTGCTCCTTCTTGCTTCTGCTCTTGACCTTCAATGGCTTTCACTTGTTTCAATCTTCAATTCCCCTTTCAACTAGGGTTTATTATTTAATTGAAAACTATTCTAAAACTAATCTACTGATATCATAAAAAATAATCTCAACTAAGCTGCTTCGTGCTCCCTTTTATAATCTCTACTAGCAGACTCGGTCTGTAAGACCCCAACTTTTTATGAATAAAATTTAATTTCCTCTATATATTATTTTGAAATAGTAAGGTGTTGATTTGATAAATGTGATAAGTTATGGATGGATTGTGCAAATTTTACAAAGTAAGCAAGTGGTTATAAAATATTCGTTGTATCGGAGAATATTCGTTTAGTCGAGGAATATTCTTTTTGTGTCAGAGAATATTTGTACGACGGCGCAATCATTGGTGGACCCCAGAAAGGAATAAATGTCGGATATAAAAAGCGATAGAAATAATTTTTTTATAAAAATAACGGTAAAACTGTTACCGTTAAACTGTTGAAATACCCGGTGATAAAAATACAGTAATACGCGTTGTTGCACAGTAGCACACGGTATTGCACAGTAGTTTGAATTATTGGTTCTTACGTAAGAAGGCACTTACTCAATTATTGTTACAGTAATTACTATTCAATATTTTATAATATTGATTCCATAATTGCATAATATTTTATTGGTTCAATAATTGTTACGTTGATATTTTATATCAATAATTGCTACGTTGATATTTTATATTAGTGATTCAATAATTGTCATTGCACAGTATTTCAAATTATCAAATTAATAATTCATATTATTTGAATAACATTATTAGATAGCATTATTGACTAATGTCTAAGTAAGTTCTTTCTAGGAAAGGGGATTGGATAATTGCGCGTCAATAAGGAGAAATTCTTATCGGAAGGCCCCCTCTTTCCTAGGAACGACCTAGTTGTCATTATTGTGGTTCTTTGATATTATTTGTGAATAATAATTATTGATAAAAATGATAAGTAAATATTTATTCAATGTGGATTTAAACGGAGGAATTTTTAGTAAATGTGACAATTATTGAGAATAGATATTTTATCTGTTCTGATAAAATAATTCATTCAAATATATTATTATACTATTACATTATAAGTGTATAATGTGATAATATAATAATATAATAGTGATTATATTTTTTACAACAAATTCACGATATATGAATAAAATGAGATGGAAGAGAGAAAATGAAATTTGGAATTCTTTTAATAATTATAAATATTTTAATATATATATATATATATATATATATATATAAACATGTGGGTTGGAAGAATTATTGGTCATTTGTGGTGGCTGTTTGGTTTTCAAAGAGCCAGGGTGTGGAAAAATCATCCGTATGTAAACTTGAGTAATTTTTTCGTTCGGAATTTGAAAAAACTTTCTTCTACAAAGTTATAGAGAATTAAATTTCATATGAAAAGGACATAAGATTCGTATTTTTCTAATAAAATGACAATTTATTATGAATTATTGAAGTTTCAGAAATAAATATTTATTTAAAACATGGGTGGGCCCCACTTTTGTTTTTTTGTAGAAAATGCTAAAATTTCAAAATGTGGTGTGCGTGAATGGCAAAGGGTGGAAGCCACCGGTAGCAGGTAAGTCTATATTAGTGTTCTGACATTTTTCTATAAATAGGGTGCTTAGTTAGAATTGAAAATCACACTAGAATCAGAAATTTTTCTCTCTATAATATCGAGCGTATTTCTTGTGAGTATTTAGATACTTTGAGTATTGATAGCAGTGCAAGTTTTTGTCTACATAATATCCGATATTTCAGTCAAAATTACTCTCCTGTTAAGGTAAAGAATGTTATTTTTCTCGTAAATGATGTTATTTTCTTTCAATATTCATAATGAATATTATTTTCTTTCATATTCATATTATGGAAGTAATAATATTTAATTTCATATTTCTAAATCTGAACTTACTATGGTAAGTATTGCTTCTATAATTCATGAAATGATCAGAATTTCTTTGAATTTTGCGCTTCATCTAAATATCATTTCACCGGAATATTGGTCTGAATTTTTTATGAAATTTTCATCTTTTCATGACGAATTACTATTCACGGTAAAAAAAATATTATTTTTTTAATTCCAAATTATCTTTGATTGTATCCAAGTTTTGATCTTCATTCTTGAATTTTGCTCCACAGTTGATTATTATGGAGTATTCTTGAACTTGGATAAACTAATTTACGAATCCCTAAGCTTTGTCCTTTATCTCACTGAATTCGTTATTTATATTATTTTTCATCATCCTCAGTCTTAAATGGTGATACAAACGAATATCTTTAGCCTGTAGTGCAAAGATGAATGATTATTTAATGAATATCTTTGGCATGTAGTGTAAAGATGATTACCTGATGAATATCTTTGGCCCGTAGTGTAAAGATAGAAAGGTGTTGAGATGAACATGACCACTGATGATACAAATGAATATCTTTGGCCCGTAGTGCAAAAATGAATATTTGATTCGAGATATATATTGATTGATGTTATAGGGATAAAATATTGATGATGGACTTTTAATTCATAGAAGATAGTAGACATCTTCTCTACTTAACTCTTTTAATGAATTGTTATTTCCGCTGCAGTTGTTGATCTAAAACTTGTTGTCCATAATATTTTATCTGATTTGTTGAAGACTAACAATAATTTACTCTTCATTATCTTAGTCATAATATTTTTTACTGGGCTAGTTGAGCTCACCCTTTTCTTCCATTGTTCTCTTCAGAAAATGAGAATGTCGCAGAAACTAGTCGGGGATCGGGGTGATGGTCAGAGTTAGAGAAATAACAGTCCTCACTATTTTGTAGAATAGTGTGATAATAATTGTAATTAATGAGGACTGAATTTGAGTGTTTATATTTCGTATTATATACGATTTGTATTGAAACTCACAGTTGTGTGGTCGTATTCTGCACGACTGTATGTTATAAAAGACTGTATTTGGATTATGTACCATGCATTTGGCGACTCAGAATGGGTTGAGTATTGAACCTATTTTGGGGGCGTCACAGTTGGTATCAGAGCCAAGGATATGATCTCTGGCAGGGATCGGGAAATAGAACTAGAAGGGAGAGACGAGTAAATCCTTCACTAGTGTATCCTACCTAAGCTTAATTGTTATTTAATTGGTCGGTTGGAACATAGGGTTAATATGTGATGTTAATTTGTTTGATTGTTTTGTGGCAGTATTTGAGAATGGCAGCTGAAAATCTAAATAATGAAATGAATTAGACCGTTTAGACACCTTTAATCATCAACCAGGAGAACGTGCAACAGGAAGACAATAATTCTCCTTTAAACAACGCCACCAATCAGACGATGAACGATGGGATGTTTAGAAGCTTTTTGTAGTTCATGCAAAACCAGACGAGGGAGACTCGTGTTCATAATACAGGTAAAAATAATAACAATTCACGGCTTGTCACTGCCAAGCAGTTCAAAGAGTTGGGACCACCAGAGTTTCAGAGGAAAACCAGATCCAATCAAGGCAGAGACGTGGGTTAAGCAAATTATCAAGATATTTGATGTCTTCGAATGCACGGAAGAACAAAAAGTTCCATTCGCCACATTTATGTTCCGCGGAGAGGCAGATTACTGGTGAGAATCTGTGAAACGTACCCAGCCTGCCGCACTCAAGATGTCATGAGAAGAGTTCCAGAAACTGTTCAATGATAAGTACTTTCTAGAAAGTATTCGTTATATGAAGGAGGTAGAGTTTATCAAACTGGAACAAAAACAACATGACTGTGTCCCAGTACGAGGCTAAGTTCGCGGAGTTATCCCGATTCGCATCTCATTTGGTGGATAATGAGGAACGTATGACGCGGATGTTTCTGAGAAGTTTGAAAACCCGAAATTCCTCAGTACCTCATTTCTCACAAACTTTGTTTGTATTCAGATGTGATGAACAGGGCCCAATTATTTGAACGGGATAATGATTATGTTCAACCAAGAGACAACAACCAAGGTCGTACCAGTGGCAGCAGTCATCAGAACAATGACAACCAGCAGGGAGGGAAGTATCATGACAGAAGCGGTAACCACTCCGGTGGTAATTGTGGCCATGATAATAGAAGAAGTGAGTCGGGGGGAGATTTTAAGAAGAGAATGTACAACAATGAGAACGTGAAAACATCGACAGCAGCACCAGCATCAACTATTTCTAGGGGAGGAAGAATGACCACCGGTCGTATGCTATAAATGCGGACAAGAGGGACACATTAGCCCTAACTGCACACAGCAATTCAAGGTGTGCTATAACTGTGGAAAGGAAGGTCACATTGCTCGAATGTGTTCTGTAGCGAAACCAAGTCCAGCGGAGATGGTGACTCCAAAGGCCGTCCCGGACAAGTCAAAGTCAATGGTTCCTGGAAGAGCTTTTGTCGTAACTGCCAAAAAGCGAGGAACCTGAATGAGGTTATTACGGGTAAGCTAATTATAAACTCTTGCAAAGTTTACACTTTATTAGATACCGGTGCTACCCATTCTTTTATTTCATCTACTTGTGCTCAATGTTTGAACTTGACTCCTGAGAATTTAGACTTTGACTTATCTGTTGAAACTCCGTTAGGAGAAACTTTCGTTACATCTACAGTTTACAAATCTTGCTTGATTCAAATTGGTACCTTCACCCTACCTGTTGATCTTATATCTTTGAAAATACTTGCATTTGACGTGATTTTAGGAATTGACTAGTTAACCACTTATCATGCCAAAATTGATTGTTTTCGTAGGGTTGTTAGTTTTCATATTCCTAACCAACCTGTTGTGCGAATTCAAACAACCAAACTCCTAAAATTAATCAATGTCATTTCAAGTCATAAAGCTATTCGTTTATTAAAAAACGGATGTCAAGCTTTCTTAGCCCATATCACTGATCTAAACCACAATACGTCAGGTTTGAAAGATATTTCTGTCGTTAATAAGTTTCCTGATGTATTTTCCCAAAAACTTCCCGGTTTACCCCCAGAACGTGAAGTTGAATTCTTTATTGACCTTGAACCTAGTACAAAACCCATTTTTAAAATCCCATATCGAATGGCTCCTATTGAACTCCAAGAGTTAAAGGTCTAACTACAGGAATTGTTAGACATCGGTTTTATTCGTCCTAGTACATCTCCTTGGGGTGCTCCTGTTTTATTCGTAAAGAAGAAAGACGGGAGTATGCAACTTTGTATTGATTATCGAAAGTTGAACCATGTCACCATCATAAATAGGTATCCGTTACCTCGTATTGATGACCTGTTCGACCAGTTGCAAGGTGCACAATTCTTTTCAAAGATCGATCTTCGTTCTGGATATCATCAGTTAAAGATTAAAACTGAGGATATTCCGAAGACTGCTTTCAGAACTCGATACGGGCATTATGAATTCTTAGTCATGTCTTTTGGATTGACTAATGCTCCTGCTGCTTTAATGGATTTGATGAACCATGTATTCAAGAAATATTTAGATCAGTTCGTGGTTGTCTTTATTGATGACATCCTCATCTATCCCAAAAGCCGTGAAGATTATGAGAACCACCTAAAGCTGGTACTTCAAAGGCTTCGTGAAAACAAGCTATATGCCAAGCTGAAGAAATGCGAGTTCTGGCTTGAGGAGGTAGCATTCCTTGGGCACGTGGTATCAAAACGTGGAGTATCTGTTGACCCGGCGAAGATTGAAGCAATACAAAGTTGGGAGCAACCGAAGTAGGTGACTGAAGTACGTAGCTTTCTGGGTTTAGTTGGTTATTATCGGAGATTCGTGGAAGGATTTTCTCGAATCGCTACTCCATTAACTCAGCTGACTTGGAAAGATACAAAATTCGTATGGAACGAGGAATGCGAGAAGAGCTTCCAAGAGCTCAAGAGGAGACTCATTTCAGCACTTGTTCTGACAATACCATCTAGTTTGGATGGATTTGTCATCTACAGCGATGCTTCGGGCAAAGGGTTAGGATGTGTTCTCATGCAACATGGGAAAGTCATAGCATATGCCTCACGGCAACTCAAAGAATATGAGAGGAATTATCCTACTCATGATCTAGAGTTGGCAGCAATCGTTTTCGCGTTGAAGATCTGGAGACACTATCTGTATGGAGAGAAAGTGGAGATTTATACGGATCATAAAAGCCTCAAATATTTCTTCACTCAAAAGGAACTCAACATGTGACAACGACGTTGGTTTGAGCTGTTGAAAGATTACGACCATACCATCCAATACCACCTTGAAAAAGTGAACGTGGTAGCTAAGGCGTTGAGTAGAAGATCATATACGAGAACGAGTGCGATGATGTCAAGTATCACGTAGAACCAGCTTTGATTGATAAAGTTAAAGCTGCTCAAGCTACAGACCCTGGAGCTGAGGAATATGAGGAAGAAGGTGCAAGAAGGTACTATTCTAGAAGCAAGGATTGATGAAGAATGAATACTTCGAGTCAACTCCAGACTTTGTGTTCCTAACGATTCTGACTTGAAGTATAGAATCATAATGGAGGCACACAACACACCATTTGCAATCCATCCTGGGAGTACCAAAAAGTATCGTGATCTTCGACATACATTTTGGTGGAGCAATATGAAGAGAGAGATCGCGAAGTTTATCTCGAAGTGTTTAACGTGTCAACGTGTCAAGGAGGAGCATCAAGTGCCAAAGGGTCCATTGCAATCACTTGAGATTTCGAATTGGAAGTGGGAACACATTACCATGGAATTTGTTACGGGTCTTCCCAAGGTTTCTCAAGGCATAGATGCGATTTGGATTATTGTTGATAGATTAACCAAGTCTGCTCATTTCTTGCCGATACAGGAGACTTATTCCCTTGAACGTCTTGCTCATATGTACGTGAATGAGATTGTGAGGTTGCATGGCATGCCAGTATCCATAGTTTCGAATTGTGGCCCAAGATTCACTTCACGATTTCGGGTCAGCTTGCAGAAAGCTATGGACACTGATTTACGATTCAGTTCGGTATATCATCCTCAAACGGACGGGCAATCGAAAAGGACTATTCAAACTCTTAAAGATCTATTGAGACTCTGTGTTCTAGACTTCAAAGGGAGTTAGGATAAGTACTTACCATTGGTGGAATTCTCCTACAACAACAGTTATCAGGCAAGTATAGGCATGGATCCATTCGAAGCGTTGTATGGACTAAAATGTCGTTCTCCAGTATGCTGGGACGAGGTGGGTGAAGCAACATTGTTAGGACCGGAGTTAGTACGTATGACTACGAAAAAAATTCAAATGATCTTGCATTGTATACAAACGGCACAAGATCGATAAAAGAGTTATGCTGATCTTCATCGAAGAGACGTGAAATTTAATGTCGGAGATCATGTATTGTTACGTGTTGCTCCATGGAAAGGAGTTACGAGATTCGAAAAGAGAGAAAAGCTCAATCCACGATTTATTGATCCATATAAATCATTGACCGAGTAGAAAAGGTGGCCTATAGACTCGCTTTACATCCTAGTATGTCTCGTGTTCATAACGTTTTTCACATATCCATGCTACGTAAATATGTGAAAGACCCAAATCACATTATTGAATTAGAACCAGACGAGATAGCTGAAGATTTAACTTACGAGGAGGTACCTGTCAAGATCTTGGAAAAAAAGGAACATGTCCTACGCTCGAAGATTATACCTCAAGTTAAAGTTTTGTGGAGGAACCATGATATCAAGGAAATGACCTGGGAGTTAGAATCGAAAATGAAAGCGAGGTATCCTCACCTTTTCGACATACCAGGTACGTACGTCAATTTCGAGGATGAAATTTCATAAGGAGGAGAGGTTGTAAGCCCAACTTTTTATGAATAAAATTTAATTTCCTCTATATATTATTTTGAAATAGTAAGGTGTTGATTTGATAAATGTGATAAGTTATGGGTGGATTGTGCAAATTTTACAAAGTAAGTAAGTGGTTATAAAATATTCGTTGTGTCTGGAATATTCGTTTGGTCGAGGAATATTCTTTTTGTAGAAAAATATTCGTACGACGGCGCAGTCATTGGTGGACCCTACAACGGAATGAATGTCGGATATAGAAAGCGACGAAAATAACATTTTTATAAAAATAACGATAAAACTGTTACCGTTAAACTGTTGAAATACCCGGTGATAAAAATACAATAATACGCGTTGTTGCACAGTAGCACACGGTATTGCACAGTATTTCGAATTATTGGTTCTTACGTAAGAAGGCACTTACTCAATTATTGTTACAGTAATTACTGTTCAATATTTTATAATATTGATTCCATAATTGCATAATATTTTATTGGTTCAATAATTATTACGTTGATATTTTATATCAATAATTGCTACGTTGATATTTTATATTAGTGATTCAATAATTGTCATTGCACAGTATTTTAAATTATCAAATCAATAATTTAGATTATTTGAATAACATTATTAAATAGCATTATTGACAATATCTAAGTAAGTTCTGTCTAGAAAAAGGGTTGGATAATTGCGCGCTAGTAAGGAGATATCCTTATCGGAAGGCCCCCTCTTTTCTTGGAACGATCTGGTTGTCATTATTGTGGTTCTGTAATATTATTTGTGAATAATAATTATTGATAAAAATGATAAGTAAATATTTATTCAATGTGGATTTAAACGGAAGAATTTTGAGTAAAAGTGACAATTATTGAGAATGGATATTTTATCTGTTCTGATAAAATAATTCATTCAAACATATTATTATACTATTATATTATAAGTGTATAATGTGATAATATAATAATATAATAGTGATGATATTTTTTACAATAAATTCACGATATATGAATAAAATAAGATGGAAGAGAGAAAATAAAATTTAGAATTCTTTTAATAATTATAAATGTTTTATTATATATATATATATATATATATATATATATATATAAACATGTGGGTTGGAAGAATTATTGGTCATTTGTGGTGGCTGCTTGGTTTTCAAAGAGTGGGGGTGTGAAAAAATCATCCGTATGTAAATTTGAGTAATTTTTTTGTTCGAAATTTGGAAAAACTTTCTTCTACAAAGTTATAGAGAATTAAATTTCATAAGAAAAGGACATAAGATTCGTATTTTTCTAATAAAAGGACTATTTATTATGAATTATTGAAGTTTCAAAAATAAATATTTATTTAAAACATGGGTGGGCCCCACTTGTGGAAAAATACTGAAATTTCAAAGTGTGGTGTGCGTGAATGGCAAAGGGTGGAAGCCACCGGTAGCAGGTAAGTCTATATTGATGTTTTGGCATTTTCCTATAAATAGGGTGCTTAGTTAGAATTAAAAATCACACCAGAATTAGAAAATTTTCTCTCTATAATATCGAGCGTATTTCTTGTAAATATTTAGATACTTTGAGTAGTGATAGCCGTGCAAGTTTTCGTCTACATAATATCCGATATTCCAGTTAAAACTACTCTCCTGTTAAGGTAAAGGATGTTATTTTTCTCGTAAATGATGTTATTTCTTTCAATATTCATAATGAATATTATTTTCTTTCATATTCCATATTATGGAAGTAATAATATTTTATTTCATATTCCTAAATCTGAACTTACTACGGTAAGTATTGCTTCTATAATTCCTGAAATGATCAGAATTTCTTTGAGTTTTGCGCTTCATCTAAATATCATTTCACCGGAATATTGGTCTGAAGTTTTTATGAATTTTTTATCTTTTCATGACGAGTTACTATTCACGGTAAAAAAAATATTATTTTTTTAATTCCAAATTATCTTTGATTGTATCCAAGTTTTGATCTTCATTCTTGAATTTTGCTCCACAGTTGATTATTATGGAGTATTCTTGAACTTGGATAAACTAATTTACGAATCCCTAAGCTTTGTCCTTTATCTTACTAGATTCATTATTTATATTGTTTTTCATCATCCTCGGTCTTAAATGGTGATACAAATGAATATCTTTGGTCTGTAGTGCAAAGATGAATGATTATTTGATGAATATTTTTGGCATGTAGTGTAAAGATGATTACCTGATGAATATCTTTGGTTCGTAGTACAAAGATGGAAAGGTGTTGAGAGGATCATGACCACTGGTGATACAAATGAATATCTTTGGCCCGTAGTGCAAAGATGAATATTTGATTCGAGATATATATTGATTGATGTTATAGGGATAAAATATTGATGATGGACTTTTAATTCATAGAAGATAGTAGACATCATTCTCTACTTAACTCTTCTAATGAATTGTTATTTCCGTTGCAGTTGTTGATCTAAAACTTGTTGACCATAATATTTTATCTGATTTATTGAAGACTAATGATAATTTACTCTTCATTATCTTAGTCATAATATTCTTTACTGGGCTAGTTGAGCTCACCCTTTTCTTCCATTGTTCTTTTTAGGAAATGAGAATGTCGCAGAAACTAGTCGGGGATCGGGGTGATGGTCAGAGTTAGAGAAATAACAATCCTCACTATTTTGTTGAATAGTTTGATAATAATTGTAATTAATGAGGACTGAATTTAAGTGTTTATATTTCGTATTATATACGATTTGTATTGAAACTCACAGTTGTGTGGTCGTATTTTGCACGACCGTATGTTATAAAAGATTGTATTTGGATTCGATTTCATGTATTTGGCGACTCAGAATGGATTGAGTATTGAACCTATTTTGGGGGTGTCACACGGTCTCTCTCAATACACGTGGCCCACTTGACTTTTCAATTAATAGCCCACAGTCCTTCTCGACAAAAGAGAATCTGCTGCCTCCTAAACTATATAATATATATTATATTATCTAATATATATATACTCTCAGGCTTGTTAAGTCAAATATAGCATATACTAGGCAGCCCACAATTCATGCCCCACTTTGTTGCATGTCCCACTTGGCAAAGAAGAGTAATAAGCTGCTTGCATGCTTTAATTCCAATACTCGTTGCCTCCACGTCATCCGGTCAAGTCCCCTTTTTAAATCATGCATCATGTCCCTTGTTTCATCCGAAGTCCACTAACTAACCGCCTAGCTCCTTGCCTTCCTTCTAGCCAATCTGAGTAGCGAAAGGAAACGAAGATCAGCAGCTCTGCCGCCTCCCCGCCCTAGCGGGGATTCTCATGTTTAATAGCGGGGCACTACACTGTCCAGCTGACTTAAGAGTTCGAAGACCAGCTCTTTTTTTTTTTTTTGCATTTTGCATACGTGGCTGCTAATAAATCTCATATATGCTGATTCCTTTAGGTGCTCAATCTCTGGCCCACATTTTGAGTCCTTAATTACCGAATTGTTCAGCCCAATTAGTCCCTTAACTGCCAAATTTCTTTTGCATGGAGTCGGCCCACTTGATATTGCTTTACTCTCTTTGCAAGCTGCTGCAATCATGGGCCCATAATTATATGAATATTAAGCTCACGCTCATAATAATAAAATCCATTAATTGCTATGATCCGTGGCCCACTTTGCATGTACTCCGCCGATTTGAATTGAATTATTTGTGGCCCATATTATTTGAGAATGAATTGAATTAATTGTCCTTTTAAACTCCTTTTGCATCCATTCCAATTTCTGCACATAATAACATAAAACACATTAAACTGATGGGAAAATTACTTGAAAATAACAAGAACCAAGCTATAACAAATACCGATTCGCAGGTATGAAATCCACTCATCAAATTTTCCCAAACTTGAGACTTTGCTTGTCCTCAAGCAAACACACAAATTAGACAGATTCATTCTCTAGCAATAATCCACTCAAACAATGAATCAATATGAATTTGAACACTGACCTCAAAGGTTACATCAAATAATAACTCAATGAAAACTTCCAAACAATGCCATGTCTACAATTTCAACAACTTTCATTAACTTCACATCTACTCTCCTTTAAGTGTGTGTGTGCATCCAACTGTTCAAACTAGTCATGATTTAGATAAGATCAACCAATACTCATAAAAGATTTTCAAAAATAACTCTCAAAACTTCTTATCACATCAATCTCTGATAATACAGACAAAGCACAAATTTTTCTTGAGGATCAACCGGATATTTAAACATTTAAGCACATATGAACCCTTCCCAAGTATTTCAAAGCTACTCTTTTTAGTCTTTTTATTGAGTGCGTTTTACGCTCCATCTCACTTTCCAGTTCCATTTAAAAGAGTGCGTTTTACGCTCCATCTCGCTTTCCATTTTCATTGAACGAGTGTGTTTTACGCTCGATCTCGTGCCTGTGTTTATGGGGAGTGCGTTTTACGCACCATCTCGACTCACCACAAGATTCAATTCTTCAACTCGGGAAGGTTCCAATTTTTCCAAGGTTCCCCCAAAACTTATGTGAGTGCCTAATTTTCACTTTGAATGATGCTCAAATAAGATTTCTCGAGTTGCAATGATATCTTTCATAAGCATTTAGTCGAAAAAAATTTCAATCTCAACTGGCTAAACAAATGGATATGTGTAAAAATTTTCAAAAATTTCGCCAGTAGAGTGAACCCAATTAAGGAGTTGAAATATAGACTAACATGCTCATCAATTCTCCAAGAGTTAACAACATTAACCACCCACTTATCATTGGCCAAAATCAAATTCCATCAAAACATTGCCCAAGTAAATACTAAATATGATAAATACCCCCAAACTTAAAATAGACATTGTAGACATGTAGACAATTTGGTTTGACATAGTTTGACCAAAAACGCTCGAATTCCATAGACATCTTTCAATATTTGTCTAACTGAATCAAGTAGCATAGACTTCTAGCAACAATTCGGGCATCAATCGAAATATATATATACATATATATATCTTTAACCAACTCAAAATATATATTTTTTTCGTTTAAGGAAACCAAAAATAAATAAATCAATCTTTTCATAATATCCAGATACCGTACCTTAGAAATGAAACGTTGAGGATTCCGTCATTACATAACGTCGTCATACTACATCATACCATAGTGGGCTGACGATCATGCGATCACATCCAACACTAGGTTTAACTGCATTGATAACTTCCTCGATTATTGTTTGTACATCATATCAAATGATGTATAGAAAATACATTTTGAAGAATTTAAAATTATTTTTTGTCTAGCTGAAAAAATTAGCGTAGACATGTGAATAATAGCACTATTTAAAAAAAATCATTGGTTCCATCATTTGATCCAATGTTTTTCAAAAAAATAGAAGTGCAATATCAGCACGAAGTCAATAAATTTGTAAAATCTAGCAAAACTAGGAGATTTAGAATATAAAACTTTCTCCATCAATTAAATCTTTACTCCATCATTACTTAATCATTCTATCAACCTTAAACAACATCAATGCTTCATACACCATAACTTTTTTATACCCAGTATAGTTCATCAAACTTACCACACTTTGGAAGTCAGGAACTTACCACAATAATATGAGTTTAAGAACTTGTCCTAGCAATACGTAGTCAAAGAACTAATCAGAGACTGTCCATATGCTTAGGGGTTCAAAACATATATACGATTATGAGTCACGATCTTACCATAAGTATGAGTTTTAAGAACTCGCCTAACCTTAAGATCATCTAATGTAATCTTAATGTCATCTAATCTAATCTCTATTGACTCTAACTATCAAATATGAACATGGGACAAGAATCACCTTTTCACCATATATATCGATAGCGCGACACCAACCTTCCAATGATTATCAATATGATAAACCAAGTGTAAGCACAAAACCCTGCCCATACAAATATTTATACAACTCAGCCACCACATGAGTCCTCAGTTGAAATTCCACTAAACTCTATCTTCTTCTTAACTTCTCGCTCTATACTCGATACAGATTTTCTCTATCTCATCATTTATAACTCCTCGTGAGTTAACCTCGTACTATATCATAATACATTCTCGTTATAGCATCAAACTATAATTATTCAATCATTACAAACCATCTGTCTTTCAACTTCAAAAGATCACATCGTGATCTTATTCTATAATCATCTCCCTTATGATTCTTTCTTATCTCATTATCGTTTTGTTTTAAAACTTCTTATCTTTTCCTTTCATCATGTTATATCATGACCTCATTATGATTTAATCTTATAGACTTCGTCTATTCATCGTTATTCGTCATCTTTATTATTGGAGTTAGGTAACTCCTGATTCTCATCTTCATATCTCTTCAAGATTCTTCTTTGAATCTTCTTGTTTATTTATTAACTCTTCTTTTAAGAATTTCTAACTTCGTTCATAAAGTTCAACATTTTATTCGAGTTTTATTCCTTGTTATTCTCACCTTCTTCTTATAACATTTCTAGGACTTAACTCATCCTATACTTCTACGTATGTGAAAGGAATCACCTTTTCGTTATACGTAACTTAACTTCTCATTCTCTAAGGTCATAGCCTAAGGTACTCTTACCTAAGGTGTATAACCTATCAGCTTTGATACCAACTGTAATGACCCCAAAATTCATACAATACAACTCTCAACATCAATCGTTAATAATACATCCTTATTCAGACTTTACATCATTAATCAATGATACAATCACTAAAAATACGGAATATTTAAAACTTTTATATTATTCCTTCTTTATTATCCCTGAATCTCAACCTTTATCATTACATAACTTTGATTCAACTTTATTTCATGAATCGCTTCGTCAGAGTTATTATAAACTAAAACTTACAACCACGTTCAATAACCCTTATACATCAGGTAAAATTTAAACTTTACAACTCAACATCTGTTAACCTATCATACATTATCAAATACATTATCTGAAACCTTAAACAGGGTCCAAAATAATAATAATTCAGCCAAAGTATATAAATATTCATGCATTACATCTGATTCATTTCTTTCAAGTAGCACATAGAATTACCTTGAATCCTTAACCTGCAAAAGTGATTATTTGCAAGATTGAGCTAGACAACTCAGCAAGATCTAACAGCTTTCATGCATCACATAGCACATAAATATATGCTCAACTTACATTAATTAAAGTAACATGGCATATATGCTTTACATCACATAACAAATATAAAGATTGAGTTCCTTACTCAATCAACATTCTTTAATCACTCAATGTAGTCATAAATTGACTTTAACATTTCATGTTTACAATATTTATACAACATATCATGCTCTTTGCAAAATAATTTAAAACAGTTCATCATCAAGTGCACGTAAAAAATAGAAACTGAAAGACTTGCCTTGATCGTTGTTTACCAATAATGTACAGTTTAACAGCTTACAGATATCTGCACTTCACGTGCCCTACACAATTATATAATCATGCACATCAACTATTAGTCACATAGCAAAGCATATTAGTTGTAATGTAAACTTTACTCTACATCTCATAACCCTTCCTATTATCAATACACAATGTTTAATTTGATTGTGTTAACTTTCGACTTATATCTCACTATATTTTTTTTTAGTAATATTCGAAATTCATTCAAGTGTTTAAGTCTTGCTTGCTAGGACTACTTATTGGTTTTATACTAACCCCATTTCATATCTTATAATGTTCATTTCATTTGACTTAAAACACTTTTTACATTCATTAACACTTGTCACGACGTTTCGACGTTCATTCGTTACCCGCTCGAATTGTCTCTCTTGTGCATGCTTAGTGTGCTTATACAACTAATCTAATACATCATTTATTATTGTTAAACATCATTATATATACTAACATTCATGTTTTATAACTTAGGACAACATCTTTTACCGTCAGAAGCACTACACTTGCATACGTGCATGCCCCGCGCCCTTCGATTGCCTCTGAATACACATCAATTTTAAAAATGACCATTTTGATCCCTACTACTGACCTCAAATTAAAAAACTTAAAGAACGTGCTCGTTCCAAATCATCTTGAATCGCCTCAATCGGAGTTCGTATGAAAATGTTATGGCTGTTTTACCACAGAAGGTCAAAACAGTCCCGGACTGACACTGTTCCCGAAGCAGCTGCGCCAAAACAGCCTTGGGGGCAGCGCAGCTGCGCCCCCTAGCAGAGTGCTACGTGATTTTTCTCTAGTTTTGCTATTCTGGTGAATTTTTGACCCTTTCCTCCTTCTAATCTTCATAACTCAAGTTATACACATCCGATTGAGTCCGTTTTCGACTCTATGGATTCGTAATTCATAGAACTACAACATAGCAAGGAAATCCATAATTTACATAACCATTATCTAACCTAAATCTTGACTCAAAACTCATGTTCATACTAAACTTTTATATTTTAACATGTTTAGCGAATTCATTCACAACTAATTCGTTTCTTAACCAAATTGATTCATTCAACTTGTATTTTTTTGTTTTTCAACGTTCTTACAACATCCATCAACAATTTAAGGTTTCCATCAAGATTTCATACTAATTTTAGTCTCAAAAATGACCAAAATGTACACATTCTACCAAAACTCAATTCTTCATCTTTAACATATTTTCATGTGTTTAAACACTCCAAAATTGCTTCTAGATGACCATTAACAAATTATATCCATCTAAAAACATATACAAACTATACCTCAACAAACTCAACCACCAAAACTCAATTACAGAGAATTTAGAAAATAAAACCATAAACTAGAAACCTAGAAATTTTATCTTTGATTTGCTATAAAGCTTGAACAATTTCTTGTTCACCCTCCTTTGATTCTGAAACTCCTCTTCAATTAGAGAGAATTTCTTCTCTAAGCTCCCTCTTCTCAATTTCTCTCTTCCTCTCTTCTCTGTATTTGTTCTTCTTTGTTTTTTAAGCTTTAGGAACAAAATACGTAAAATTCATATATGATATAAACATAATATGTACATCAATATAGCTTCCTCAGTTACAAAAGCCCAAGGGTCTCAAGGCCATGTTTTGCTGGAATCCAATTATCATCTTCTAATTTATTTAAATTTCTTCCTTATCATATAATATACCCTTGTCACACCCACTAACCAATTGAATTGAATTAATCTCAATTCATTAATAAATCCAAGTAAACCTTACTTATAAAATTATAACTTCTATTTAGCCAATATAATTATAATTTTATTTAACAACCATTAATCCTCTAATTTAATTACTCAATTAAATTAGACTATTTTCATTCACTTGATATCACCACACTTTAAACAAATTATTCCATAACAATCTCCAACTAAAATATTCATTTTAAATTTAATAAATATTCCAACTAAGATATTCATTTTATTTGATAAATATTTTAACTATTTACGAGATTCACAATCGTGTTACATTAACATATTACATTTATATGTAATATATATTACTTTCTCATCTTATTAAAACAAATATATTTACATTAACTCACTATTTTAATTAAGTGAATTAGTTGCCTTATTTATGAAGTTTAACTCATTACAATTCAATTGCCAATCAAGGCACGATAATAATATTATATTATTTCATAATATAATACTCAACTCTATTTAAATTAACCAATGTTTATTTAGTTAATACCTTTTTCCACCATATTCCTTTACATAACATTTTACATATTACATTTGTATGTAACATATATTACTCTCTCATTTTATCAAAACACATCATAATAAGAATTTTATCCCTTAAATTCTTATTTTAATTATTTTACATTAATCCACCATTTTAATTAAGTGAATACTCACATTATTTATGAGATTTAATCATAACAAATTCATTGTCACAAGGATAATAATCAAATTATATTATTTCATAATGTAATTCCCAACTTAATTAGATTAGCTTAATTCCCTTTTCAAATAATTCCATTCATCTTTTTCAATAGTTAAATCAAATTAACTACTAAACCTCATTCTTTCATCATATGAATATATATATATATATATATATATATATATATATATATATATATTCATACCAAATTATATATTTCACAATATATAACACATATATACACATATCCAAACTCAAAACATCACGTAATAAAATTTTATTTATTAAATTTTTATTATAATAATTTTTGAAAAATTCGGGTTGTCACAATTACTCATCTCCTCATTCGACGCTCTGATCTTGGACAACATTTCCTCCAGCCTTGAATTTTCTTCTTGTGGCAATGGAGGTGGACATGAAAATTTCGGTGTGTGTGATGGATTTGGAGCGTAGTATTAGTCTTCATAATTGTAGCTCCATGAAGAATCCGGGTGATACCCCCAATCTTGGTGATAGTTAGGATCCGCATAGTTGTTGAGGTAATCACCACTATATTGTACCTGTTCAAAACTGACGGTGCATTGATGACTCGGATGATTGCCAGCACAATAATTACACGTAACGGTTATCTTTCGACTACATTGGGCTTCAATAACGTCCAAATTCCTCACAATTGCCTCAATCTGTGCTGATATTGCAGAAAATATATTAAGTCCATCAATCCTTGTTTCCCTTGGTCGAGTCATGTTCGTGTATGGCCATTGATACGCAAAGTCATCCATGGTACCTGAAAAGAGAGAAATATAGGAAGAGAATTAAAATAAATAAAAATATTTAAATTAAGACTAATTTGATTGAAATTAATATTGGTAAATAATTATTAAATTAATTCCCCAGCAACGGCGCCAAAACTTGTTGGGTAAAATCTAGTTACGCACAACACGCAAGTATACGTGGTCAACAAGTAATAAAGTGAAAGTAAAGTATCGTTCCCACGAGAAATTATTTAACAAATATCACCAAGTACTAACCCGTAACCAACTCAATCTTATTTAAACGAATGAATTTCAATTTATAAGTAACTAATTCTAATTACCACTAGTTAAATTAAGATTATGGAGATTTAAGATCATAACTTCACTTATTGCTTCATCTAAGTTAACACACTTCTCATCAATTATTCTCTCTATCCGAATTGTTAATCAAGAATACTAAAGTAGATAAAACCACCTCTCGATGCATAATACCCATACTCACTCACATCCACAGATGATAGAATTAAGCAAGACACCCTAATTAACTAATCCACTATATCTCTATGTGAATTACAATTAAAAACGATTTAAAGCACAAGTTCTCTATTAGATTACATATGGCGTAAAGGTATATCTCTATCCTAAATGCGAACCATGAATTCCATCTCCGCATAAATTACAAACACATGCTATCATGATCAGATCTGAATCTATACTTCTCTCTCGATTCATATAGATTATCACGGTAATTGATAATTAGGCAATTAAGCAGTTAAGTCCAAATCACAATAGACAATTCACAACGATAGATCACAATAATTGATAGAGAAGTATATTAAAACAAACTATACAATTGCTGCCTCCTAAACTATATAATATATATTATATTATCTAATATATATATACTCCCAGCCTTGTTAAGTCAAATTTAGCATATACTAGGCAGCCCACAATTCATGCCCCACTTTGTTGCTGGCATGCTTTACTTCCAATACTCGCTGCCCTCCACATCATCCGATCAAGTCCCCTTTTTAAATCATGCTTCAAGTCCCTTATTTCATCCGAAGTCCACTAACTAACCGCCTAGCTCCTTGCCTTCCTTCTAGCCAATCCGAGTAGCGAAAGGAAACGAAGATTAGCAGCTCTGCCGCCTCCCTGCCCCAGCGGGGATTCTCCTGTTCAATGCCCTGCCCCAGCGGGGCACTACACTGTCTAGCCGGCTTAAGAGTTCCAAGACCAGCTCTCTTTTTTTGCATTTTGCTTACGTGGCTGCTAATAAATCTCATATATGCTGATTCCTTTAGCTGTTCAATCTCTGGCCCATATTTTGAGTCCTTAATTATCGAATTGTTCAACCCAATTAGTCCCTTAACTGTCCGAATTTCTTTTGTATGGAGTCGGCCCACTTGATATTGCTTTACTCTCTTTGCAAGCTGCTGCAATCATGGGCCCATAATGATATGAATATTAAGCTCATGCTCATAATAATAAAATCCGTTAATTGCTAGGATCCGTGGCCCACTTTGCATGTACTCCGCCAATTTGAATTGAATTATTTGTGGCCCATATTATTTGAGAATGAATTGAATTAATTGTCATTTTAAACTCCTTTTGCATCCATTTCAATTTCTACACATAATAACATAAAACCCAGTAAACTGATGGGAAAATTACTTGAAAATAACAAGAACCAAGCTATAACGAATACCGATTCGCAGGTATGAAACCCACTCATCAGGAGGCTCAACTAGAAATTTTGAAGACAAAGAAATCCTACTGGATTAGGTCTTTAGGAAAAACAGTGTAAGATTTTCTAGCCTTAATAATTAATTACAAGAAATTATAAAAGATTACTAAAATTAAGAACAAAGATGATTAGAGGAAGAGATAAAATATTCTTCTTTCATATAAGTTATTCTCTTATGTGTGTATCTCATGTTCCTATTTATAGGCACATGTACATAAACACTAGGAGGTTACAAAACTTAAAAGGTCATAATCAACACTTTAAAGACATGGGAGTTACAAAGCTTAAAGGACATGGGAATAAAGATGGGAGGAATGAATCTAGACATCCATATATATTATAATTTTATAACACTCCACCTTGGATGTCTATCGTATAGCAATACGCATTGAAAGTTGCCTCATTAAAAACCTTACCAGGAAAAACCCAATGGGAAAAAAACCTTGGTTAAGGAAAAAAGAGTGCAGCGCGTATTAGCTCCCCCTCATGAATGTATCCTTAAGTCTTTCAGCTGTCGCATTCCAATATTGCGACGCAATCCTTCAAACGTTGCAGTTGGTAATGCTTTGGTGAACAAATCTGCTAGATTATCTTTTGATTGAATTTTTTGAACATCAATGTCACCACACTTATCAAGGTCATGTGTGAAAAAGAATTTCGGTGAGATGTGCTTTGTTCTATCTCCTTTGATGTATCCTCCTTTTAATTGAGCTATACATGCTGCATTGTCTTTATATAGAATGGTTGGAGTTCCTTTGCTGGAGGATAAACCGCATGTTTCACGAATATGTTGAGTCATTGATCTCAACCATACACATTCTCGACTTGCTTCATGGATTGCAAGTATTTCAGCATGATTAAATGAAGTGGCAACTAATGTTTGCTTTGTAGATCTCCATGATATGGCAGTATCACCACACATAAAGAGATAACCTGTTTGAGATCGACCTTTATGTGGATCAAATAAATATCCTACATCAGCATATCCAACTAATTTATGATTATCATTATTTGAATATCCATAGTTCCTCGTAGGTAACGAAAAATATGTTTAACCCCATTCCAATGTCTCCGAGTAGGAGAAGAGCTATATCTTGCTAACAAATTCACAGAGAATGCTATATCAGGTCGTGTATTATTAGCAAGATACATTAATACACCAATTACACTGAGGTATGGTACTTCAGGACTAAGTATTTCTTTATTATCCTCACGAGGTCTAAAAGGTTCCTTTTTCACATCAAGTGATTTAACAACCATTGGGGTACTCAATGGATGTGCTTTATCCATATAAATCTTTTAAGAACCTTCTCTGTATAAGTTGACTGATGAATGAGAATTCCATCTTCTAAATGCTCGAACTGCAGGCCGAGACAAAATTTTATTTTTCCTAAATCTTTCATCTCAAATTCTTTCTTTAAATAATTCATTGTCTTTGGTATCTCCCCATGAATTCCAATAATATTTAAATCATCAACATACACAGCAATGATAGTAAAGTCGGATTCCGACTTCTTTATAAAAACACATGGGCATATAGGGTTACTATTATACCCTTCTTTCAATAAATATTCACTAAGACGATTGTACCACATGCGTCCTGATTGCTTTAACCCATATAGGGACCTTTGCAACTTAATTGAGTAAACTTCCCAGGGATTTAACTTATATGCTTCAAGCTTTTAAATCCTTTAGGGATTTTCATATAAACATCATTATCAATTGACCCATATAAATAGGCTGTAACAACATCCATTAGACACATATCTAATTTTTCATGAGTTGCCAGGCTAATAAGATACCCCAATGTAATTGCATCTACCATAGAAGAATATGTTTCATCGTAATCAATGCCAGGTCTTTGTGAAAACCCTTGTGCCACAAGTCATGCCTTATATCTTACGATTTTATTTTTCTCATTTCTTTTTCGCACAAAGACCTATTTGTATCCAACTGACTTTACTTTTTCGGGTGTTTGGACTACAGGTCCAAAAACTTCACATTTTGCAAGTGAATTTCATTCTGCCTTGATTGCTTCTTTCCATTTTGGCCAATCATTTCTGCGTCTACATTATTCGACAGAATTAGGCTCAAAATCCTCGTTTTCATTAATGATATCAAGCGATATATTATATGAAAAAATGTTGTCAACAGCTATCTCACTTCGGTTCCATCTTTTCTTTATAGAGACATAACTTATCGAGATCTTATCATTTTTATTATTTTCAGGTACCTGAACTTCTTTTGGGGTTTTATGATTAACTATGTCTATATCCTCGTGAATATTTTCCTCATCAATAATGCCAACTTGTTTATTTACTTCTTTTCTTTTCCAAGGATTTATGTCTTTTAAACCGATTGGTCTACCACGCTTCTGGCGTGCCTTTGACTCATTTGCTATAATTTTTGCAGATTGTCCTACTGGGACTTCAATTCGAGCTGGAGCATTTACAACTGGTATATGAGATTTGGTTACTCCTTTTGAGTCAGTGAATGCATTTGGTAGCTGATTTGCTATATCTTGCAAACGAAGTATCTTTTGAACTTCTTGTTCACATTGTTTTGTACGAGGATCAAAATTCAATAATGACAATGCATTCCAAGTTATATCTTTATCCAGCTGTTTAATTTCTCCCCCTAATGCTGAGAACATAGTCTCATCAAAATGACAGTCGGCAAATCGTATCGTAAATGAATCACCTGTTAAGGGTTCAAGATATTTAATTATTGATGGGGACTCAAACCCAATATATATTCCCAGCCTCCTTTGAGGACCCATCTTTGTACGTTGTGGAGGATAAATTGGAACATATACCGCACAACCAAATGTTCTTAGATGGGAAATATTTGGCTCATGACCAAAAACCAATTGTAATGGGGAGAATTTATGATATGATGTTGGCCTAATGCGAATAAGTGTTGCTGTATGTAAAATAGCGTGCCCCCAAACAAAGACAAGAAGTTTTGTTCTCATGAGCAATGGTCTTGCAATTAACTAGAGGCGTTTAATAAATGATTCAGCAAGACCATTCTGAGTATGAACATGGGCAACAGGATGTTCATTATTTATCCCAAGTGACATGCAATAATCATTAAATGTTTGGGATGTGAATTCACCAACATTATCAAGACGAATAGTCTTGATTGTATGATCCGAAAATTGTGCTCGTAATCTAATAATTTGAGCAAGTAATCTCACAAACGCCAAGTTGCAAGTTGATAATAAACACACATGCGACCATCTTGTAGATGCATCTACTAAAACTATAAAATATCTAAATGGTCCACTTGGTGGGTGAATAGACCTACAAATATCTCCCTGAATACGTTCGAGAAATCTTGGGGATTCAATCCCAACTTTAACTGGTGATGGTCTAATGACCAATTTGCCTTGAGAACAAGCAGCACATGAGAATTCCTTAAATTGAAGAATCTTCTGGTTCTTTAATGGATGGCCATGTGAATTCTCAATAATTCTTCGCATCATTATTGATCCAGGATGACCCAACCGGTCATGCCAAATAATAAAATTATTGGTTCATTGAACTTCTGGTTCATTATTGCATTGACTTCAATTGTACTAATACCTGTATAGTACAAACCTAAAGATAAAACGGGTAATTTTTCCAATATTTGTTTTCTAGTAGAGACATTTGATACGATGTAAAGATATTCTATACCATTGTCATTGGTTGTCTCAATATAGTACCCATTAAGTCGTATATCTTTAAAACTTAGGAGATTCCTCCTTGATTTAGTGGAAAACAAGGCATTATCAATAATAAATTTCGTTCCACTAGGAAGCATTATATTGGCTCTTCCAGAGCCTTCAATCGAGTATGCTGAACCTGATATTGTATTCACTTTTGCTTTCATCATTCTTAAATTTGAAAAATATTGCTTATGTCTGAGAATGGTATGTGTCGTTGCACTATCTGCTAAGCATATATCTCCACCACTGATATTAGGCTCATTTATAGCATAACGCAAATTCATATTTTCTTCATAAAAAGGAATAAATATATAATAAGTTTATAATAAAACATAATATTAATAACACAATCCATTACATTAAATAAACCAACATGAAATGAAGAAAACAAAATACATTAGAATATATTAGCATAAAAGAAATACACTTAAAAAAATTAACATAATTTTGAACTAATTATTTTCATTACAAGAAATATTAACTTGCTCATTATTTTGCTCAAAGAAATCTGCAACGTCAAGCTGTGTCATATTCAAAGGATCAAAATAAATATCATCATTATCTTGATGTGGATGAGAAAATTTATTTCTATGTTCTTCTCTTTTTCTTTCAATGAGGACTGATATAAATCAACAAGATGTTTGGCTGTACGAAAGTTACGAGACCAATGTCCTTTCATTCCACACCGATAACAGATATTTTCTTCTTTCTTGGTATCTCTGTTATTTATATTCTTCCCCCTTTCTTGTTTCTCCTCATTCTTTGAAGGTTTGGTATCATGGTTGCGGTAATTAAACCGTTCTCGTCCATGGCCACGTCCATGACCTCTATTACGACCACGACCACGACCATGACCACGACCATTATTATTGTTATATCTCATAGCATTCACTTCAGGGAATGGAGCTGAACCAGTTGGTCGTGATTCATAATTTTTCATTAAAAGTTCATTATTTTGTTCAGCCACAAGAAGACATGAAATCAGTTCAAAATATTTCTTAAAACCTCGTTCTCTATATTGCTGCTGCAGGAGTACATTCGAGGCATGAAAAGTAGAGAATGTTTTTTCTAACATATCTCCATCAGTGATATTATCTTCACATAATTTCAATTTAGAACTGCTTTTAAACATTGCAGAATTGTATTCACTTACTGATTTAAAATCCTGCAATCGTAAATGTATCCAATCATAGCGAGCTTCTGGAAGAATAACTGTCTTTTGATGATCATATCTTTCTTTCAATTTTTCCAAAGAATGAGAGGATCTTTTATTGTGGGATACTCTAACTTCAACTCCTCATGGAGATGATGGCGTAAGAAAATCATGGCCTTTGCCTTGTTTTAGCTAGATGTTTCATTACCATCTTTAATGGTGTCTCCAAGACCCATGGCATCAAGATGAATTTCAGCATCAAAGATCCATGACAAATAATTCTTACCCGTAATATCAAGTTCCACGAACTCAAGTTTGGCAAGATTTGTCATTGTAACTTCATAAAAAAATATCAAAAGTTATTAGAAATTTAGTTTATTATGACTATCCACATGTGTGTTGAAAATTGTTAGAAGAAAATATTCTAACTCCTTTTTTTTCAAAATTTGAAAAGGTGCACACTAATAGATAATTTAAATAACACTAAATACTCTGAAAAATTATTAAACAATAAAGCATGGACTGATACATAATGGCCACTAAAGCTGAAATGAGATTGTTTCTCTGGAAGTAACAAAGATAAAAATTAAAACACTAGAGATGAAATAGCATCCATAATCCTAGATGGATCCTTTCAAGTAATCATACTTCAGATGTGACATGCAAAGCAAAAATGATCAGGACATTTTTAAAAAAAAAATTATATTATATTATATTATAAAAAGAGACAAAAATTATCAATTGTGGAAATAATGAACATGGTAGAACTTGTGAGAATTTTTGAATATTATTAAATGAATATATTAATGAAAATGAATATTTATTTGAATATAAATGATTTTGTGTTATGAGATGAGTTAACTCAATTATATTCAATTGAAACTATAATAATTGAGAAGAATATGGAGTTTATTATAAGCTCGAAGAATGCCTTGTGTGGCATAGTGGTGAGAAGTATGTAATTTAATTTATTAAAGAAGGAATTAATAAGTGAATGATAAATTAATAATATATTATTAATTAATGGTTATTATGAGTAATAGCATATTAATGAATAAATGGTTAATTAATATTTGGGATTTACGTTTGTTCAATTAATTGCTTAGTGTAAAGTTATGTAATCGCATATTGTATAGTAACTACAACTATATAATATAAAGTATAATGTGACATTTTGCATATAACTATGTAATATAGGAACTATATAGTATAAGGTAATAAGTCACATGAATTACATAAATGGACCCAAGTGAATACATGTTATGTGTACATTGTACAATGTTGAACCAAACCATATTATAAAGTATAGTGTGACACTTTAGTAAGAATATGCAATATGGAAACAATATTGTGAGAGTAATAAAATTGTATGAGTTACATACATGAACTTATGTGACCATATGATAGGTATAGTACTTTAATGAATACTATATAGTATATTGAATTAAAGTATGTGAATAATTAATAGCAATAATTATTTCATAAGTTACACAATTAGAATAATGAGGTTGTGATAATGAAGTATGTCACTATTTAATTAAATCATAAATTGACATTATTAAAATATACATGGATTATATATCAATGTGTATACATATACCCAAATTACTACCATGTAATGTTGTTGTGACATTTTAAGTCCATGAATACCCCTAAATGAATTTAAACCTAAGTAATACATATATGCTTATTTAACTTAAGTATATATTAAATGTATATGGATAAAACCTAAGTATAATATTATTCTTGCAAATGCTGAGTTCTTACTTCATTGTCCCACAATGAGTGTCAAACTCTCCTTCACGTGAAAAGCTTATGGCCTAGCCTATTCCCTTCATTTCTCAAATTCAGCAAACTAGCAACAATGATGAGTAGGGAGTGGGGTTGATGTGGTTGTTAGCCACTATTCCACCAACTATCAAATGTCCATCATCTTCTTCCTTCATCTCTTGGTTTAATTCATGGTGTAAAGGTTTGGCATGGATATTCATTCCTCTATAAATTGAACTCATCCCTTCTCATTTGATTTTGATAAGTTTCTGAAAATTGATATAGAGTGTGAGCATATTATAGTGAGTGTATAATTTGAAGTTGAGCGCAAGCTTAAGACTTCAAGAGGTATGATCTCTAGACCCACTTTGAAATACAATTAATAGAAATGAACATGAAATACTTGAAATTGATGTGTGATAAGGTGCTATCATGGTTAGTGCAGTATATAGATGTGTTATATGTGCAATGTGATAGTTAGTAAACTTGCTTCATGAGGGAATGTGAGGCTTGGTTGGAGCTCTGCTTTAGCAGAGAACTTTCTGGTCTGGAACCGGAGTCGCGCGACCGCACCACTCCCTAGTACAAATGGGGCGCAGTCGCGCCTTTCTGCAGAAATAGTTGGTGATTTTGTTATGCCTTCTGATGTATTGAGCATGTTATACTAGTTAGAGTATGCATATAAATCACCTTAACATGTGGAATAAGATTGCTATGTATATAGTAAGCCATGTTAGTTTGAGTATTTTGAAGAAAGCTTAAAGATTTGGAAAACTAGAAATTTTGAACTTGGAGTAATGCATATTCTAATTTTGTGAGCATGTGTAAATAATCTAGATATGTACGTGCATAACATAAGGCATGATATAAGACATGTGGATTTACTTTGCATGCTTGAGTAGCTTTGAGGACCCTCTAAGGAAAGGCTTAGAGTTTTCAATATGGACTTGATAAACCATAAACGTTTTTGAGTTAAGAACTTGTGAACATGCTTACGTATTCTTGATATGTATATATGCAAGCATGATGTATAGTAAGTGAAGTAGTTTTGCATGCCTAAATAATGTTGATAACATGCTAATGGAAACTTAGAGTTTCACATACAAGCTTAAATTATATACACTTAAGTCATGAACTTGTAAGCATGCCTATGTGATCTGATTATGCATATGAAAGCATGACATGTGATATGCGAAGCTACATTGCATGTAGAATGGTTTAACATAAGATTTTAAAAAGAAACCTCAATAGTTTGGAAACCAATTTTGTTGATAGATACATTACAAGTATTCTGAAATTTATGGTCATTGTGATAAGATATTATATGCCTCTAAACATGATTGCCATGTATGCCTAGCTAGTCCTATGCATGATAAACTAGTTGAGCATGATTAAGAACAAGATTCAAGGAAGTGAAACATAGAACATAAAATGCATGACTAAAGTAGCTTGAACATATGTATATGATACTTAGTGACCTCATGGACATATGTGTAGCAATTAAACGTAAGAAATGTTGTTACTTGAATACTTAAAGCTTTGATTAGGATAACGAATCGAACCTAGTTGTCAGTTTCCTAACATGTGTATTTATCATGATCCTTCTTATGCGTGCAATGCGTATTAAATTGACAAGGTGTTTATAAATGATAAGTCTAACGATGGTTGCGAACTATGTCAATTGAAATCATACTGACCTATAATCTGATTTCATGCTACACATGAATAACTACGTAGTAACATACGTATAGGATTATCTGACTAAATCATATGTGTATACTTGAATTTCATATCAAGCTTATGTACCGAATGTGTTTAGCTAATGAGTGCCCTATACATGTAAATATATTATAATAGGATTCGAAAGTGTTGATTAGCTTTACGTGATTAAACTACGCTTAAGGCAAGTATCCTAAACCCTTGCATTACTTTATTCAACGGATATTGTAAGCAAGCATTTGAACTCTATTCTTATTGAATTCGTATTAAGTTATTGTTGTGCAAGTAAGTTATTCAAATCATGACTTATTGCGTCATAGTTATGATAAAGTCGATTATATTCTTCGAACTTTAATGTCAAGTATTGAATTTATAAAGAATGGTCTATGTCATTCGATTTGGCTAGACTTATATCATGATTTGAAAGCTATCCAAACCAATTGATTGGTGCGGAGTCTTATATTGACTGAGAAGAACAACCTTCTTTGAAGGAAAATTATATATTGTCGGGAGACCGACATGCGCACTTTAGTACGATTGAACGATATGCATACCATAGGGTACTTTAGACTGATCACCTGTTGTACTTGTTTTTATTGGATTATCAGTATATTTCTGTTAATTCTAGTACAAGTTCATAGTCCTTAGTGACTGCTCAATATTCAGTTATCTTGAAATCGTGAAGTGAATTAATATTGAATCTTATTGATATTCTGATGTCCTTAGCTATTGTTATTAAAAACTGTTGATATTTCTTGCTATCCTTGAACTATCATACCTTGCTATACCCTTTTGGATTTCGAGAACTATATTACTCACCTTTGTTGTTATATTACTTGCTGAGCAAACTTGTTGCTCATTTTTGCTTTCCCTAAAATATTTCAGTTAAGGCATAGCAGTGCGGACCCTCGGGCACCGATAAGGGCAAGGAAAAGGCTACAGAGTAGCTTAATATTATGTAGAACCTTATCATTGTAATAAGAACTTATGTTATTATGTACCAGTTAGGTTTATATATGCTTAAGGTATGTTTAAGCTATGTAATCAATGTTTAAGTTACGAGACCTTAGGACGTGAATAAATTATATTAATTAAATGTAATCTATTCGGTAGTAGTGTTTCGTGTTATTCCGCTGTGAAATGCAACATTTAGTCGTATTCTTATTATTATGGTGTTAGATTGTAGTACGTGACGAACCGAATTCGAAAGACCAGTGACGGTCCGAATTTGGGGGCGTCACAAGAACTGTATCAAATATCAATAAAAATGAAGATAAAACTTTTCTGCATTTAAAGATTTCGGAAAGTCAGGCACTTATTCTGCTTAAAAAAAAACAAATCCAATATCATATAATGAACACATTATATGTTGCTTAACCAAAAGTAATCATAGGATTCAAACTCATAGGACACAGAGTAGTTAAATAAGTCTTACGTAATTAGAGCCATCCAGTAGAAAGTAACCACCATGGTTCAGATTAATAGAATAATAGAATATGAGAAGAACAAACAAACATACCTTTATATATATATATATATATATATTATAGATAGAGTTATACCTTTTTCTGCTTCAAATCAAATATGATTATCTTCAAAATGAAAGTGAGGAGCAATTCGTGCTGATAACGTATTATAAAAGATTGCTAAAATTAAGAACAAAGATAATTAGAGGAAGAGATAAAACATTCTTCTTTCATATAAGTTATTCTCTTATGTGTGTATCTCATGCTCTTATTTATAGGCACATGTACATAAACATTAGGAGGTTATAAAACTTAAAAGATCATAATCAACACTTTAAAGATATGGGAGTTACAAAGCTTAAAGGACATGAGAATAAAGATGGGTGGAATGAATCTAGACATTCATATATATTATAATTTTATAACAAGACATTTTTATCTTCGTTGGATTTTTTTTAAAACTGTCCAAATTTTCAAAAAGATTCGTTGGTTTAAAACTTCTCTCACCATCTAGTAATCTTATGATAATAAAACTCTTATTATGGAGTAACCAAATTAAAGTATGTTCCTGAAAATATGTTGATCATGTTTCCTCCAAATATTTTAATGAGTAGTGTTAGAGACACAATTTATTTTACAACTATTTTATAATTTGCTATTGTGGCATACTCCACTTCAGCATATTGATGAACAAATTATTTTAATGTAGTCTTCGACCCCACGTAAAAGCTGAGGTGGAGTGTATGTCTATCAGCAAATTATAAAATAGTTATATAATAAGTTGTGTATCTAGCATTATTCTATTTTAATTTATTAATAACAAATTTGTTTTCAAATGTATTATGTTTCCTACTATTTCTCAAAACAGATTTTATATTCTCAAAGATTTTATCCATTATGTTATTGTTTGTTATTGATATCAAAATTGATAAAATCTTCATTATCATTCAAAGATTTGATTTACTTCAACAGTCATATTTTTTACTAGTAATTGTCTGTACCTGAAGGCACGGCGTAACAAAAAATTAGATTAAATTTTGAAAAATACTACATTACCTAAAGACTCTTTGCAACCTAAAATAACTTACAATCAGACATAACAATTATCATAATTCACCAAACCATCACAATAATTAATTTTCCTTTAAAAATAGATATCTAGAAAAATCTAAACCTGTTTACAAAACTTACAATCATCAATACATATCCAAACTACCAAAACAACCATCATTTCATAACCAAAATCATTATGACTATGTATAATTAGTTAACTTTACAAAAGATGGAACACAAAAACTACACACATGCAGAAAATAGAGAAACAACTTTGTATTCTTTACAGCTTACACCAAGTATCCTACAATGTATACCTGAAAATATTTGAAATATAAAAATTATCGAATATGTGAGTCAAAATAAAACAATTGTAGACTTACAATCAAATAGGATTTTCTTAATATCATTTCAACAAACGGGTAGATGTAAGGGATTTGGGTAGAATGCATGAAGGGGTAGCGTAGGGGGTGGGTTTGATCTGGACAATTTTTTTTTTGTATGGGATGAAATGTGAGCTTCTAGAATAAATCTGAACCGTTCTTGTGCTTTCCCGCCCAAATCAATTAAAATGAATCTGAACTGTTCTTGTGCTTTTCCGCCCAAATTAATTCAAATTGAATTATATCTTATTATTATAGATTAACCATTATATATATACACGGCTATGTTGCTAACATCAAGAGTTCTATCATCATCTTCAACAATTGATATATTTAGAGAAAGATTTCTAGTAAATTCTTATTGTCTTGTTCTTATGTTGTTCTTACTTAGATATCTATGGAGTTTAATTGTAATCCCCTTTATTCTAAAATTTTATATCTTGTAAAAAAGTTTCGGAGTGAAGCAATAGATTTCCTTTAATATTGTAGTAGTGGTAGAACATAGGTGCTCAAAAGAGGAGGTTTCCTCAAGAGAGCCGTGTGTTCAGTAAGTTTTTTGAATTTTATTGTAGAGATAGTGCATGTGTGTGATTGATTGTTGCTTTACTTTTTAGTTTATTTAATTCTGATTTCTACTTAATTTTTACATTAGAAAATCCCAAAATATCATTACATGCATGATTTAAGTTAGTCTAAAGTAATACAAGAAAAATTAGACGAATAACTCAAAGCAGACAACTGAAAGCATACATGTTCTAAAATAGACAACTAAATTTTAACTGTCTGTATTACTTTTAAAACAAAATAATAATAATTAAAGTTGACATAATTCATCGACACACACATACACTTATTCATCTCCTTCTAGATATCCACATAGAGAATTTAAAGTTGTACTATCTGGATTGCAAGCTACTCTAAAAAAAAATACTACACAATTTACAATGTATAAAGTACAACATGCAATGACAAATCAACAAGAAATAATGGGAATTATTATTTTCACAACGAAAATTTAATATTTATATAAGATTTTATTTATTATTAATGTGAGAAAAGTATTGCGAAACTATCAATTTCCTTGCAGACATATCAATTCTCGAAATAATCCAACAAAAATCACATTTTCCTTCACTCATTTTATTTAGTTATTTTTTTCTTCTATTTATTTCGGACCTACACATTTAGTTTGTGAATAAGCATCTTTGTTGAGTAAAATACCTTTTAAGTAATTTATTAAATAGTAATAATTTTTTACTTAAAATATTTTTTCTGAATATTAAATCTTAGTATAGGGGTAGAGTAAAAAAGTCAACAAAAATAATAATATATATTATTGGGAGTTTATTTCCAAGAAATTAATATTACTATATACTACTCCATATAAATACGCCTCTTTTATTCACTATTTTTAGTCAGATTTTCACATCATCCATCTGACTAATATGTGTTCAATAACCAATGGCCCACATTTGACTTTTCTAATTTTGAACAATCATTACTGGATCTCTCTCCTCTACCTTTTTATTTGAGTATAGCAATTTAGCTTTCTTCATGTTTGAATTACCTAAAAAGCAGAAAGGTAAAAATATCCATTTCAGTTTCATTGAATTTAATGAGGTTCGGGGTTATTACTATGTGTTTTCATGGAAACTATGATCAAGTTGTGAGTCTCTTATTATTTGTATTAAAATTCGGTCTTTAGTTTCAATTATTGTTGAGACACTTCAGTTTGCTCTTTCCTTCCTTTTCCTTGTTCTTTTTCTTTTCCCTCGACATTTTTACTTGACTAAGCTTCACTTTGTTGAAGTTTCAATAGGTGGGTTTTCATTGATTTATCTTCTTCTTCTTTGTTATTCAATTATGTCTTGTTTGTTTTCTGTTAAAAAAATTTGGCCTTAGTTTTGTTAGTTTGATTCTTTGACAAATTTTTTGAACTGGGCTCATGGGTTTCAAGATTTTACTACAAAAATTGCTATGCTGCAAAATGCAAAAGAAATCAGGTTTTATATTCGGTTGAATTCTTTTAGTATGATTAGACCTTGTAAAGCTATGCTGCAAAATGCAAATTTGAGCCTAACATGTTAGTTTACAATCCTAATTTACTGATTAAGGTCGAATCAAAACTTTTTAAGTTTTGCCAGTAATGGGTGACAGATTGTCTTCTGGGAATTGTTTTTTGTGAGATTGATGCAAAAGGGAAAAAGATTGGGTTTTGTATTCTGCTAAATTCTTTTAATGTGATTAGACAAGTAAAGCTGTGCCAGAAATTCGAGTCATTCTATATTTGTTTAGATTACTGATTTAGTGATCAAGGCCAAGTCAAAGTTTTGCTGGTAATGGATGATAGACTCTGGATTTAGGGTATTTATTTTGAGAGTTGATGCAAAATATTTTTTTTAGGTTATTTATTCAGTTGAACTATTTTAATATGATGATTAGTAAAGCTATGCGAAAAATTATAGTCTTTATATGTTAGCTTAGACGTTGGATTACTAGTTTACTAATTGTAGGTCAAGTCATTACTTAAGTAGTTTTGTCAGCAATGGGTGATGGACTCTTATCTTTAGGGACTTTGTTTTTCTAAAGGTTGGTGCAAAAGTAAAAGATCAATCTGTGGAACTCTGTTAATATGATCAACACTTGTAAATCTATGCCCCAAGTCCGGATATTTATGTGGTAGTTTAGATTACTATTATAAGTCGAGTCAAAACGTATGAAGTTTTGTAGGCGTGGGTATGGACTTTGTCATTGGGGACTTCTTACGAGGGACTGGAGTTGAGTTTCTGACCTTGTGCTTCATAGGTTTTCCCGTGGAATATGATTGAACTTTTTTCATTGGTGTTGAAATATTTTGACTTTTCAGCTGTGTGTTTAGGCTCTTTAATTGCTATTTCATGAGTTCATCATAAACCAAGGTCAAGTCAAACTTCATGATTTTTTACCCAGTATAGGGGGTGTTTGACCTTTGCAGTCACCATGAGGAGTTATTGTAATAAGGACCAGTTTGTTTGACAGATTGAAGTATCTTACGGGGTATTTAGGTCTTCTGCAAGTTGAGAAAGTTAACATTGAGCAAAATACCATGTGGTTTCTTGGAATTAAGGATCATTGTTAGGAAACTTAATAAAATCATGATGTCAACCCAGAAGGGTCAGAATGCATTAAAATTCGTACAGTACTTCTTAACCGAAAATGGTAAAGAAAAAGAATAGTATATTGGATTCATTATTGCTAAAACTGAAGCTCTGCCAAGGAAGTGGATTATTTCTTGCTGGATACGATCTGGAGCTTTCGCTCCTCCAAGGAAGTGTAGCCCTCTTTCAATTTGTAATATGTGACAACAAATTCTCTAATTCCAGCCCCAGCCTCAGCCCCGTGCCCCCCTCCCTCCCACCTGCATGAGCGCGGTAGGTATATCTTTTGGATGCACTGAGTTGAAATTTTTGATTCTAGATGGGCCATATAATGTAAACACTTGTATATTCTCACATTGTTGAGAAGTTAAGTTAATGTGGTTCCCGTGGGACCTTTTCAGTTGTTGAATCTTCACGCTTTTGCTAAAAGAGTGAAAAATTACAAAAGGAGGTTACTATGTCAGGTTGCTGGCTCTTCTTGTCTTTGCTTTGTAGTGTCTCTCTAATGTGTTTTTGGGTGGATGCTTTTGAGTATTATATCGTTTCTGTTCCTTTTTATATTTGTCCATTTCTGACGTGGTAAACTTGAGATCTGTAATCAAAATTTAGAGGGGGCATGCATATTTGAAGTTGCAAGCATAAGTTGTTGCAGTTCTAGCCAGTGCGTAAAAAAATTGCTTTTTTGTATCAAAAGGATAATAAGCTGCAATTTTAAGTAATAAGATAGGTGGTCAAGTTTCTACTACTATGATAAGCTTACTATACTAGGTATTTACACATGCTGGGGTGGTTTGCCTTGCTCTGCTTCATAGCAAAGATCAGGGTACACCAATGGAATAACAATGCTATTTGGATGATATCGACATTGATAATAGGTAATGGGCATGGGATGTTTAAATGGAATTAGATTAGAAAGAGCTCTTTGGCCAAATGGTGTTTCAGATATTAAAATAAAAGGAAAGTTATTATTACATGTATTGATACTCATGCTACCTGTTAAATGCATTAGCAATTTGCCCTGCATCTTATGAACCTTAAGTTATATCTTCCACTTCAAATTTGGATCAACAAGTTCTCTGTACAGCCCTTTGGTTCCCATGCCCCTCTTTCACATATTAATCCAAATCTACTTGTATGCCAATGGTGATTTTTCTGTACCAACATAGTAAGGGTTCTTCTCACATATAATACATCAGGTGCCGGTACATATGTCCATTCAGTTTCAGTTATGAATTTCACTGCCGTGTATTTTTTTGGTTAGAGTTATGTGAATGTTAGCTGTTCATCTACAGTCTGTTACTTGATGCCTTCACAATGTTATGCTCTATCTATAGTTACAGCTGAAGCAAGCCACTTAATTACCTTGTTAACTTCTCTTCAAATGGAAGTTTAATATATTATGTGACCATGTGACATCTTTAGTTTCAGGATTAAGAATATATTTTATCTGCTTCTTTGACTCTGGTGACGTACTTGACAATTTTCAGGAGTAACTCCTTGCAGTACGTGGGAAGAGGGTTCAGATCATTCAGTACTATATGAACCTGAGAGTAATGAGGTGAAATGCATCATCAACTTGGTGATGATGGAAAAAATTATCTTTTGCCCAATGAACTTTTGTCTGCTGGAGTACTTAGAATTGCCAATTCAATGCCTGTCATTGAGAGCTCTATGAATAAGAATAAAATTATTGGTACCCAGACACGAACCTCTGATTTTCCAAGCAGGTAAGCACTGAACCTCTTTTACCTGATAGAAGAGTTTGATGCATGCTCATACCATTCAGTACGACTTAATCAAAACCAGAGAAATGAAGGAATAGTTTGATGTGTATTTACACTATTCGTTAAAACTTGATCAAATAAATCTTTGTATATGATGTAGGCATAATTCTGAAGCAAGTTCCTTTTCAAAGAATTTAAACAGAAATGGCAATCCCAACTATTTTCAAGACCAGGAGGTTATGGTACTGGTTTTTTACATTCCCATCATGTCAGTTTTCAAGTGCTTAATTTATACGGAGTCTGGTATTGTTGCCATTATCTAATGAAGTTCGTAATAGGAACTTTATTCACGGGTCAAAGCGCAAAAGGATGAAATCATGTCTCTTCGTGAACAAATTGCTGGCGCCAGTGTGAGGGTATGCCATTTTCTTGAGGGACTTTACTCCCATGCCTCTGGATTTTCCCTTTTTCGCTCCACATCCTTCTACATCTTTTACTTGAAAAACAATGTGTTGTCCTGTGCTGTCAGGAATTGAAGCTGTTGAACGAGAAATATACGTTGGAAATGAAATTTGCAGATCTGCGAATGGTTTGTCTATTTCCTTGCAAATTAGCTTTTCTTTTCCTTTTGTTACTTCAGTCAGTCTTAACCGGTGAATATGGTACCTGTTCTGCAAAATAGTGATTCTTTATAGAACATTTTTTTTATATTATAGGCTCTAGATGAGAAGCAAAATGAAATCGTAACTTTTGCCTCAGAAGAACTGGCTCGCAGAAAAGATTATCTGGAAAACAATCTAAATTTGGTTCATGAGTTGAAGGTGAACCATAATCTCCTTGCCCATGTACTCTCTATATAACTATAGACTCCCTCCGTCCCACATTACTTGCAACTCCTTTTTGAGTTTGCGGCAAGATTTCAAGATGTTCCGAAGCCATATTTAGACATTTGATTATAAATATTTTTAAAATATAATGTTTAAATATACTTTTGACACATCTTAACATTTGTGCGGCACACTCTGAAAAAAGTGTTTTAAATAATGTGGTATGGAGGGAGTACTGTTTATAGTGTCATTGAAGATTGATCTTAGTATTATCTATTATGGATAAGAGTGGGCTTAACTAGAGTTTTTGTCCAAACATGTTATGCCTTTTGTTGATTCCAGTTTGTATCTTGTATAGATAGAACCACAACAATTTTCCTCTTTTCTTTATGAAAAAGAACTATATTATGTTCTTTAATATAAAGTATTTGTTTCCTGTACTGTTAAAAATTGTTAGAATGAGATTTTGCAATATTCTTGTGTATCAGGATGCAGAAGATGAGAGATATATCTATGTGACATCCATGCTTGGGTTATTAGCTGAATATGGCATTTGGCCACGTGTTATTAATGCCTCTACTCTTTCCAACAATGTAAAGGTATGAAATGTAAAGGTTGCAATCAATAAATGTGTCATGCACCAGTAACTTTGTTGTTTTTGTCATGAAAGCCATCATAAACTGATAAGAAGCATGCATTATAAGTTTGCCACTTAATCAAAGATAGTTAACTCTTTTACACATCCTCATAAAGCATGAGGTCTGATTTTTTTTTTTGGGTGCCTGGATCATTGTCTCTATGCTTAAATGAACGCAACATTGGCTACATCAATGGCCTTGAAATCATTTTATATAGATAAACAATCTTAGACTCAATGAATCCTTGTTTTTATGAGGAACTAAATACTTATGATAAAGGACATCCAGTGCTGTTGAAATAAGGTAACTTTTATTATGCATCATAGCCATCACGAACAAAGAAATCAAGCTAATATTTGAAGCAATGTCAACCATGATACTAAAAAATGTTAGTGGAATTTAATGCTTAGTTATCTGGTCTATCCAGCAAGTTTCAAATGGTGACTAGCCAAAGGGATGATTGCTCTGAGTATGCATGGAAGCTCATGAATATGCCCTATGGTCTGAAACAACTTTTCAGTAAAATTAAAACGGCTGATTGGCACTTCTGTCCCTCCAAGTTGCCACCCACTTTTAAAGTCGTCCCTAAAGTTCTATTTTCGTCTTAGGTCCTTAAAGTGATATTTTGTTGGCGTTTTTGTTCCTTCAACCCAATTTGACCTAAATCCGACTCATTTTGACCAATTTTAATCCAGTTTGACTCAATCCAAAATTTTAATATTTTAAAATATAATATTATTTTTAAAATAAGTTTAAAATAATAATTATATTTAACATTTTTAAAAAATAATATTTAATATTTTAAAATAAATTATTATTTTTAAAATAATAATTATTTTAAAAATAGTTATTTTTAATATTTAAAAATAAAATATTAGTTTTTTTAAAAAAAATTAAAATAATAATTATATTTAATATTCTAAAATAAATATTTTTTAAGTAATTATTATTTTTAATATTTTAAAAGTAAATATTATTTTTGTAAATATTATTTTTAAAAATAATATTTACTTTTAAAATATTAAAAATAATATTTATTTTAGAATATTAAAAATAATAATTATTTTATAATATTAAAAATAATTATTATTTTAATTTTTTTATAAAAAACTAATATTTTATTTTTAAATATTAAAAATAACTATTTTTAAAATAATTATTTTATTTTAAAATATTAAAATAATTATTATTTTAAAAATAATAATCTATTTTAAAATATTAAATATTTTTTTAAAATGTTAAATATAATTATTATTTTAAACTTATTTTAAAATAATATTATATTTTAAAATATTAAAAATTTGGGTTGTGTCAAACTGGGTTGGATTGGGTTAAAATTGGTCAAAATTGGTCGGGTTGAGGTCAAATTGGGCTAAAGGAACGGAAACGCCAACAAAATGCCATTTTAAGGACCTAACTGACGAAAATTGAACTTTAGGGACGACTTTGAAAGTGGGTGACAACTTGGAGGGACAGAAGTGCCATTCAGTCAAAATAAAACTGATATCTTTTCTGAACAACTTACTATGGAGGCATGTACTCCCTCCATTCCGAAATATAAAATTGAAAAGTATATTTTTAAATACAAAATAGATGTGACTCATTTATCTTTTGAAAACAATAAATATTGTACTTAGTAATACTTTTAGGATAGTTTACAATTCTTATTACTGTATTTTCTAAAATTAAGCGAATTCCTATTAATTTTGAATCTAAAAATATCTTAAATTGACTTCTGAAAATTTATAAGTATCCACTTGTTCTATGCTGCATACATAGTAACCACTTATTCTGTCGGATAATATATATTATATCAAGTAATTTTTGTGCTTGGACTCATTAGAAATTTTTAAGTTCATCCAGATGCATGTCTTATTAATGGGTGCTACAGTTCAAATTCCCTTGCTTATCATGTAAGTTAATTATTCAACCACAAAGTTATTATATTTGTCTTTCTCTATGTGTTATTTATTGCTTGCATAAAGAGAATAGACTCTTGATGAGGACTATTGGGAAGAATACCTGTTCTGGTGCTTGGTATTTGTCTCTTTCTTTTCCTTGTCAAACCTGTTGAGGTATATCCTCTTTATTTCCTTCTTCTGTAACTGTAGTAATGCTTGATTGGCTCATAAAGTGAGTTTCCATTCATTATTAAATTCATCTAATTCTAAAGCTGTTGTTATTTGTGTTTTTTTAATGACAGCACTTGCATGATCAACTGCAGTTGAAGATTGGAACTTCACATGTAAGATTGTTATCTTATAATAGTAATCTCTGCATAAAAGGCTTAATTCATAAATCTTGCTTTTCAATTCTGCCGTATCTTGGTATTTTCTGTTATATGGGGAGTATGGATGCACATTTTTTTAATTTTTTTATTTCCTGAACAAGTATGAGATAGATCTTGCTGTTAATGGTGCTTTTGTTGCACATGAACCACTATTAGATCTGAAATCACCTGTCAGATTCATAAGTTCTAGTAGTTCTTCTAAGCATTATTTAGTTGCTTTTCAGACTCATAGTCGATGCAGCTATTTATGACAACCCCGTGATTTATTTATAGAAGCCGCTTAATTGATTATCATTTTAAGTAGACAGGGAGTATGACCATGGCATACTATGCTGGATCAGCTTAATAATCAAATATCTTAACCATGCGCTCTTCATCCTAAAGCTTAGCATATATGTATTATAAATCATTTCCAGTTCATTTATTCTTGGAGCCTGGAGATATGTCTTCTATTTTCCTTTTAGGGGTTTATTCCTCGCATCCTAGTCAGGCTTGTTTCATTTTGAGCCTCATTTTTGTTAAGTAGCGCAAACCATTAGGACTTTAGTGACTCTGTAACTTTTTAATATTCCATCAAAGCATGAATAGCAGTTAGTTTTTCGTTTTACCTTTCTTTTATAAATTTTCCATGGTTGGAGGTAGAGTTGGTTCTATTATCTGATGAGAGTTACTTCATAAACAATGGAAAAAGAAAATGAACATTAGCAGGCACCTAATTTAGTAGGTTAATCTTGCTGAAGGATTTTTACTTTTGTGTTTACTCTTTATTTTCTTGGACTCTTTTTCTTATTAATTCTTTACGTCTCTGAATAATAAATATGGAAGCACAGTTTCATCAGTAAGCACAAAAGTAGTTTGCATGGTTTATGATGATTTCCTAAAGAGAATTCTCTGCATTAAGCTTGAAACAAATTGATGCAGGAGCAATCATGCCACAATATTGCAGCGAATTACTGAAGTTATTACTGCTCATACTACAAAAATCATAATACATAGGGCCCAGAACAGTTTATTCTTCTTTTATGTGTCAAATTAAGATATATAGTTTAGATTAGATTAACTTAATTGCTACTCTCTCCGTCCCAAAATAAATACCCAGTTTTGACTTTTTAAAGTCAAATTGACTATTTTTAGAATTAATAATTAAGCATATAGAAATTTATTTTTAAAATTATAAAAATTGGGGTTAGTAGTAAATTGTATGTACTTTCTTTTGGTTATAATCTCTTCACCTATATTTTAGCAAAAATAGTAAAAAGATTAGTTTTTAAAAATGGTGAAATTGACTTTAAAAAATCAAAACTGGGCATTTAATTCGGGACCGGAGGGAGTATGATTTAGTGTTGTTAGGGTTTTTGTAGTGCAATGTCCGAAGTCCTAACTCTAGATCAAGGCCGAGTCCATTGTCCCAAGAGCATCGGGATCATCTTGGCACGCCACAAGTCCTCACAAAATTCATCACAACTTATTGTTACCATTCGTAGTAGAAATAAGATCATATATACAATTCAGTTCATCCCCCATGTTTCGATGTGGAACTGAGATATTATATAGTCTTCTTGGCAAAGAAAAAGTAGCATTCCTAATTTTGTAGGACTATTGATGACTAATTAGAATATTGTCTTTCCCTTTTAAGTTCTTTTAAAAACTTCAGAGTTTTTTTTTAAAATTTGTATATATATATTTTATTTTTTAATTCAGGCTAGAGTTTTCTATTTTAGAGCCTTCTTTAGGTTCTCCCTTTGTTTCTTTCTACAAAACTCAGGCTTCGATAATGAGGCAAAGTAAAATCTTGCCCTCACGTGCAGTGTTCTAAAAATCCCCGCCTAAGTCCGCCTAGGCCCCGCCTAGGCGCTAGGCCCCCCCATGGCGCCCCGCCTAGGCGCTAGGCCCCCTCTTGGCGCTTCGCCTAGGCATTAGGCTCTCTTGGCGCCTCGTCTAGGATTAAGGCGGCAAAAAAATTCCTCCAGGAAATTAGGCGGGGCCTAGGCGGAGAGTTTTTTTAATTTTTAATAACTACCCAAATCAGATCTTGATATATTTATTTTTCTAATGATTTACCATGTTCATAATGCAGTTTGTAGCATATCAAATCACAACAAAAAGTGAACAAGATCAAGTTAAAATGGATAATTTTATTATAGTTGTAATTTTTTGAACTTGTATCAACTTCAAATTATATAAATGATAATACATTTGTAATATTTAGTTTAATTCAATATAATTCTTAAATTTATATTTAGTTTCTTAAGTTTTAATATTGAAATGAATTCTTGAATTTTAAATTTTATTATTTAATAGCAATCTTGTTTATGAATAAAACTAATACGTTAAAGATATGTTTGAAGTTTGAACAATTGCATGTTTGTGTTTGAACTTTGATATTGACAATATGGATATGTGTTTGAACTTTTAAGTAAATGCCTTTATTATCTTTATTATAGATTGTTTTGCTTTATATTATTGTTTTGTTTGGATAAATGTAAGATAAAATATTAAAATTGGCTTAAAATAAAAAATCCCGCCTAGGCTCCTCCTAGGCGCTAGGCCCCCCCTGGCCGCCCGCCTCCTGCCTCCCGCCTAGCGCCTTTTAGAACATTGCTCACGTGCTCCCTTGCGTTACAAAAAATGCAGCCTTATTGAGATTTGTTTCCTCATTTAATCATCTATATGAGAATATACATATACCCTGTTACTGGTTTTTACTTTGTTTGGATTCACTTTATATCGGCAGAAAAACATGCACACATCATATAAAAAGCACAGGTGTTTTTCCCCTCCTGCTGCTTCTTGTGAAAAGCCAATGTAACTTGTTTCTGGGGTCTCTATTGTTAAGAAGCCATTGAGTATGATTTATTTATTGATTATTCACAGGCTAGAATTGGGGATATAATGTCTACTGTGGAAAATCATCAAGCTAAAAATGGATCTGTTGATAAAGGCATTCCTGTTTCTAATCTCTCGACTGGTCAAGTCTCATTTATGTCGCCGGTACTGTTGGAATTTTCAAATTTGATATAATTTCTTAACTTGATTATATATCCTATTAAATATCTCATCATTTAGTCTTTTTTTTATATTTTGTTTTATTGTTTTCCCTTTATGATTTAAGCAAGTTCAAGAAATATTTTTACTTTGATTCTGCTGCAGGATCAGCAGGATTTTTCTTTCCATAACAACCTTGTAGATGAACATCATCTGGAACCAATTGTTAATATGTCAAGATATATGCATGAAACTGATCATAGACAGATGAAAAGCTCAATACCTAATGATCAGATGCACCAGTATTTACATAATGACAATCTGCCGATGCTGGCATCCCACACTGATAGGTTAGCATTACAATTGTAGACTTAGTTTGATAATCTATTCTTGTTTATTGCACCTAGGTGTTGCTCTTTGATTGTTTGCTAAAACAATTTAGCTTGTGGACTAATTTATAATATACATGTTTATAAAATGCTTTTAATTTAGTGCCTTGTTTTATTCAGGAGCAGCACAAATATTGCTATGCATGTTATTGGTATTTGCTGATTTATTATACTTATTAGAAAGGAAAATTTCTCAACATGCCTTTTCGTAATTTTTCATTGGAATTAATACTATGATTTGTGCTGTACTATTCCCAGAATGCTTATTATTCTACAGAAACAATAACCCAAATCCTTAATTTTATTTTTAGAATTAAGTTTTCCCACTTTGTGAAATAAATCAGTGCATACAACTCTTGTTGGTAAGAGATTTTTACTATTGATTTTACCACCAATTATTAGCTTCAGTCACATCTCTGGTCTTCACTGAGAATTGAGGAATGATCAAGTCATGCTGCTGGTTGGGTATATGCCTATATGGGTATATTTGTGATACTTACCATGCCAAGGAAAGCCAAAAAGGAAAAAAAAGAAGGTGCATACCTTTCTGTATAGGGGAGATATTGAGGTTTTAGTTGGGAATGTTGGTCAAAATACAATTTACTAGAATTAGAATATGAGTTAATAATAATATAGAAACTAGCAGAAGATTGAAACTTATAAAGGAGATTTGGGAGTGCTAATAAAGTCCACTACAACGAGTAGAAGTCTAAGTTTTGAAAGAGTTATATACGATTGATAGTTACAGGCTCGAACAAATTTAATCAAATAAATACTTGAAACAATTTGTTACATGATCATGATGTAGTATACTACTGTAATACACTAAGTGTTTGTTGGTGAATATGAAAACAACATCTATTAATGTTATGTTAATAATGCATGAGTTAAACTTACAAAGATTTCAAACTCGAGCAATATTAACTTTTCATATGAAACAATCTTAAGTCACGAAAAAATATTGTCCAAATGAGATCATTATGCTCGAGTCGGAGCAAATTTCGAAAATTACTATTTTCAGGCAAATCTGATGTTATAGGAACCAGAAATCCAGGTTACAAATAAAAAATGGAAGTAAAATTTCTCTATAAGAAAATTTGATTTTGTTGGGTAAAAATTATATTTAAGGTGGAACCTTGGGTTGTTGCAAAGTTGATGATATTGAATTTCTATTTTATCATATGTGGCTTTGGCAATCAGATACTTTGATGTTGCTCTTAATGTCAAATAATATGGACTTTGCTAATTTTTTGTTCTGCTTGAAAACAATATCAGAACCATGACAAGTAGATGTAAGTAGTTTAATTTCTAGTTCAGTTTTCTATCTCACATTTTTTTTAAAGATATCGTCTTATTCATTGTTTAACTGTCTTTCACAGGGAGGTTGCAGGCCCCAGTCCTAAAAGGTTAGCTGATAGCAGAGTTAATAGGAGGTATGAAGAGAGGATCAATGACTATTCTCGTAGTTCTCCTAGCATGGTTGAAACAGATGTTTCTTTTGTTTTAGAAGGTAATGGATCTTGTGTATGTGTGTGTTTTTATATACACCTCTCTACATGAAGCTCTATAAAATTTAACATGATTGGGTTCTTTTATTAGACGGCCCTGGCATAGAAGGGTTTCAAATAATTGGAGATGCTATACCAGGAGGTAAACTTCTAGGCTGTGGGTTTCCTGTACGTGGAACGTCTCTCTGTATGTTTCAGGTAAAAAGCATTATTAGCTACAATCAAATAGTATTTGTATCTTCTAAGCAGCATATTCCTGTAATAAGTACTTAAATTTTCTGGTTAACAAATGTTTGGCTGCATATTAGTGGGTTCGCCATCTTCAGGATGGCACTCGGCAGTACATTGAAGGCAAGTATTGAAGTGACTTCTCTGTTATTCAGTAGCTTCCTTAGCTAGTGCTGATTTTAAATATACTATAGTTTGACCTTACAAATTATTTTCATTTTGTTTAAATGATTCAGGAGCCACCAATCCAGAATATATTATCACAGCTGATGATGTTGATAAACTTATTGCTGTCGAGTGCATACCAATGGATGACCAAGGCCGTCAGGTTTTCCACGAACTTTATTTTATATTGTCTCCTAGCATATTTCTTTTTTCTTTTTCATGATGGCATAAATTTGATATATTATCACATTAGCCATATTAGAACTTCATTCCTTTAATGCATTGACTTAAATTATTTTAAATTCTGAAAAATCATATCATCCTTTAAATTTGTTAGAGTTGCCAAGGATAGGTTTTCAAATTATTTTTCATTATTTAGGTTTTATTTAGAGGGAGGGAGAGATTTTAGATGATGTCACTTAAATAATTAAAGCAAGTTAAGTAAGGGGTGAAATGCTGCTGGTGTATTGTCTACTCGCTATATACGTGTAAAGTTACATTAGAAGTTTCAGACAACAGGGAAAAGATTAGCCTGCTTTGTGGGACAAAAGTGCAATGTGAGACATATAATCTTTGAGGCTGAAATGCTGATCTTAAAATGGTTTTGGACGAGACTAAATTTTCCAATCTTTGAATGTTGTATTGGTCTTGTATATTATCTATGATTTTGTAAAGTTGAAAAACCCAGCAGAAATGATATCTAATATCCTTTTTTTTCAATTAAAAATTTCGTGATATCAACATGATAAAATATTTGCCCAACATTAAGGTGACAAATATAAATGGGAAATTTCCTATGGTGGACGGTTTCTGAAATTTGAATATATTCAGAAAACTTATATGGTCTCAAGTATTAATTATGGTGTTAAATGCATCTTTTCTTTTATGAGTTTTAATCAATTTTGGAATTAAGTTAGACCTATTAATTGGTTGAAAAGGTGCATTGTTGTTTAAAAAGCTATTTCCTTTAAGTCTCAAATTGGTAAGGAGTTAAACTATTTAATGCTTTATAAGCGTAAGGAGAATCGTTTAATTTACTTGTGGTACTAAAGGGAAGACTTGGATCTGGTCACAATGTCGTGGTGCCGCCCGCGTCCCGGGACACGGGTGCGGGTTGTAAAGTCGCATTGGCGCTTTAGGCGCACTTCGCACTTCGCACGTACGCATCGTCGCTAGAAGCCTTACCCGAGCCACGAGCCTATCTTTTTAGATACAACTCAAACCATATTAATGGACCTCATTCATGATCACTGTGGATACAAAAGACTTTTAAAATTGTCAAAAACTGATGTGATAATTATATAATTTATTTTTGTAAACTGATGCATTTTATTTACAGTTCAGTTTTTATCAGTTTTGTAAGTGAACAGTTCTTTGTCTTCTTACACTCATCAACCTTTACAAAGCAGCAGATTTTTGAGATTCATCAGTGTATTGCTATCACTGTGAATATATAGGCTTGACATATATCCTGAAGGTATATTTCCAGTAGCCTTTAGCAAAACTTTTTTGGTAAGGGGCAATAAACACCTTAAGGACATGGACTACCCGTGTCAATCCCTTGTTCAAATTGTTCTGTGTCTATTTTAATTTTTCATATAGAAGACTGAAAATATTATTCACTATGTTGGCAAAAGGAAAATGATGCCATACATGTTCAAAAAGAGATGATCGATAGTCAAGTCATTGAGAACACAACTTTAATGAATTTTGAATGATATCTGTTACTAAATGACTTCAGGTCAACATTTATTACTTTTATTAACATTAGGTGAAGTATATCGTGTGACACCAGAAACTGAATATAATATTAAAACATGTAGATGATCTTTCTCTAACCTTGAAAGTCTTATAGGAAAGCACTCCTCCTGAAGGGAGATCATGTAACAGGCTGAGAGCTAGTAATCATGACAGTGTTATATCATTTGTTCATACTAGAATAGTCTTTAAGTGCATTATTTAGTAGTTAAATTATCATCTACAAAGTCTTTCAGTTACTTTTTTGAAAATATGTTGGAAGAATGTTTATCTTACAATTATGTTTTTTGATTATGTTTTCACAATTATGATCCTTTATTGTATCAAAAACACACTTAGTCATAACAAAACTGTGTTCCTTATATAACTTTTAAGGTTAGGTAATTTTCCCCTTGCAATAGGTTTTTTGCATTGTTTACCATGGAGTTATATTTTTCATAGATCAAAGCATGCAATGTTCTAAAAGGTGGGAGGCGAGCGGGCGACCTTGGGGGGGGGGGATTTTTTATTTTAAGCTAATTTTAATATTTTATCATATATTTATCTAAACAAAACAATAATATAAAGCAAAACAATCTATAATAAAGATAATAAAGGCCTTTGCTTAAAGTTGAAACACATATCCATATTGTCAATGTCAAAGTTCAAACACAAACATGCAATTGTTCAAAGTTCAAACATATCTTTAATGTATTAGTTTTATTCATAATAAGATTGCTATTAAATAATAAAATTTAAAATTTCAAGAATTCAATTCAATATTAAAACTTAAGAAACTAAACATAAATTTAAGAATTATATTGAATTAAAACAAATATTACAAATGTATTATTATTTATATAATTTGAAGTTGGTACAAGTTCAAAAAATTACAACTATAATAAAATTTTTCATTTTGATTGATCTTGTTCACTTCTTGTTGTGATTTGATTTGCTACAACCTTCATTATGAATATGGTAAATCATTAGAAAAATAAATATATCAATATCTAGTTTGGATAATTATTAAAATAAAAAAAATCCTCTCCACCTAGGCCCCGCCTTGCCCGCCTATGCCTCGCTTAATTTTCTGGAGGGATTTTTTTGTCGTCTTGGGCCTAGTGCTTAGGCGAGGCGCCAGGGGGGGCCTAGTGCTTAGGCGAGGCGCCAGGGGGGCCTAGCGCCTAGGCGGAGATTTTTAGAACACTGAAAGCATGTGATAGTTATTGGTCCCGTACTCAAAATCCTTGTACCTCTTGCGGTGGTGATTAATAATGGGAGAATGGGAGTGTTTTTAAGTTTTATATGAGCCTTTCTTCATGCGAGGCTAGCATTCACTAGATTCATGATGTATGACAACATCAGAACATATTTGAATATGTGAACTTTTATCTTCCCCTGCGGATTGGGTTCTGGGTTACTGAAAATGAAACTTTTCTAATTCTAAACAACCTTTCTTACTGTTCTCTCTCTCTCCCCCTCCCCCCCATCTATTCTCTCTTTTCATAAGAATTAATGTAATAAAGCATGCTATTTCAACAGTTTTTAGTGCATATTTTTTCTTTTCTTTCTGAACTTGGTGCTAATATAATGATTGTTATTATCAGGGAGAAATAGTCAGACGTTTTGCCAATGAGCAGAACAAAATAATATGTGGTAAGCCTTTTCAACTAAATTGACGGCTTTTAGAATTCTAATCCCTTTAAAATTCAATAGTTTTTCACTTTTGAAAATATTCTATATTCCTTCGCACATGTTGTGCTTAGAGTCTTGTGTCTCACAGCAATACATGTTCCTGTTACCTGTATGCATGATCTAGAGAACAACTTATACCAGCTGGCTTCCAAACTTTATCACATGACTGCTGTATTAGTAAAATTGTGGATCCTTTATCTGCATTATGGTGGTTCTTACATTACCTTAATGACTAATTCTCCCTCCCTCCCTCCCTCCCTCCCTCCCTCCCTCTCTCTCTCTCTGTCTCTCTCTCTCTCTCTCTCTCTTCCCCCCTGTAAAATACTTTGATGAACACTCTCTCTGGTATTTGTAGACCCTGGTATGCAGCAGGACATTGACACATATATATCTGAAGGCGAAGCTGCATTTAGTGTTCTTCTGTTGGTAGGTTTGATTGAGCTTATTTCTCAATCTTTGATATTGAAGATTTTATTTACCCTTGTTTTCCTATGTGTGGAATGTTATTAGGCATCATCTTGCTTTGTCTTATATATGTATATACAAGTTTCAACTAGAATTGGTGCAGCATGATCTCTTTACTGCTTTGAAGATAATAAAGAAATTAATACAATCAAAAGTGATGAACATAGAAAATGAGAAGGGTAAAGGATGAATAAGGAAGCCCCATTTGAGGAAATAGATCACCAGAAAAGAGGGGAGATAAAATATCAATATAAAGATTAAATAAGAACCTAAAGAGAAATAACATAAGAACTACTAGTCCTAGATTCTAATTGGACACGAGTAAAGGTTTACTTTGGTCATTTAATTTACTCCTTGATGCCTTTTTAGCTCCCATGAACCAGGGAGCCGTCTAGGGTAATCTCTTCACATGGTATAACAGAAGGTAAATGATCAATGAAAATAAGATTGGACTTTGACACAGATGGAAACTAAATGGTATAGTGTAGCACAGGATATTCATTCAAAGAGATCACATGACGAGAAACATCTATTTTCTTTGTTACAAGAAAATAATATTGATGTCCTTTCGGATGAATAACATAACTTAAGACTATGCACAGAACAGAGTGTGAGCTTGGTGTCGTCATATTTATGGAGGAGAACAGAAGTGGCAGAATCAAAACTTATTACATAGATTAATTTTGTATCTGACCAGATAATTTTCACAAGGAGAGGAGATAAGATGTAAAATTCAAGTTTATAAGGAGAGGGGAGTTTCAAAGCATGATGCACATTGTTGGAATAATCCTCTAATAGCTCAAGTTCTTAGAACAATTGGTGACTTGACACAAAATATAATAAAAAAGAATATAATATAATGAACATTCGAGGTTTACAATATGTGCAACAGTTGTCCTTTGCATTCAACTCTATGGTTTTGACATGTGAAACATTTTCTTGACATTTAAACAGATGGATTCCTCTGAGAATTGGGACGCAACAACTCTCATATTGAAAAGAGCAGGTTACCAGATACAGATAAATACGACACAAGCTGTTGTAATTTCGGAGAGATTTTCAAATGATTTAGTGGTATGTTTTACTCTTTGGTGCATCAACTTTGACAAAAGAAGCATAACATAATGACTTCTTCATCAGTATTGGTGAACTTGAATGCCTAAAATAGTCAAACTTTGAATTGCACAGAAAAATCAGAAATTAATTACAACATTATCTGATGCTCTCATTGATGTTTACAGATAAAAATTCCTTCGGGGATCTCATCACAATTTGTTTTAAAGTGTTCTGATGGTTCTTCTTATCCTTTTAACGCAAACAACAATATACGGTAATACACCAGTTGATCTTTATATTTTCTTATTCTCGTTTTCTTTTCTCATATTTTGTGTCATTCTGGTGTACATGATCCTATGCTCTCAATGAGAACTAATCAAGCACTTCCTTTCTCAGCTGGGGGAGCTTAATATTAGGATATGTGCAAAAGTTCATATTGAATAACTTGGTCAATTTTAGCATCTAAGTGCCAATTTGGTATACCTTTATCATGGGTGTAGACTGGAACACTTAGAAGTGTCATTCTGTTTTATCAATTGGAACAAATAGGAGAACAGGTACATTTAAAAAGGAAATAATGGAGACAGCTGATTTTGAAATCAATTAATTTTTTCAAACAGCTGACTTTGAAATCATTTAATTTTGAGGTTCTATTATTATGTCATATAGGTCATGATAGCACGGCATAAAAGAATAATAAAATATGCATTTTTGAGTAGTCTATGATGGTCTTAAAATGAGGTTTCCTGCCTGATGGTCATGTTTTCATGTTGAAGAGTGTAAAGGGTAACAATGGTTAAGGTTTTTTATGTTTGGTAGGAGGAGAAAAAGGAGTGAATGGAAAAGAGGAGGGATGCCCTTTTCCTCCAGAAGCACCACATTGTTTGCTCTCAAAAGTTGGAGCTCCTAATATGTGCATCATCTTCCCTACTCCAACTAATGTGATGAAGGAAATATTGTGTCCTTTTCCTAGATCTGAACTTCCTTTCCTCCAGCCTTTTCTTCCTTCTACTTTATCTTACTCCCTACCAAATAGAGGCCATATATGGATTTCTGGTAGGATCATATTGTTGTTATGACAATTAGGATCATTACACTAAACAACAGTGAAAGCGGTAAACAGAATAGAGAACAACACAAGAATTACTTGGTTCGGATTTTACTCTACATCCACGGGCATGAAAAAGATTACCCCACTATACTAAAATTGATGAGTACAAGAACTATGTAGATTACTCACAACTAAATGGAATGTATTCAAAACCCTAGCCCCAGATTACACCCAATATCTCTCACAATATCTTGTTATGCTAATTGAAGTAATACCAGATTTCCATTACGGACCTTGTGGAAAACTCAATTGGGAAAAATCACAGGGTGAGATCTCAGAAATTCAATATGAAAATATTGAAGAATGCAAGCCTTTTATCTAAGAAAAATAAATACACTGTATATTTTCCCTCTACCTCTTTATGTTGCTCTCTAACTCTCGGCTTGCTGAGCTCTCGACAGATTTTCTCAAAACTCACAGCTTGAGTTTTTCATGGATGTTATGTTATATATCTAGTTCACATGGCAGTCAACTTATATATATATATATATATATATATATATATATATATTTATATATGCATGTATATAAAAGGCTGCCAAGAAACCAAAATAGCAAATGGCAAAGTTTTTTTTCTAAGCTCCTGCTATTAGTAAATGAGTCACCAAGCAGATTACCCAAAAGTAAATGACGTCTTTTTCCATTCTTTTGTTCTGCCGACTAACAAGCCCAAAAATGAGATATCAAAGTACATAAAATCTAACGAGAAATCATGACGAGTCAACTAGCAAATATGAGTTAATATTCAACAATCTCCACCTTGACTTATATTTTTCAAATATTGCATACTGTGAATTTCTTTCTCATCTTCTTTATCTTATTGAGCTTTTTTTTTCTTGAACACCAACTTGCATCCTATAGCTTTCGACCTCTTTGGAAGTTGAACTAATTCTCATGTGTAGTTCAATCAGTTGAAGAGAAATCTCGCAGGTCACAAATATGGAGATGACAAACACAAGTATGAGGTACGATATTGAGCGATTTGACGGGAAGTCAAATTTCAGCATTTGGCAGAGTATTGTCAAAGATGTATTGGTTTAATAGGGACTGACTAAGACACTGGAAGGGCATGAGATGAAACCAACGACCATGACAGATGAAAAATGATCTGATCTTGAAGCAAAGATCGTGGCAACAATCAGATTGAGTTTGGTGTCATAGATCAAATATCAGGTTTTGACAGAAAACTCTTCGAAGGACTTGTGGGAGAAACTAAAGAAAGTTTACAAGTCGAAATCTCTGTCAAATCATTTATATTTGAAGAAGGAATTGTACCGGCTTCGAATGAAAAAAGGTTCAGATTTGACCAATCATATTAACGAGTTTAATAGATTGGTCAACCATCTGACCAGTATAAATGTGAAGTTAGATGAAGAAGATAAAACCTTATTGCTTCTTGTCTCTTTACCAGATTCATACTCAACTCTCCAGACTACTCTTCTTGTAGGGAAGGAAAAGCTTGCAGTTGACGATGTGATGTCAGCAGGGGCACTACTTCCAAAGATGGAGAAAGTCTTCTTGTATCTTCAGATGGGCGTGTTAGGGGTCCTATTCGGAAGAAGAATTCCGGCAAGGAATCTGAAGTATTTCAGATCAGATAATGACATGGAGTACAAGGATAAACCATTCTTATAGTTCTGTCAGGATGAAGGCATCACCACACTTCTTAGTTAAAAGAACTCCAGAGCAGAATGGGGTTGCAGAGAGGATGAATAGAACTTTGTTGGAACGTGCCAGATGTATAAAATTGAATGCTGGTTTGTGCAAGAGTTTTTGGGCTGAGGTAGTCCACACGACTATTTGATAAATCGATTTCTTTCAGTTGGAATTGATTACGAAATTCGTGAGGTATAATCTGGAATCAGTTGATTTTTTCTATAATGAAAATCTTTGGTTGCCAAGCTTATGTGCATCTGTCGGCAGAGGAGCGATAGTACAAACTTGATCCAAAGTCAAAGGAGTGTCTTTTCCTTGGATATGAAGACGGAGTCAAGGGATATATGTTATGGGATCCATTATCCAAGAAGAAGGTTGTCAGCAAGAAACACATGCTGAACAAGTCTGAGAAAGAATAATCTGCAGCAAGTGAGTTGCAGAAACACCCAGTTGAGGTGAAGCTTCTTGAAGAAACAAAAGCATTTGAAGTGATTGAAGATGATCATTCTTCAGATAACCAAGAGGTGTCTTATAATCTTGTTAAAGATCGGGAAAAGCAAGTCAGCAAACCAGTACAGAGATATGGTTTTGAGGACATGGTTGCCTTTGCCTTAATTGCTGGTAGTGGAGATCTAACTAGCTATTAGGAGGCTATCCTCGTGATAATGATAAATGGGCAATAACGATGGCAAAAGAGATGGAGTCTCTACAGAAGAACTAAGCTTGGGAGTTAGTTCAACTTCCAAATGGTTAGAAAACTATAAGAGAGAGAGAAAATCATAGTATGCAGTATTTGGAAAATATAAGCTAAGGTGGAGATTGTTGAATATTGGCTCATATTTGTTGGGTGACTCATTATGATTTCTCCTAAGATTTTATGTACCTTGATATCTCATTTTTGGGCTTGTTGGTCGGCATAACAAAAGAATGGAAAAGGATTATATGTCTTTTACTTTTGGGTTATCTACTTGGTGACTCGCTTACTAATAGTAGGAGCTTGGAAAAAGGACTTTGTCCTTTTTTATTTTGGTTTCTTGACGGGCCTTTTGTGTGTATATATATATATATATATATATTTATATATATATAGGTTGGTTGCTATGTGAACTAGATATATAACATACCATCCGTGAGAAACTCAAGTTGTGAATTTTGAGAAAATTTGCCGAGAGCTCAGCAAGCCAAGAGTTGTAGAGAAACATAAAGAGGTAGAGAGAGAGAAAAAAGTGTGGTAGAGAGAGAAGAGAGAAAGAGAGAGAAAATATGCAATGTGTTTATTTTTCTCAGATAAAAAGGCTGGTATTCTTCAAGATTTTTATAGTGGATTTCTGAGATCTCTTCCCGTAGCTTTTTTCAGTTTTCCACGTAAAAAATTTCTTGTGTCATTTATTTTTTTATCTCATACAGTATTGTGTTGTGAAATCTCAAGCTTCTTTTTTATGGCGGCTAAGTGACTCTTACTTACAGTGGTCTAATGGTGCTTGGTCATCTCTTTTGTGGCTACCAAAAACTGTTGTAGTTGATTGGCAGTAGCATAAATCTGAAAAGATTAGAAATCTCCTGTGTAGTGAATTCTCAATGTTAAAAGAAATGTTTTGCTCTTGAATAAAATAACTCTTTGAGGAAACTGCTCTATTACTGTGATAAGAGGAAATGATATTATTACCGTCTTCTGTCGGTGATTCTACTCTCTGCTGGGTCCCATCCTTCTTTCTACACACTGCTTTTGGTCTTTATAATATGTTTTTGGATAATGATTTTAAATTTTAGTTCATGTGTTATTAATTGTTCGAGTACCTAAGTTGCATAAACTGACTGATGCTTCGCTTGCAATATCCATATTGTGGATAAAGTTTTTGGTTGGCCTTCATTTACAAACTGCAACCCAGAAACTTTGTTGAGATTTTATTGCAGTGACTGAACTTAGAGCCATTTTTTCATAGTTTTCATGCAATTCTTAATAATAAAAAGAAATTTGCAAGGATATTTTATTTATTTGGCTATTCTTTCTTCAATCCTGACTTACTAATAGCTTTCCAATTTCCATGAAATAAAATAATGGCATTGATTCTTTCATTCTTAGTATATTTTTGGCACATATTCATAGCAATTACATCATTTCAACTTTATTATACGTATATGCTACGTGGAACATCGAGGACTAGTCTAATATGGAAGAATTCAGCGTCTCAAATAGAACGAGGCTAAACTTGGTGTTACTTAATTGGATAGCTAGATGTGATGTATCTTATGGTATATAAACAAATGTGAGCACATATGTTTGCTATCTCTATGCTACCATAAGCCTAATATGATGCCTCTACTTTTCTTTTGTAGAATGCGTGACACTCTCGTTTTGACCATGAGAATGTTCCAGAGAAAGGTACTATTTCTAAACAATATACAAAAATATGTAAAACATGTTTGTACATTGCATCTTGGTGTGTTTTGTCATTCACAATCATGAGTACTCAATAAGATCAAACAGAATCTAGCATGCCTAATATATACGGAAAACTAAGATAAAAGCCATTCTGGCCTTACAAACTCTAGTTCTGAAGATGTCATCTTTTCTTAGGATGTGAAAACGAGTTTGCTCCTAGATTATGATCATATAAATTGTTCGGAACAGCAAACTATTAGGATGACTGCCTTAAAATAATGAATGTTCTAACAGCTTCAGTTTACTTAGTTCTATATAACAAAATGGGATGTCATATGCCTAAACTACTCAACATTCTATTTTAAGCATCTCTTTTCTATGTTTCTTTCAAGAAGGGTACTGTTAGAGGATCTCAATTTTTTGGGTCTAAAATGTATCATAAATACACAAAATCATTGGTTGTTCAACACTAATGTGGGTCCTTAGCATTACCAATGTAATGATGATATCATTGATATGTGTATTTGAAACACATATGGGACCCCAAATTTGTGACCCTATCATTATTATCCTTCCAAGAATGAGTAGAGGCTTGTTCATGAAAGCAAATACTTTTGTGGATTACAACATCTCCACTGGTGCATATGTTAAAATTATATGGTACGACTTCTGCAATGTTGTGGTTTCACAATGGAAAAGAATCTGCACTACGGTTGCTGTGTTCTCCTTTTTGTTCTTTTTTTTATATTTGGCATGTGTTATGACGGCTATAAGTCAATATTTAAGTTTTGTGGGTTATAAATAGAGAAAAAAATAGGCCACTGGTGTTATGCCTTCGGAAAATGAACATTTTTCGTCTTCTGAAGTTTTTTTGCAACTTAGAATTCAAATGAAAGATTTTCCCACAACAAATACTTACTGAATATCAGCGAAATATCATCAATTTAACACCTACAGCACTAGTAATCAGCGAGATACTTATGCTTTCCAAGAAAGCCTTTGGCAGTTGGCACTCATTTCTTATTCAGTTTCTTTGAGTGCCATTTTAATTTGGGTATATGAAGAATTGTCGATATGTGAGATATGTTCAATTAATAACGTAGTTATCTGCAGATTCTGGTTCATCTTAGTAGGACTCGACTCTCCAACTAAATTGAATTTTATTGTGTGAATATGTCTTCTCGCTATGTATATTATAAATCTAACATGGTTTTCAATTATTCTATGCAGGCATTGGATGAGAAGAGGAAGGGAAAAGCATAAACCCTCTTCTTCTTCTCCCCCCCCCCCCCCCCCCCCCAAAAGTATATTTATATGCAGGCTCATAGTTATAGTCATTCTTTATTGAACTGGAGGAGAGAAAAATAAACTACACAAAGGTTTGTTCTTTAATTGGAACAAGTAAATAGGAGGCTTATTTCTTTCTCTTTTGTTGTACTTTAACTATAGAAGAGTGATAGATATAGTCAGAACATTTATAATATTTTAACACATGAGCTATAGATTTTGCAGTGATTATTACTTTGCTGTTTTGCTGTTTGATCTGGTACCTCATCAGAATCTTTTCATTATGTTCCCTTAGAGCAAGGTGATTCCACTTGAACAGAACAACTTTTGTAGGACAGGTTGATGATAACATCTACTCACATTATTGTGTGTGTGTGTGTGTGTGTGAGAGAGAGAGAGAGAGAGAGAGAGAGAAATAAACTAATGTCCTTGTGTGTGTTTTTTCCTCACAAGGCTGTAATGGGGATAAATCAAGATGCTGATGACACTTTACCATGAAGTAAACTTCACGGTAAGTTGGTCAATCGATCAATACAGTGCTGACATGCAGATAGAGATCATCTCCCGGCCTGCGTGTTGACACTGTATTGATCAATTGACCAAAGTTAACTTCATGCTAACCACTCTCACAGAAGATGATTTAGCTTCTAATACAATTTTCTGCTAAATCATTATGTAAAGTAAAAGGCTCAAGTGTATATACTTGTTTGGTCCCCATTTTGTAGACCAAAAGAAGAAGAAAATAATTCTTTGGTGGCCTAAAACTCTTGAAAGCTGTGACTAAACTACTTTAATATTCTAAAGAAGAATACTCTCAAATAAATCACCACCTAAGCATGGACTAATTGTATAACTGCTCCTTGATCATAATTACAAGTAAATTGATTCTATTTAATCAGTTTAAAGAAAGGGACATGACTTCTACAGGACCAATCCTAGATTAGGGTCTGTTTGGATGTGGAGTCCTAGAAGGTCTTCAATTCTGTAGTGTTCTATGTTTTCGTTACGAGATTAAAGGCGATAGTAAAGACAAAAAATTTTCTCGTCACAAGTTCAAGTATACCTTTCAATAAAAAGTTAGAATTACCAATTAGTAAATAATACGGAATATAAATTTACTGCCCAACATAGAAGAATCTTTAAAGAGTTTTATGTAGATACCCACTAATATTTGCTAATAAACATAGACAAACATGAAATTATTATATGATTGGCCGACAAAGTTATTGTCTTCACTCTTTTTAGAACACATTTTCCGTCATTATAATTCTCCCCTCATTCCCATTTTCTTTTTTTTTCTTTACTCCCTTGCCCTATATATATATATATATATATAATTAACAAAACACAACTGATTTTGAATTTTCCGCTCACCCTAATAAACGATCAGAACCGTTCAAAGTTTTGGATAAATCTCACCGTCCATTATATCCTCTTTAACTTCAAAGGAAAAAAAAATTACTCTTTCTCTCACTCTTAGATCCTCCTCCGTTCTTTCTCCTCCTGAGCTCGCCCTCTGCTCCTCCATTCTCTAGCACTGACAATCTCTCCTCCCCTTCGTACGTAGTGTCGGAGGCACTGGTAGTACGACTAGTATATATCATATATTCTAAAAGAAAAAAAGAGAAAAAGGAATGATTCTCTTTCCAAACACAGTCTTATCAATTGCAAAATAGGTGTGAGTTATGACACTTGCGTAGATAAGTGGCAAAGCAAGAATTGTTTTCAGTATTTGTTGGTTTGGACTTTGGAGGTGTGGTACACTACACATCCACAAATTCTCACCGACAAACTTGGATTAATCCCTCTCATCAAACACCCCCCTCCACCCCCACGCCCACCCCTACCCCCACCTTCTTATCTTTTGGTCAACAAACAATCCTCTCTTTTTTTTCTTTTTTTTGTTCAATCCTATATATTCACTTCATCAAAAGCTAAAGTAAAGTCACAAAAAAGTGAGACATGTATTGCAAATTTATCTATTAATTTTTGTTGTGGTCAGTTACGTGAATAAATATTATTAATAATTTTAAAAAAAGATATGTAATATGACGTACCACCCTTGTTATCCTATCCATTCCGAGCGATTCCATGTATCCATATGTTTCCCAATTCTAATTTAACACAAAACTGGCTAGGTAACATGACTTATAAAGAGAACTAAATGACAGAATTTAAAAAATAAAAAGCTAAAAGCTAAAGCTGCATCAAATACCAAAAGAAAAAGAATATTATCAAACACAAACAACATCCTCCTCTCCTTTGCTTTTCCTTCCTTCTAAGCCCCCTTTTCTTTACACTCCTCTCAACCTACATACATAGAGAGAGCTAGGCTGCTTCAAGAATTAAATGGTACTCTAAAATTAGGACATGGGTTCAGCAGCAAATCCAACTGCTTGGTCACCTTATGGCAGTTATAAAGACTGTTCACAAGGCATATGCAGCATATACTGTCCACAGTGGTGCTACATAATTTTCCCTACACCACCACCACCATTTGAAGCCCAAGACGACGGCGATTCTGGGACAAACTTCTCCCCTCTCATCATAGCAGTCATCGGAATCTTGGGAAGCGCGTTTCTCCTGGTAAGTTACTACACCATCATCTCAAAATATTGCAGAAGGACTAGCAGTACTGACCACCAAAACTCAAGCAATGAACTTGAGGTGAATCAAAATCAAGTAACTCATGATCAATCACAAAGACAGCAGCAACAAGTTGCCTTGAATGGATTAGACGAATCTCTTATAAAATCTATAGCGGTATTCAAGTATAAAAAAGGGGATGGCCTAATAATTGAAGGGACAGATTGTGCTGTTTGTTTAAGTGAGTTTGAAGAGAATGAGAGCTTGAGATTGTTGCCTAAATGCAGCCATGCCTTCCACCTTCCTTGTATTGATACTTGGCTAAGATCTCATTCGAATTGCCCGTTGTGTCGTTCAAATGTTGTGTCTATCCTCAATCTGTTGCCAGTACAAACCAGTCCTTCAACCACACTTAATGTGTCCTCCCTTGAAATGACAAGGCAGAGCGATTTGGTTTTAGTTATAGATGATCGCGATGCTAGAGTTCGTCAAGAGCAAGTTTTTGATCATGTTGTGGGATATTCTGAAGAAAGAAGTAGCAGCATGATTAATCAAGAAGATGAGCAAGGGGGTGATCAAGAAATTAGATCAAGATCATTTTCTTGTCAAGGGAATCTTTTGATTGCTGATATTCTTCTTGACATTAGTGATGAAGAACTGGATTCATGTGAAGAGAGTTGTGAATCCCAGATGGGGAATTCTTCGGTTTCAAGGAAGAGATCAAATTCAAGGCATGATCACAAGGGAAAGAATTTGGTTCTTCCCAACTGAAAAACAAAAACAAAACAAAACAAAGCAATTATTGTTCATAAATCATAATTTTCTTTTCCTCTGTAGATTCAGAGTATTTATCCAGACAAAGGAAGTGAATTTGAATCAATGTTCTTCAAATTAGTTTAGAGAAAGTGTATGAATCTTTATGTACAAGTTATATCTTCTTTACTTGAATCTACAGAGGTTTGCACATGGAGAAGTTTTAGTTTGATTTATAAAGTGCTAAAATATGTTTTTAATGCCTTGAGCATATAATTTGTTTGTGAGTTTTGACTGGAAAATGCGGATCCGGTGACACTGACACTCAAAGAGAGATCATTTTTCGACCTGCGTGTCGACACTGTATTGCTCAATTGACCAAAGTTAACTTCATGCTCAGCTGCACAGTGACCGGCGAGTGTTCCATGTTGGGACTTATGACTCATAAAATTAGAGACTACTGAAAAAGGCTAGTGCGGAACGTAGCAAAGCAACGCACTAGTTCATTAGGGTTGAACCAAAGGATGGGGGCTCCGCGGTACGGTACTGAATTACTGCATCACTAGTGCGGGCCGCGTCAGTGCAATGCTATGAGTGGCGCAAGGCGTGCCAGGCTCGATGCAAGTTCTGTATGGGTAGCGCGAGGCGCGCCAGTGGCAGTCTGGAAGCGGCGCGGGGCGCGCCGGACGATGGACAGCTATTTCCTATTGTGATTACAAAAGAACATTATGGAATATTAAGGCTATAATGTGTATTAGGGTTGGAATATGATTAGTAGGTATAAATATTATCTATTGTAAAGCTCTATGTAACTCAATCATTCATAATAAGAAAAGAAACACCGCTTCCGTGGACGTACCCATATTGAAGAACCATGTAAATATCTGTGTTAATTCTTTATTTTTCGTGTGATCTTATTCTAACATTCCACCTCATCACAAACATCAGATCACCTGTAAGATTTTATGCTAACTGCATCTGCATCTGCATCCAATGACTGAGGTATGACAACAGACAAAATAATTATAGTAGGAGGCATGGCATGTACTGAGTTATAGCAAAATAAGCAATATAATAAAGTCAACTATAAGCACTCAATAATTTGTTGCTAATTATATTACTAATATATATTGAGCATCATATGCATATTTTTTTGACTGTTATTAAGTGTTAATAAAATTAACAGTTTAACACATAATTTAATATTGTCTTAGACTATATTTCTTCTCGTGACATTATTGTAGACTAAAATAAATTTAAGCCCGTAAAATGAATTAAACGGTTCGTGTTTGATTCGTATTCGCTCGACTAAAAGTTCGATTCGAGCTCAACTTGAAATATAAATGATTTAAATATGAACAAGTTTTAAAATTAGATAAATTACTCGAAACTTTTCAAATTATAATTTTCTATTATTCTATTAATAATGGGAATATATTTGCTCAAACTGTTCGGACTTGATTCGAGATTGTGCTCGACTTGATAGCTAAATGAGTCTCAATCAAACTTTATTTCAGACTCGATAAATTTTATGAACCAAATCTAAACAACCCAATATTCGACTTGACTCGACTCGACTTAGTTCATTTATTCCCATAGACCAAATGGTTCCTCTCAATACCCATCTTTTAATACCTCATCTAATAGCCCTATATTTGGTAGCCCACAAAGAAAAATATGAATGCCATAACACTAGGGTATGTCTAAAACTTGGAACATATAGGGAAAAAAAGAAAAATAAATATAAATATAAATAAGTTTAAATATGTTTCACTATCCTAAACTATTTGACATATTTCACTTTGGTGATTCACCTATAAATGTTTTTAATTAGATGATTGAACTATTAATTTTTTCCAATTTGATCCAATTGAGACTGCCACTTCAAAAATTGCTGATGTGACTATTTGGGTGGGGCACAAAGCAACTGATGTGTCAATTTTTTTTTTGGGAATGCACAATATATATATATATATATATACTGAAGGTAAAATAGGAATAAAACTTTCATTAATACTATCAGATAATTAAAAATCATCTAAAGCCATCAAAACAATCAGAATCGATCGAAGACTCCCAAAATAGATTGAGAAAAAGCCCTAGCTCTCTGAAGCACAAATTGCTCGCGAAGAAGGACTGAAGAATCAACAATTTCTGCTCTTCATCGGCGTTGATACTGTCTTCGATGAAGTAAGTCTTTGATTGTGCTCTTCTCTGTTGCTACCCCAAAAGTAAAAAGCGTACTCAGATCCCCCAAAAAAGTCGTAGCATCATCGATCGACTGAAAATAAGCGAGCTAGGGTTTTATTCATCTGTCCCACAAAAAATCCCTTACTGAAAATGGAATTTACTGGTATGGAAGATGAACTCGAGTTGGGCGAGCCTCTTGATTCGATGGATGAGTCTCCAAGGTGCTATTGTGGGTATAGAGCTCGAATGAAGATATCTTGGACTAAGAGTAATCCAGGAAGAAGGTTATTTGGTTGTCCACAATGGAGCAAGGTACTAGTTCTGTAGTCTCGAAGGTGCTATTGTGGGTGCTATTATCTTATTTTTTAAAAAAATTAGAATATTAATCCTCCACCATATATTAATTGTATTGGAATTGTATTAATTTTTGATGTTTTGGATTGGTTTTTATCAACCACCATGTAGGGCAATTTGGCAAGCAAACACTGCAACTTCTTCTACTGGTATGACTAAGAGATTTGTAAAAGGTCTAAAGAAGTTTTACTTGAGTTGAAACTTATGATAAGTGGCCTGAATTTGGAAATAAAAAGGAAGAAGTATGAAATTGAGAGAGGTACTGACAAAATAATTGAATTGGAAAAAAGTAATGAAAAGCTTCAAATTGAATGTGCAAAGAAAAGTGAAGAGGTTGGAAGACCGAGAGAGGTGATTTCATTGTTGAGAAGGAAGGATAAAATGTGTACTACTTCAATTAAAGTCTTGTTGTTAGGCATGATATTTGTATTCATGTTAGGACAACTGTATGTGAATGATAGTAGTGAATGATTGTAATTTGTAGTTTGAATTATGTATAAAGGAACAAGTTTGCAATGAATGGTCCAAGTTGATTTTAACCTATGATAAGTTTGCAATTGTTTGGAATGGTAATTTTTTTTGAAGTTTTTCTAACTTGTTGTGCCTCTTAAATTTATTGATGACAAAAGTTAGTTGTTTTGCAATGACATAAAAGCTTATAACTGTTGCATTGTGCTGTGAGATATAACACAAAGCTCTGCTGTACCAAACAGATGCATTGATACACTTTGTAGTGATATATAGCACAAAGCACCTTTAGTTAGTGGAGGAGATTCCACTTAGAAATATTTGGCAAATACTGATTTTTGGGACAGTGCAAAACACCTAAAAACAACTATTATTTTCATTAGCACCAATCACCAACAAATGCATAATATGAAAATTACCAAACAGATGCATACAAATACAATAATATTTCCAAAAACAAAGACTTTTGCATTAAAGCACTCTGTTCAACATATACAGACAATGTCACATAACTGTCATAGATAATGTGCACCACTGACATAAAGTAACCCAACTGTCATTTCATACCTTTTGTTGGTCTGTTATCAATGTGAGACCATATCTTCCACCAAGATAACCTAGATCATCCATTAAAATATGTAAAAACCTAGTCTAACTGTCTGTGTTTTCCACCTTTACTACTGCCCAAGCAATGGGATACATCTGATTATTTGCATCCCTCCCGATTGCACATAACAACTCACCCTTGCATATTCCTTTGAGGAAACACTCATCAAGCCCAATTATTGGCCTACCACCTACCAACCATCCTTTTTTCAAAGCATCAAATCTTATATAAAATCTCTGAAATCTCCCTGGTTCCTCTGGTGACTGCCTATCTACTTTAACTTCAAATGTTGAACCTTTGTTAGCCCTGTTCAATTCCTTCTCATAGTCCCATAAATGTGCATACATATCATCAATTTTTGCATAAGCACGCTTAAGTGCTATTTCTCTAGCTCTGTAGCACTGGCTTATTGACACTCTAACTTTTAACTGCTTTTTAACATCCCATTGGAATTCTGAGAGTTTCTAAGATGGACATAATTTTATTTTATCATAATAGTGCTTGGCCAAAAACGTTGCACTTAGTTGTCTATTTTTCTGTTTATTTGTACACTTGTGAACATTGTTATACCTTTTAACAATAAAAGTGTTCTCATGTTTCAACACACTTGCCCGTAAATTCCAAGGACAACCCTATGCACACTTCACTTGTATCTTATCCCTTGCATTTTTTGAAAACCATACATTGTATTTTTTCCAATTGCATATTGTTTCACTGCCTCTTTAAATTTTTTATGGTTAGTAAATTTCATTCCAACAGTAAATTCAACGTTTTTAATGTCAGTCTTTGGATTAAACTCAAGATATTTTTTCTTTCTTAAATTGGTTGGTCTCACCCCATCATATTCATTCTCACTTGTTTCAGGTGTGTGCAGCTTATCAGAATCCAAGTGTTCTCATATTTCAACACACTTACTAGTTTACCACCATGATGAAATCTTAAAGTAATGACATCCATTTCTACATTAAAATGAATTCATATATATATATATATATATATATATATATATTTGACAAATACTATACATAAAGTAAACAAATAGGGACCTCACATGAGTTAGGGAGACAAAACTATGGGGAACTGTGGAGGAAAAATACTTTACAGTTGGGACACTACATTTTCTTAGCAATAAAAACAGCATGCACAATATCAGCCTCGAAACATCACACATATTCAAACCATAGACATAGATACGTGGTAGTAGACATGGCAAACGGACTGGGCTGGCCCAAACGTGCCAGGCCGGGCCATTGGCGGGTCGGGCCAAAACGGCCCAGGTTTTCGTGGGCTAAAAAAGTGAAGCCCAAAACTCATTTTTTAACGAGCGGGCTAGCCCTGGGCCGATTTTGCCAGGTTGCCATTATCCTTTTCTCTATGGGTCGGACTAAAATTGGACTGGGCCAAACACGCCCAGATTTTTATGGGCTAAAAAAGTGAAGCCCAAAACCCATTTTTTGACTGGCCGATTTTGTCAGGTCTATGTGGTAGAGACACTTACTTGGTCGAAGCTTCGAAAATGGAGACAAATGCACAGTATCAACGTCGACTCAGTACATAATGGACGAACATAATCCTTCTTTGTTGGAATCGTTGAGAAATTGTTGATTCTCAGTCCTTCTTCGCGAGCAATTTTTGCTTCAGAGAGCTAGGGCTTTTTCTTAATCTATTTTGGGAGCCTTCGATCGATTCTGATTGTTTTGATGGCTTTAGATGATTTTTAATTATCTGATAGTATTAATGAAAGTTTTATTCCTATTTTACCCTTCAGTATATATATATATTGTGCATTCCCAAAATAAATAAAAAAATTGACACATCAGCTATTTTATGCCTCACCCAAATAGTCACGTCAGCAATTTCTGACGTGGCAGCCTCAATCGGATCAAATTGGATAAACTCAATAGTTCAATCATCTAATTGAAAAAAATTTAAAGTTGAATCACCAAAGTGGAATATGTCAGATAGTTTAGGGTAGTGAAACATACTTAAACCATATAAATATAGATATAATAACTATATTAATGGGTGATTATGAAAGTTTAAACAAAATTGTAACTTTTTTTTCTCTCTCTATTTCCTTGACCTTTTCTTCCCCATAATATTTTGAGTCATTTACAGAACTATACAACTTTTACAAAGTAATTACAAAAAAAGTGCATTCATAAAATAATTACAAAAAAAGTGCAAAAATTTAAACCATTCAATTTCAAATTAAATATGGAAATCTAAAATCAAGGATAACTAATAATTCAAATTCAAATCTTTTAGATCTAACAATAATTTCAAATCCATAATTCAAAATTTAAATCAAAATGAGAAAATTAAAAATAAAAAATTATGAAAGAGTTATTGTTCATCATTCTCCTCCCCCACCTCCCGCCGCCGCCGCCGCCGCCACCGCTATATCGCCGGAGTTGCTATTTTGAATTTTTTTTTTACGATTTGGTTACCCATAAAAATTAAAATGGTTACCTTTATACGAAGTTTGGCTACCAACTGCATCATATTCAAAATAAATTTGGTAATCAAATAAAACTGAATTGGTTACCTTATCGGAAGGTTTGGTAACCAACTACATGAAGTTTGGTTACCAACTGCATCACATTCAAAATAAATTGGTAACCTAATAAAACTGAATTGGTTACCTTCATACCAAGGTAACCAATCCTTCATACCAAGGTAACCAAACCTTTATAACAAGGTAACCAAATCTTCATAACAAGGAAACCTTCATATTAAGGTTCGGTTACCTTGGTATGATGGTTTGGTTACCTTGGTATGACTGTTTGGTAACCTACTGCATGAATTTTGGTTACCAACTGCATCACATTCAAAATAAATTGGTAACCTAATAAAACTGAATTGGTTACCTTCATACCAAGGTAACCAACCCTTCATACCAAGGTAACCATACCTTCATAACAAGGTAACCAAACCTTCATAACAAGGAAAATTTCATATTAAGGTTCAGTTACCTTAGTATGAAGGTTTGGTTACCAACGTATGAAGGTTTGGTTACCAGTGGAGTTGGAGAATGGACCGGTGGTGGAAGGGAAGCAACGGGTGGTGGAGGGGCCTCCACCGCGGCCAGTGGCGGGGCCTCCACCGACGGCCACCTTGGATCGATTTGGGGGAAGAGGAGGAAGGGGGAGGAAGTGAAGGGGGCGGGGCGGGGCTGGGCGGGAGGAGGAGAAAGGGGGGGCGGGAGGAGGGGGATGGTAGTGGGAGGCGGAGGGAGGGGGTGGGGAGTGGGCGGGAGAGGAGAAAGGAGGGGAGGGGAAGGGAGGGGAGGAGAGGAGAGGGGAGGGGAGGAGAGGGGAGGAGGTGGGGTGGGGCAGGAGGAGGATAAAGGGGTGGCGGTAGGAGGCGGAGGGAGGGGTGGGGCGTTGGCGGGGGGAGGAGAAGGGAGGCGGAGGAAGGGGAGTGGCGGGGGTAGGGGGTGGGGCGGGAGGCGGGAGGAGGAGCGGCGGAACAGTGAGGTGGGGGAGGGCGGTGGTGGAAGAGTAGGAAGAAGGTGGATTGGAAGAGGAGGAAGAAGACTGAGTGGGAGAGAATCATGGGAGAGAATTGTGGGAGAGAATCGTGGGAGAGAATTATGGGCATAATTAAAGGGATAAGAATGCACTCTTTTTGTAATTAAATATTGCATATGCACTAATTTTGTAAATATTTTATTTATGCATTTTTTTGTAATATTTTATTAAAATGTACTATAATATGTAATTGTTCCTAATATTTTCTGAGTTTTGAAAACGGCCCAAGTTTTTTATTTAGGGCCAAAGTTAACAAAAACAGTTTCTTGGACACGAGGAGATTGAATAAGTTGCTTAAAGCCTAATGGAGGAAGAACAAGGAAAAAAAGCTTTGAGAAAAAATAAAGAAGGTAGAGTAACGCCAAAAAGATTCCGACAGAATTAAGAAAAATTATATACTTGTTATTTATTTTTAGCAATGTATATTTGTAATATTACGATCAAATAAGGTGTGATTATATAGAAATTCTAGATAACATTTTAAAGAAAAATTAGCGACCTCTTAAAGATATATTCCAATAGGATTTTAATCTACTATTATATGCTTAAATTAAGCTCTAAATAAAATAACTGATTCTTCAAATCTACAAAATGACTATAGTTTTTTTTAATTTAATTTTATTACACAGTCTAATCGATTGAAATATATTGAAATCTTAAACTGTTACAAATGATAAAAAGATTACAATACAAAGAATTAAAAATGTAATCATTCCAAACAGAGTAACACATAATCAGGAAAATGGCCAATCGTAATAACAACTAGTAGACACCAAAAATACTTCTGTGAAAAATAGTCACATTCCAAAAGTAATAACAAAATATACAAATCTGAGCAGTACTCATAAATGACTATAGGTTAGGATTTTTGTCTACAAAGAATAGAGTGAAAAGATTGATATTTATGAATTCTGTTCATGAGTAAGATTTTGTGAAAGTGTCAAAAAAATTAAGAAAATAAATAATTCTCTTAATAAATGGATAAGAAAGGTCTTCAACAAACACATTGGGCCAACATGAAATATATAGGCCACTAATAGGGACTCGCCACTTCACCATGTCTAATAATTGAATCAACTTAATTAATTTGGTTGGCTAGCAGGGTCGGTCTTAAAAATTTGGAGGTCCTGTGCGAGAAAAAAATAGGGGCCCTCTCGCATATAAAAATACTAATTTTTTTATCAGCACCAATATATAAAGCACAATTTATATCAAAATTCATCATTAATTAAAATAATAAATGTCAATGTCGGGTAACAAAATTATCAATTAGAAAGAAAATATAGCTAAAACTTCAATAAATTATCAATTAAAAGAAAATGTAGCTAAAACTTAAATGGACAATAAACTTCACACGATCGCTAGCATCATTCTTGTATTTTTTGCTGCAAAATCATCAATCAAACTTCTATAATCAATTTTCTACGTATACACAAAAAAAAATTGGGAGCCCTCCGAATTTGAGAGCCCTGTGTGATCGCCCTGTCTGCACCCCTCAGGGCTGGCCCAGTTGGCTAGCTTTTACAAATCTTAGGATCCTCTATATATAAAGAACCTCATGAACCAACAAAAATAATAATTCTTTAGACTCTTTGTTTCACCAACAATGTTTCATTTATAAAATTTATATATAAACTTTAGGATATGTTATCGTTTCAAATTTATTTTAAAATTTATTGAGTCTTTTATTTTACGGTGATGATATATATAATAATAAAATTATGAGTTTAAATATGAAGACAATTTGTCATTCTATCATTTTTTACTAACATCTAAAGAAACGCGACGGTTTTCAATAAGAAAAAATAGTAGTGCCAAATAAAAAAAAATGGGAATAAATATCAATATCTGTAAATTAAAACATTTTTCAAATACCAAGAGCAATCATTTTACATTTTAAAATCTAAAAACACGTGTTCTAACATGATTGGCATGTGTCGATTTAGTCTTCGTGCATGTGTTCTAAATGAGAATATGATCGTTTTTAAAAATAGGTCACAAGGCTAAATAGCTTCCATTTCCTGCTTTTACTCTCACCCTTCTCCTTCAAAGAGCTCACCCAAATAATCAATTTACCAAAAAAACAGATATAAACAGTAAAGATTAGATTTTAATTTGAGATTAGATAATTAGAGCTTACATGGTCATCTTTTTAGGGATTTTTAAGTCCTATCAACAATTATGAGTAAGAAAAATTAATTGAATAGTAGTTTAATCAAAATTTGTTAAAAAAAAATTTAGAAAAAATAAATAAATTAAAATTTGTATCACAATTTTAAAAAATTATATTACAACTTAAATTTTACAAATTGTATTTATAATTTTTTTTAAATTTTAAAATTGTATTTATAATTTAACAAATTGTATGTATAAGTTTTACGACTTAAATCTTACAAATTATAAATTATATCACAAGTTATAAATTTTACATCTTAAATTTTACAAATTATATCACAACTTAAATTTTACAAATTGTATTTAAATTTTTTTATAAATTTTTATAATTTTAAATTGCATTTATAGTTTGATATCGTATTAATTACTTTTTAAAAAAAATTAAGTCAATTCGTATATTTATACGTTCAAAGGTTCAACTGATATATAAAATACTGAAAATCGATTGGATTCATGGACATATTATGTATTTCGGCCAAATTTGGTCGGATTCTGAAATTGGGGACTACATTGTATGTAATTAGGTACTTAATATAGTAAATTGTAAGCTCAAATACTTTGGGGGCGACTTATGAATTTGGTGGTACTTAATGTAACATAAGTGTTATTAACCCCTTTAAAAACTCCACCATTTTGCACTTGTGGAACATCTATAATTCTTGAAAAATAGGATCAAAGGAGAAAGTTGACACAATTCCTAATAGGACTAGTGGAGAGTTATGCTAATGCTAGAGGACAAATCCTCATGATGAGTTCTCTCTCAAATGTAACACAAGCTTTTGCACTAATTAGGCAGGATGAAAGACAGAGGAAGGGTATGTTTCTAATCCTGCTAATAGCACAACTTTGACGACTTATAATAATGGAAAGGCTAAAATGGTCTATGGTGAAGGACAACAGTATCATATCCTAACCACAGCAGTTGGCGCAGCGATAAGGAACGACCTGAGTTGAGCCGTAAACCCGGACATCTTGGGATCGATCCCCGCTAGCAACAATTGTGAGGCAGGGTTAACGGTTGAGTCCAGCCCGGATGAGTAGTCCGACCCGCGGGTTAGAAACACCATGTTAGCAAAAAAAAAAAAACAGCATCATATCCTATGCATGGATCTAGAGTATTGGTGTTGGTGCAACACAATTTTCTACATCATACAAAAAAGAAAAACAATGTCAATTACAAAAAACTACAGTTGGAGGTATTAGTGGGACCGGGGTAATGCAAGTGACAAGGATAGCATATAACCCTGGGGTTTCATCGGATCTTGTTGTAAAATTGCAAATGCAAATGGAACAATTATTCTCAATGTTTTTTGTAAGCCTCAAGAACATGATCCCTTGATAATCCAAAGGATCACATCATGAAAAGTACTGTTACTTTTTTGTCCTCCTTCTAATATAAATGTTTGGATTGTGGATACTGGTGCAACTGACCATATGACATGTAACAAGAACCTTTTTCATACTCTACACCTGTTTTTGTCAGTTTACCCAATGGTAGTCATATTAAAGTTACACAATCAGGATCTATTCCTTTGAATTCTTCTGTTTCTCTGCATAATGTTTTGTATATACTAGATTTTCATTGCAATCTATTGTCTGTTAGCAAACTGGTATTGACTGAGTCTTTACATATTATTTTTAAATCCAATTCTTATATTCTTCAGGACTAACATCAGATTCAAATCTTTGGCAACTGGTGAACTGGTCAATAGTCTCTACCATCTTCATTTTCCATTACTAGTTGCTTCTACAGCTATTTCTTTTTCTTCCAGAGTCTTATAGCATAAAAGACTTGGGCATATGCCTTATTTTATCTTGAATAAAATTCCGGTGCTTTCATCTTTACAAGATAAACATTGTGACACATGTGATATTTGTCATTTAGCAAAACAGACCAATTTACCTTTTCCTACTAGTTTATCTTGTACCTCATATTTGTTTGAAAAAAATACATTGTAATATTTGGGGTTCTTACAGGACATCTACAAGAAATGGTTGCAAATATTTCAAGAAACACATTTTGTCCATCTTAAATAATTTTCTCATCTTTGTCCAGACTCAGTTTGACAAACATCTTAAAACATTAAGAAGTGATAATGGGACTGAGTTTGTTAATAAATTCATGTACTCCATATTAAGTCAGCTTGGAATTATACATCATATTTCATGTCCTCAAACACCACAGGAAAATGGTGTGGTAGAAAGAAAACACAGAACCATTCTCAATATGGCTAGGGCTTTGAGATTTTAAGCAGGACTTCCCATTTTTTTCATGGGAGATTATGACCTTACAACTACTTATTTGTTAAATAGGATACATGTTTCATCTTTCCAATATAAAACTCCATATGAATTGTAATTTCATCATGTCTCATCTTATTCACACTTAAAATCTTTTGGTTGTTTATGTTTTACCTCACATCATTTAAGTGACAAATTTGCACCAATGGCTATAAAATCAATTTTCATTAGATATCCTATAGACCAAAAAGGTTATAAGTTACTGAATTTAGATTTTAAACAAGTTTTCATTTCAAAACATGTCATTTTTCATGAACATATTTTTCCTCATCTCCGTTCCAATCAGATTTCTTCTTCTATTCCTTCTAACGTTGTTCACGAATTTTCTCATTTTAATACATCTCCATCTGTACAACCACCTGATCCACTTCATTCACCAAGTTATACATCCTTACCAGAATAACCAACATCATCTGTTTCCTCTTCTCTGCCTGCTACTTCATCTCCTTATACACTTCCACATACATCTACATCTATACCTACACTTGCACATGTTTAACATCCACCACATGCTTCTATTCATGCTAGAGTTTCAACCAGAAATAAACAAATTCACATATGGCATAAGGATTATGATTTCCTTTCATTACCAAAATCTTCTACACATTTTTCTCCTAATATCTCATTTGTAAATACATATCATATGACTCTTTTTCACCTTCACATCAACATTTTGTTAACAATTATTTCTCTACTATACTGGAGCCTACTACTTATTGTCAAGCTGCAAAAGATCGAAAGTGGGTAGAAGTCATAAATAAAGAATTACAGGATTTAGAGGGAAACTAGACTTGGCAAGTTACTAAACTTCCACCTCATAAAGTTCCTATTGGTTGTAAATAGGGTTTTAAGGTCAGATATAATTCTGATGGGTCTGTGGAGAGATATAAGGCTAGGTTTGTGGCAAAAGGTTGCACCCAAACTGAAGGTGTAGATTACACAGAAACCTTTGCACCAGTGGCCAAGATAGTGACTATCAGATCTATCCTAGCTTTAGTTGTTGTTAAAGGTTGGCAATTACATCAACTAGATGTAAACAATGTGTTTCTCCATGGGGATCTTAGTGAAGAAATTTATATGAAACCTCCTCCTAGATGCACTCACTTGAAATAATCTTCATTGGTCTGTCAATTAATTACAAATCTCTATATGGGGCTAAAAGCAAGCTTCTCGTCAATGGTTTGCAAAAATGAGTTATGCATTGATTTCTGTTGGTTATACTCAGTCTAGGGTTTATTATTCATTATTCATCCTTCATACAGATAACTCTATTACTCTAGTGGTGTTTATGTTTATGACATATTAGTCACAGGCTCTAATTCTGAAGAAATTTCTAAGCTCAAGTTATTATTGGATACTTCTTTTAGCATTAAAGATTTGGGACCAGTAAAATATTACGTAAAAATTTTCTAGGTCTTTTCAAGGTATATTTGTTCGTCAGAGAAAATATGTTTTGGATTTACTTGTTGAGTTTTATTTATCTGAATCCAAACCTTTCTCCATTCCTATGGAACAACATCTCAAATTTCACGACTCCGCTAGTTGCAATACCTCAACATAACTAGACTAGATATCCACTTCACTATGAATCAACTAAGTAAATTTTTACAAGCTCCACTCTTTGATCATCTTAAAGCTGTTATCCGAGTATTAAGGTATCTCAAAGGCACAATAGGACAAGGTTTATTTTTCCCTGCTTCTAATACTTTTAATTTAAGAGCTTACTCAGACACTGATTGGGCAGGAGAGATAGGGGAAGATCTGTATCAGGCTACTATATGTTCTTGGGTAATTCTTTAATTTCATGGGGTGCCAAGAAACAAACAGTTGTAAGTCTTTAACCGAGGCTGAATATAGGCCAGTTGCATATGCTACTTGTGAACTTGTATGGCTAGAGAATTTACTTGCTGGTTTTGGTGTTTCTGTTCCACTTCCAGTTGTGTTACATGTTGACAATCATTCTACCACTTCTTTAGCTGCCTGTGTTGCATGCTCGAACCAAGCAGAGATAAGGTTCAGGAAGGTTTTATTATGCCTACATTTAATTTTTCCTAGTTCTCATCAACTAGCAGATATTTTCACCAAGGCGCAGGGCAGGCATGCTCATTGGAAAAATGTTCCCAATTAAACACAATTTGTGGGGAAGGGAGTAATAAGGTATTACATGAGCAAAATGAACATAATCAAAGATAAAGTAGAGACAAGCAATTATAATAAGCAATTTATTTATATATTCATCAAGTTGTAATATCTGTAGATAGTAGATGTAATGAGAAATAATATTTTTCTTTCTCATGCCTTGTTATCAGTTCTTTATATCACTAGGTTCATTGCAATTTCCTAATGTGGGCTCCATGCATATATATATTGCAATCTAGTACTAAACCTCCTTGGATACTCATAATTAAAAATCTTAAAAACGCCAGGTATTGTCACGTTCCAATCAAAATCTTCAATGATCCAACTTCGCTGTCAAACTTGAAATTTAAGCTTAGTTTGTTTCAATTAAATATTTTTCAAAAAAAAAAAAAAGTTTTTCACGCCTTTGAATACACTTTGGTAGAACCTAAAAAGATGGTCAATAAAAACTGTTTCATGGGTTACTTTGCATATAAGCTTAGTTCAATCTAATAATTCACTCAGTCCAATCATGCATCACTCTGTGACTCTGATCGATGCCAAGCTACATTACAAATCTCGAATCCAGATATTTTTTGCTGTAAATGTAGGAGGAAAGTCGGAGAGCTAGCATGTTGCGTGCGCGTACACAATACACTAACATACATGTTTGAAATTTAATTTGACCCAAAAATTTAAGTCATTAAATCTTGAGCTCATTCATATATAGTAATTATTCACTCTTTCATTCCGATATTAAATTTCAACTCACTTATAATATCCTAACAATAAACTATAGTAAAACATTTAGGTTTCAATAATAAAGCCACTCGAGCCCTCTCTTATATATATATATATATATATATATATATATATATATATATATATATAAAGCCACTCGAGCCCTCTCTTAATTATCTCTCAACAAAAACCACTTCATCAGTGAAAAATTAAACCACTCATCTCCTAATTAAACCCTCTAAAACCACAAAACCATGGCATCATCAGAACCAAAAACCACTTACCCCATCAAAACCATTGTAGTCCTAGTTCAAGAAAACCGCTCATTCGACCACATACTGGGCTGGATGAAATCCCTAAACCCCGAAATCAACGGCGTAACCGGATCCGAATCCAACCCTAAATCCACCTCAAACTCTAATTTGGACCGGGTTTTCTTCGGCGATCAATCCTCCTATATTGTACCCGACCCGCCCCACTCATTCCAAGCAATCTATGAACAGGTTTTTGGTGTGCCATTTAGTGACTCAGCTTCTTCAAGCAACACTTACCCTCTTCCAAATATGGAAGGTTTTGTTCAACAAGCTGAAAATACTGAAGGAATGACTGAAATAGTAATGAACGGGTTCAAACCGGATTCTGTACCGGTTTACAAGGAGTTGGTATCGGAGTTCGGAGTGTGTGACCGGTGGTTTGCGTCGCTTCCATCGTCGACGCAGCCTAATAGGCTGTATGTGCACTCGGCAACATCGCATGGTACCATGAGCAATGATACTAATGCGCTTATTAAAGGGTTTCCTCAAAAGACTATTTTTGAATCTGTGGAGGAGTCTGGTTTCTCTTTTGGGATTTATTATCAAGATCCTCCTACTACTCTTTTTTACAGGTAATTTTACTATCTTTTGCATTTGTTTTTTTTATTAATATATTAGATCGACTTCAGATAAGTTATTTTAAGTCAATTTTGATATATCATTTGATATCCAACTAAATAATTTGATCGTACAGATGTAATGAGCATGAAAAATATAAGATTCTAATAAATTTATAATAATAAAAGTTATTAAAATCAGAGCTCTCGAAATATATATTTATATACATATTATTTAAATTATTATAAAAATGATATTTTAATGCCTCAAATCAAATAAAATTTTATATAATATCATATTTTTGTATGCAACTTAATTATTACATCTATACGCTCAGATTATTAAGTTGGTGATCAAATGATATTGTATTAAAAGTGATCTAAGATAACTTATCTTAAGTCTATCTAAGATGTCTTTTAATAAAATAGTAGTAAAATATTTATTTCTCCTCTCTCTTCTTTTATTACTCTCTTCGTTTCCAAAAAGATGAGCAAAATACAAATTTGCACACATTAAAAAGTAAAAAAATAGAGGGAATAGAGTATAAAAATTCTAAATTTATCCATAGTACGTGACTTTATAAGATTATATAATGTGACGAGTATTTTTAATTTTTTATACTAATGGACCGTAAATGACATATTTATTTTCCACTTTATGTACTGTATCTCATTCTTTGAGAATATGGACAAAAAAATTATATCTTTAAGAATCCTTTTTAAGAATAGAAGGACCGAAGGAGTACTATTTTATTTTTAAGTATGTCTTAGGATATGCATGTAAATAGATATATTCATGTTTCAATTGTCAATAAGGTTAATTTGTTACTCGATAGTCAGACAAAATGAGACTGTTATTTAAATTTAAATATTAGAATTTTGTAGATTGATTTAAAATTGTCAAATAATTTTTCTTTTTTTAGTACATACGTAGTATTACATGTTTTTGTTTGAATTCTATAAACTATTTAATATGGCGTTTATGTATTAGGATTAGGTTGTGATAGATGGGGATGTTATCCTTTACTATACGTTTATTATATAACTTGCTACCTAATTCATGTCATATTATATTTATTAATTGAACCCATGGTGCAATTGGATCTTGACTAATTATGAGCAGAGGGCAGGACAGGACATGGTGGCTCTTTATCTTTATATTATTGCCTTTATAAATTTTTAAAAGAAGTTGAATGTTTATATATATATATATATGCACTACGGGAAATAATAAATTTGAATATTTATATGAGATATTTTTATATATGTACATATCCCACTACAATGGAAATAGTCCAAGACGTATTTAAAATGCCTGCATCACTAGTGGGCAGAGAATGAATAGTGTAAATATGTAATTATAAGTTGAAAAATAATATATTTGTCGATAAATATTTGACGAAATTAAATTGCGATTAACGTGAAAGTGTATGCGACAAATTAAAATATAATCTTTTTTAATTCTTATATATATCATATATGCACAAATGTCACAATATCGTAATTAGACTCAAAATTTTCAAAATGTATATGACGAAACTATTATGAGATTGTCCATTAATGACAGCTAAATCCTAAAATTAAGCAAATAAAGAGGTTAGGGGGATAGGTTCTTGAAAATGCCTCAATTCTACATGAATCAAAGTATTATGAAATAAACAAGAAATATCTATAAATACGAACAGTCGAAGTCAGAAATATTTTTCAGCCAGGTTAAAATTATTACTAAGTTATAAATAATTTGGCGGGGGTTCAGGGGCAGCGCCCCAAGCCATTTTTTTAATACTTTTATATTTTCGGATCACACACACACACACACATATATATATATATATATATATATATATATATATATATATATATATATATATATATATATTACAATAACAATATAATAAGTAATAATATATGATATATATACTGACTCATAATAAACTTTTTTAATCACAACTATTTATAAGTAAGTAATTCATTATTTATTTTTAAAAATAATATAAATTAGATTATTATTTAATTTAAATATTATAGAGAGATATACATATATTGAAAGGATATGATTCATATGTGGTTAAAATTTAATTGATAAAGTTATAAATTTTTAATTTAACCCCGTATAATAGAAAATTTATAAAATTTTAGTGGGATCAATTTATATATAATACTTAAAATTTTTAAAATTAAACTTACATAAAGCAATTTTTTTTCCAAGAGGGTCGATTGACCCTACAACCTTCTATGTGGCTTCGCCACTGCGAACAGTAACAGTAAGAGCGCTTTGAAAAACAACAATGTTATTATCATATAAAAAATTTCACATAATACTCATATACACATGCATACTGTGTGCTCCCGCCTGACATGTGAAACCCACAGTATGTATGTAAGTATTATGTGAAATTATTTACGTGATTTAGCATATATTTTTTTGAAAAATTAAGTAGACATACAAAGCATACAATATTACATCTGCCTCACCACACTATCACGAGTGTTGTCATTAAGGGTGGTACTTTTGATAGGAGGAGTGAGCTCTAGACTCATTACAGTTCCACCTACAAGTGTTGTTATGGCTTTAATATTATTTGATTATTTCTCAATTTGCTATAGCGTCAAATTTATTGTCCTTTGTTTGAATTGTAATTTCGAGATTATAATTCATAAAATTATAATTTTAAGATTATTAATTTTAAAATTATAATTTCGAGATTATAATATTTTGTTGAACATGATATTAAATAATTCTTATATTAAGTCATTTTATAATATCTGAACTAATAGCCTTAAATCTAAATTTAAAAACAAACAAAATATTTGAGATTAATAGTTATATCTCAAATATAAATCTTGCAAACAAACATGACCCAAGAGTATTACATCAAGTCATCTTAAATATTTATCACATATTCATTTAGAATGTCATAATATTAATACTTTTAATATATAGTTATCTTAGGTCTTATATACAACAAAATACATTTCTCATATTTTCATGTGGAACATAGTTATACTTTTATTCTACTTAATAATTAGTTGTATTTTACTTTTTAAAACCGAATTAATTAAATTGTTATAAATTTGAGTAAAGTTTAATTTAAAAACGACCTTAATTAAACCACATCATTTGGCGCAATAGTAAAAATCGCCCTGGAATGAGTCGTAAATTCGAACATACTAGAATCGAACCCCGTTAGCAACAAATATGAGACAGTTCGCTGTCGTGTGGCTACGGACAACTGGCGCTAACAAATATGAGGCAGTTCGCTGTCGTGTGGCTACGGACAACTGGCGTAAACCAATGCGCAAGCCAAAAACGGTTGAATTCGACCCGGGTGATTAGTCCAACACCATGTTAACAAAAAAAAAGACGACCTTAATTCCCCAATAAACTTAACAAGTAAGCTCATATCATTATACCATGCAAAATTAAAGATATGAGACGTGTAAAAAGAAAAGTGTTAACGTCTGATTTTATACATTTGACGAAATTATTAAAATAACATACTGTAATTTCGTCAAACCACGTATAAAATTAGGCATTAACAAAAAGTAGAGCAATTATTTAAAATATGTAGGACGATACTGAGTACAAGAAAGCTCATGGTGAGGTGTTTTTTGTCTAGTAAATAAACAAGAATAATTTGACTCGAAAGTTCAACTAATGCAAAAACTTTAAAAGGGTACCGACTCCAAGATAAGTTGATTGAATAAAACTATTCAAACGTTGAAATTTATGCAAGATCGAGCTGCGCCAAGAAAAGTCTTCCAACTTAAAAAAAATATCCAATTCCTATCTTCTTCTCCCCTCATATCTCCATAAACCCTATACTTCCAAAAGATCAAAAACCCCATATCCAAGAACTTCAAAAAAGTAAGAAAAAATGGCTCAACCCACAAATAGTGCTTACCCCATAAAAACCATTGTACTTGTAGTACAAGAAAACCGGTCATTTGACCACATCCTAGGGTGGATGAAATCCCTAAACCCCGAAATCGACGGCGTAACTGGATCCGAATCCAACCCTTTGTCCACCCCGGTTCAGGCCACGAACCGGATTTTCTACGGTGACCAGTCCGGCTACAGCGAGCCGGATCCCGGTCACTCATTCGAAGCCACACACCAACAAATTTTTGGTGCACCATTGACCTCAAATTCGTCGTCTTGGAATAATAATAACAATCTTGTTGCAACAATGGAAGGGTTTGCTGAACAAGCTGAGAGTATAAACAAAGGGATGTCCCAAATTGTGATGAATGGATTCAAACCGGATTTGGTCCCGGTTTACAAAGAGTTGGTGGGCGAGTACGCGGTTTGTGACCGGTGGTTCGCCTCGATTCCTACGCTAACTCAGCCGAACCGGTTGTATATACATTCAGCAACATCTCATGGTGCAACGGAAAATGATACTAGTGAGTTGATTAAAGGGTATCCGCAGAAAACAATTTTTGAGTCATTGGAAGAAGAAGGTTTTTCTTTTGGGATTTATCATCAATATCCTCCAAACACACTTTTCTTTAGGTAAAGTACATACAGGTTTGACTATATATTTTCCCCTTTTTTCATATGGTCTACTGAAAATATATAAAAATAAATATTACCCTTTGGTTAATTTTCTTGTAAAAAATGTACATTTCAATTTTTATTTTTGTCCTATATATATTAAACCCATCTTTTTCACCAATTGCTTTTGGTCAAAAAGTTGGCTTCCTATATTGCTAGCTTGGTCCACTATCTTATAAAATAATTAAGTTTTAGGTAATTTTTCATTTAAAATTAAAAAAATTATATATATATATATACACAAATATCTATAGTCATAATTTTAATGTTGAAATATCAAAAAAAAATAAAAATAGTATCAAATCTAATGCACATGATTCATATTCTGTATGTCTAAAGCAAAAGGAAAATTATACTACTAGAGACCACAGCCGACAATCACTACATGGAGCATGTGCATTGTTTAGTTTAAAATTACTTAGTGAATTATTATTACTTTATGTTGATTTTTAAACATTTTTCTTTGGACATAATCATTGTAATTTGTAAACTTGAAAGCCACAAATTATGATTCTTTGCTTCCCTTTTTGTTTTACTCTTCTTTTTCACTTGTGTTGCTATAGTGGAAAATTTTAATTAATTACTCTTAAAGTAACTCATCCTATTAGTTAGTAAAAATTATATTGTTAGAACAATAAGTTTGGTTTAAAGTGTTAGGTGCAGTGGCGAAGCCACATAGACACTTGTGGGGTCAATCGACCCCACTGAAAAAAAAAATTGTTTTATAATGTAAGGTAAATTTCAAAAATTTTAAGAATTATATATATATTGCCCCCACTGAAATTTTATAAATTTTCTATTTTACGGGGTAAATTGAAATTTTATAACTTTGTCAATCAAATTTATTCACATATGACTCATATTCTCTCAATATATGTATATATCTCTGTAATATTTTAAACTAAATAATAATCTAATTTATATTATTTTTAAAAATAAATAATGAGTTACTTACTTATAAATTAAAAAAGTCTATTATGAGTCAATATAATGTATACATACCATATATTATTACTTATTATTTTTTTATTGTAATATAGTGTATATATTGTGACCCGAAAGTATAAAGTATTTAAAAAAATTGACTTGGGGGCGTTGCTCTCGAACCCCGTCAAATTATTTGTAGCTTAGTAATAATTTCGCCCCCACTGCCACAAGTTTCTGGCTTCGCCACTGGTTAGGTGTCGATAGAACAATCGCAAAAGTGTCGCTTCATATATATTTACTCTATCAACAATATTTTTGCTCTGTTAATATCAACACTTTTTGGAACGTTTTTGGCGGGATGACATATTGTACGTACAAGATTTTTCTGAGGTTAGTTTAATTCTTATATATCCTAATAAAAACAATTTTTCCATTTCACAGAAATCTCAGAAAATTGAAGTACGTAGACAATTTCCATCAGTTTGATCTACACTTCAAGAGGCACTGTGAAAAAGGGAAGCTGCCAAATTATGTGGTAATTGAGAACCGATATTTCGATACCAAATTGTTTCCGGGAAATGATGATCACCCGGCTCATGACGTATCGGAGGGTCAGAAATTTGTCAAGGATGTCTATGAAGCGTTGAGATCAAGTCCCCAGTGGAATGAAATTTTGTTCATAATTATTTATGATGAACATGGTGGTTTTTATGATCATGTCCCACCCCCGGTCACCGGAGTCCCAAGTCCCGACGATATCCAAGGTCCTGAGCCGTATAAATTTAAATTCGATCGACTCGGTGTTAGGGTTCCGGCCATCTTGATTTCTCCATGGATTGAACCAGGAACCGGTAGGTCGATCTAACATTATAATCATAAATTTATATATATATATATATATATATATATATATATAAATGAGAGTTCAATTTGAAAAATATCAGGCATGTTAACTCTGAGTTGAAATTTGATACGGTTACCGTGTATATATATATTAGGGTCATAACATGTTACCGTCATTAAAATAAGATAATTTTGTCCAATATATGTATTTAATTAATAATATGTTGTAATTCTAACACCGCGATGACAAGATATTAAATTTGTTTAAACTTGGTGTCATAAAAATGGACGGAAATGACTGATTTATTTTACTGAGAAATTAAAGCTAATGTGTTTGGCTATGAAATTGCAGTGTTACATGGGCCTTCAGGACCATATCCTACATCAGAGTTTGAGCATTCTTCAATCCCAGCAACTGTTAAAAAGATTTTCAATCTTAAAGAGTTTTTGACAAAGAGAGACGCATGGGCTGGCACTTTTGAAGGCGTTCTCAACAGGACCACCCCAAGAGAAGATTGCCCAGGTAAATTCACTACTTATTGAAATATAATACTTTCGAAAACCGGGGGTATCATATTGAAATTTGCAATATATATATATATATATATATTCAGTCCGGATCTTAAACTTACCCTTTATCCAACATACTTTGTTTATCCTCCTTTAGTGACGGACCGGGCGACGGTTTGGTCCGTCGCTATATATACAACTGTCATTTATATATTGTCCGTCGCTAAAAGCTAAGACGACGATGCTATATATAGCAACAGAGCAAACCGTCGTCTGGTCCGTCGCTAAAGGGGGGTAAACAAAGTATGTTGCTTTCGTACAATAGTGCTTTGGTGACTAAAAAAATGAATTGATGAATATGCATGGCAGAAAAATTATCCGAGCCTGTAAAAATGCGCGATTTTCAACTAAACGAAGAGGAGGTAAAGTTGACAGATTATCAAGCAGAGATGGTGCAAATGGCTGCAGCACTAAATGGTGACCATAAGAAGGACACTTATCCTCACAAACTAGTCGAGAATATGACCATTTCCCAAGCTGTTAGCTACGTCGGAGATGCATATAAAGTATACTCCGACGAGTGCACGAAAGCTAAACAAGGTGGAGCAGATGAACATTATATTGTTTCTCCGGAAAACCTGCAGCTACTCCCAAAACCAGCTGCTACTAAATCTTTTGCCCAGAAGGTGTTTTCTTGTTTGGTTTGTGATAATTAAATTTGTTTTCGACTCGATTCTGTAATTTTTGCATTTGTGATTTCTTAGCTGAAATATTGTTGTTTGTTTTTGTAAAATAATAAATATTTATTTAATGTGCATTGAAATGTACAATTAATCAAAAATTTCAAAGGAATCCACTCTTTGTGCCAAAAACTGTGTAACATAACCCCAGCAGTAGTTGGCGCATTCGTTCAAATGAAACTCGAGACAAGCCGTAGACTCGGACGTCTTAAATTTGAATACCACCAGCTCCAATTTGTCAAGCCAATAAAATGGTCATGGGGTCACGCACCGCCAACGTAAGCTGATTCAAAGAAAAGGTTGATCCAAGCTGGGAGATTAGTCCGACTGCGATTGAGAAACTCCACAACCCCCCCCCCCACCCCACCCCACCCCACCCCACCCCACCCCACATTATCAAAAAAAAACTGTGTTACACTCGGAACAAGAATGTCAATATTGGTCGCTTATTATAGTGCAAGAAATTGGTAAAATTATAATTAAAAAGTACCACTGTGAGTGGAACAAGAATGTCAATATTGGTCGCTTATTTTAGTGCAAGAAATTGGTAAAATTATAATTAAAAAGTACCACTGTTCAAAATACCGTATCCAAACGAACAATCCATAACATAGTCCAAAAGATCCTCCAACATGCACATAGTCCAAGTCCCTTGCTTCCAAGTTATTTTCTTGCCTAGTTTGTCATCATTTATATAACTGGGTTTTCGCCTTGTTGTAAATGGAAAACTCGCAAAAAAAAAAAAAACTGATATTTCCACGACATAAAATAATATTTTCAGATAAAAAGTGTCGCTATAGATCCTATAGCGACGGTTTTTTCCGTCGCTATAAATATATCGCAACACTTTTCATGTGAAAATATCAAAAAGTATCGTGAAAATATCAATTTCTAAAAAAAAGAAGCTGCATTTGCATGTATGATTCATAAACGCATCATGGGACAATCATTTTTCAAATAGAACCTTAATTAATACCTTGCAATTAAAATCTACGGAAAAGCAAAGAACCTAGTCCGTTAGACTGAAATAAAAAAACTGAATGCATACAAGAGATACATAACAGAGTTAACGCAGAAGATAGAAAACGTTTACAGATCCAAACAGAGCCAAATACTAATTGTAAGCATAATATAAACATAGAAGCCTACATAAGCTTATGGATTAAGGTCAATTCCAGCCAAGAGGGTGTGAGCTCCAGAACCAAAACGGAGTTGGATGATCTTCAGCACGCGCTGTAATGGAGATTGCAGCAATGTACATCGGTAACTCAAAAACAGAACTCACAAAGTGCTTGAACTGTACTGCCTATAAGTTACAAACACCTGCCACCTGTGATATCAAGAGAAGTGTGTTGGTAAAAAATTAATTACACAATAAATTGCAACATGTAATTACCAAAAATAAATACAGGGATGTTCTATTTCGATGTTCACATAGATTTGCAGGAAGGGTTTTATTCTTGTCCTGCCCTTTTTTGCTCTCTTCTATCAAATATATTTTTTCTTTTTTCTTTAAAAAATAAATAAATAAATAAAAAACAGGAGTAGATGTGGCCGTTAGATAGACCAAATTTGGCAAAAAGCACAGCCCACGCACATACATCCTTGGTTAGAATAGAAAAACTTATGGGAACTTTAGTTTTAGCAAACCGGATGTCAATTACCGTAGCTAGTATGAAGGGCAAGAAATGTGCTTTACAATTGTCTGCATGCTTGACATCCGCACCAAATAAATAGTTCCGAGAAAACTTTCCAAGAAGCCTCTTCTAGGCAAACCTTGGGAGGAACGTATTTCTCTTCTTGTTCTTCTTCTTGCTGTAGTTTTTCTGGACTTTTAAAATTTAACACTTTTGCTAAACATTGGGAAAAATCATAATAAGACTTATGCTGGACCTATTCTCATTTCAAAGTCTTTGACCTTGGTTTGAGAACCCTGACCATCCCACCAATAACATTACCAAGGCTTTTGAGTTTCTCTGCTATCCAGATATTGTAACCAAATGCATTCTTAAGCTTCAAAATTCATGCCCGGATCTACCTTACACGCTTACATACTATCCATTCACTCTACAAACAAGTTGATTATAATTGATGCAAAACAAGTTAATTCACTGACTATAAAAGCCGATAGGGCAGGGATTTTCTGCATCAATAGAATATAATATTGAGCTCATACTTATCAGGCAAATTGATCAAACCAAGGGGAATAGGTATCAATACTTTAGATTTTCTGATAGAACAATCATCTCAGTCAATTAAAGACCCTAGCAGGCAACACATTGACACATCATCTAAGAATTTGAATTTATTGATAAAATATCTATGCACACGTCAAAACTTTCAAGGTAAAGAATGTGAAGTACAAAAATGTCAAGAGAGGGACAATTTGCCACTAAAAAACTATTAGTTGAACAAATTTCACTAGACATTTAATCTCTAACAACGTAATTTCTAACCTTTTTATTTTACTAGATGGCATCCTTGTCCGCTAGATGCATCTCAGAACCGTCTTTAGCCAAAATAGCCCCTGCACTTGGCTGATCCACATAGGCATGTCCTTTTCCTGTGGGTTTCGAACTCAGTTATCCCATAATCATAAGTCAACTCTGTCATTGGAGGGATGTGCTTCATTGCGAAAAATGCAATATGGAGAAATGATTCATTGTTGTGTTCATAGAGAACTGGCTGCCAAAAGACATTAGGAGAGCAGCTATGATTCATAAATCGACCTACATTTCCAACATTTTTCGCACTAATGATTAGTGGTGACGGGATCTTGTCATTTTGCATAGACTCATCAGGGATCTCCTCATCCAATAATGTGGGTTCATAGTTCCATTTATATGACTTGTCATAAGTGCGGGATGTGTCGAACACGTAATCATCATTTTCTTCCTCATCTGCGCCCTGCATCACCCTTGAACTCTCTATGACTTCACCTGCATATTCACATATAAAGGTACCAGTGCGGAGAGGATCCCATGATCGCAGGCCCCAACCCCTGTCAGTAGTTTTAAACACTTCCATGTGAACTTTCAAACCAGACTGTGACACTCGATTCTTGCAATTAGGAAAGCAAGGACATGTTGGGCCACACTCGTGCAACAATGGCGTCCGACACACTAGTATCCCATTGGCAATATAAGGAAAATCACCTCCATTGTTGCGGATGCAGGAGCAGTTGAGATCACCTGGCTGGCATGCCTTATGGCAGTTGCATCCAAAAGAAGGCTGCAGCGCTTTGAAAGGTTTTGAATACTTGAGCATGGAAGAGTAAGTGAAATAAGCAGGCCCCACTCTCTCGCCATCAACATCATTTACAAGAGAAACAGGAATCTTTTCAGCACCTGAAGTGATATCTGGAAGAATAAGTCCAGCCCGAGATGACAAACCATTCTTCCAATTTTGGACAGATTGCCAAACAGAAAAAGCACTAGGCTGCCCAGGTATCCTTACCAGTTTATACTTGAAAACGTTGCAACCTGATTTTCCTTTCTCCAACCATGACTGCTTGATTGTATAAAGGCCATCATAAACATAAACTTTCATCAATGGATTCACCGAATCTTTCATTCCCCGAATGACTCTGATCTCATTGGCCCGATGTAAGCTTTTCTCCAAAGCAAGATTTCCCCTTTCGAGCTTCTGATCGGCTGCTTGCTTGTCTTTGTTATTCATACCGCCTTGCCCACTGTAAATCAAGACATCCTTATCCTCCGTATCATCATCATACCCTCCTGAAGAAACAATGCTAACAGCCAAAGGCTCTTCTCCAGCACCACTCTTGTCAATTAATGAATCAATCCCTCCCATAGACTGAACATGTAGCCCCACCAATAACATCTCAAACCGGAAAAAGAAGATGTCCCCAATCTCAACACCAGGAACAACTCCAATTCTCTTCCTCATGTTTGTACGCACACCTTTGCTCATCAAGATGTTACCTGCTTTCAAGTCAGGGCGCCTAATAGATCCAGTGGGCGCTTCCTTCGCATCGTCTACTTGGCTAAGCCTCCTTCTTAGCGCATCATATGTCATGAGCGTATAATCAACCATTTCCCTGTTACCATCTTCCCGTTGGAATGACCTACATCTAATGAGAAAATCACTACTTGTTCCTTTACCACCATCAACTGAAAATGAGAAACCAGCACGACGACCTATTACCGTCTTTTTCGCAACCCTTTTCTGTCTTCCAATAAAACTTTTCCCCTTCATTGATGATGATCCCGTTTCTCCATTTGACGCCTCTGGATCAGATTGTGCTGGCTGGCCAAAAGGGGAACCCCATTCTTGATTGTTTGCAGGTCTAGCTCGGGTGGTTTCCTGTTGATTCTGTTCAGGTATGCTATATGGGAAAAATGGAGTGTACCCAGCTGGGAATGGACCAAACGGAGTAGAACAATATAAAGGAGGGGCTTGTGGAGGGGATGGAAAGTAAGGCGTTAAGGTGCGCAGAGGCTTCACACTCAACACTACAGACTTATCAACATAAGTTGGAGCAGAATTCTGAAAGGACCCTTGTTCCATTTTCAAAATTAGGGCAACAAAAAACTCCCCTCCTCTATACTACCAGAAAAGCCACAAGATCAATTTTTTAAACTTCAGAAACTAACAAATTCCCCCATATCTCTCTCTTCTGTTCAGCTTTCATTCATGAGTTTAAGCACTAAAAAATAAATACCCACCTAATTACTACAATATCGCATATGAAAAACTAAGATTCAGAATAAAAACATGATGTACAAAAATGGGGTAGTGAATTACCAAGAAACTATCTTTATAAGCAAAGTTGGGGCTGAAATTCAACCATAAAATTAGTTTACTGCAATACCCAGAAAATAAATATGAACAAAAACCTAAAAAAAATTATAGAATTTTGATTCAAGAAGAAAGAGAGAAGATCAAACTTGAGAAAGCATAGATCCTTCAATTTACCTCTGAAGAGCTGTATTTTGGTCCTGTAATTTCACTTTTTCCCATCAGGGTTTGGAAAAATGAGGGGTCAAAATGTTAAAATGGAACCTTTTGTATACTGTCAGTGTGTTAGAGACAGTGAGAGAGTAAAGAAGCCTTTATCTTCGCCTTCATGTCAAAACTCGGAATCTTTCTCTGGTGCACTTTCTTTTTCAAGTTTTACATAGTACACCCCCAGCTTAAAAGACCAACAAATTATAATTTACACGCATATTAAAAAAAATAAGAAGATAAAAAAATTTGAAAGTTATCTTTAGTGCTCCATAAAATTATATAAAGTGATGAGTATTTTTAATTTTTTATATTAATGAACATCACTAAATGATATATTTATCTTTCGTTTTATTTAGTTTATCTGGTCTCTTTAGTGATAAAAAAATTTGTACATTTATACTTTTAGTTATCTTTTTAGTGATGAAAGGAGTATTTTTTTTTTTAGAGAACTGATATTTTTACTTGTATTTTTAATATTTTCATATGATTTTCTCTCACATAAGCGTACAGTGAGTTTCACTTTCATGTCAAAAAAATTATGAAAAAATATCAAAAATATATGTGTAAATAGTGCTCCTCTTTTTTTTAATATTCCCTCACTTTCACAAAAATATTCTTATATATAAGACCAATTATTTCACACTAATTCACGTGACACGCATTATCGTAAAAGTATAATAACAATTTAATCAAATTTAGAGGATAATATTATAGATTAAATGAAAAAAAAAAAAGACAAAATTGTAATAAAACAAAACTTGAAGGAGCAAAAAGAAAATGAATTTTTGACACATTATCAAGAAGGTGGTTATTTTGTCCCCTTTTCCTTGATAAGAGTTCAATTGGGAAAAAAAAAAAGATTAACTACAATAATTTCTCTCAAAGTTTTTTAAAATTTCACTTTTAGTTTCCAAGTTTAAATTTTCTACAAACTATTCTTTTTTAGCATATTTGTGAAATTATAAGTTAAAACTAACATTTTATATAGTTGAATACACACCTGATTTGTTAGTACTCCAATTTATGCATATGTTTGCTTTGCTGATAAAATGAGAATTTAATATATATTTGTAAAAGGAATTTCTTAACATGTACCCTAAGGGCACATGCTAAGCACACAGTTCAAGAGAATATTTTCTTGAATTGTGTGTATATTTCCTTGAACTTGGTGCAAATGCAGAAATTAAGAAAATATGCACACAATTCAAGAGAATATTCTCTTGAATTGTGTGCTTAGCATGTGCCCTTAGGGCACATGTTAAGAGGACCCTTTGTAAAATCAATAACTTTATAAAATACTTAAAAAGACAATTTATGTAAAATGACTTAGTGTAAGGATCAAATTAGGGATGTAAACGGATATATACGGATTCGGATACTGTAGTATCCGTATCCGTTTATTTGCGAATACCTTTAAATCGAATACGGATAATATCCGCTTTTTTTCAAATACGAATAATATCTGGGTTTTTTTTAATACGGATGCGTACGAATACGGATTTTTCGGTTACCATTTATAGTCCTAAGTATAACTAGAATAAAAAAATAATGAGTTTTAAAACATAGTTTATTAATGAATTAATGTTAATTTATTTATTTTTAATAAATATTTAAATGCAATAATCAATGTTCTTAATTACAATTCAAATAAGTTTTTATTATTTTTGAAATCCTAAATTTCAATACTACTTATTAATGTTTAGATGTTCAATATTGTAGTGTGTATAAATATTTATAATTTATAATTAGATTCAAAAGTTTACATTAAATATTTAATATTTTTTCTCAAATACTTGATTAAAATTTTAATAATACTTTTATTTATAATTTATCCTCAATACATAGATTACAATTTATTTAGTTATAAAAAATTTATTTTATTTCATTATATTTATGGAGAGTGCGAGTTATAATGTATATATGACAACTAACAACTAGTTAATCCAACTTCATCCAAAATTTACTTTGGACTTGCTTTAAATTTTTGGATTTCTAATTTTTAAATAATTGGGCAAATGAAAGTAATAAATACTCCCTCCACCCGAAAATTCATAAACGTGAATTAATTATTCAACCCCCTTCTAGATTAATTCTAAATTAATTCGGACTTAACACATTTTAACAATAAAATTATATTGTTCATTGTTCTCGTCTCCCAGCATTGCAAGTAAGTTTTGAAATTTAAAAACTTATAACAAGCTAATAACTATAGTTTTGTTCTTCTAGTATATAATTTTTTTGGTAAATGATACATTTTAGATATTTTAACTTTATAATAGTAAAAATCTATTAACTATATTTAAATAAATTTATTTTAATTTATTAATATTAAAATAAAAGTGTTATTTCTTGCTTTTTAGAAGTGAAATGATATATTTTTAAAATAATTTTCGTATGATAGTGAAAACTAATTATTATATAAGGAATATCACTTTAAAAAAATTATTTTGCTTATTATATAATATATAAGTTATTTGGATACGAATTTCGGATACGGATCCGAATCCGGATATTCGCTATCCGCCGGATATATTTACGGTCGGATGTTAAACGAATACGAATACGCCTATATTCGTATTCGTATCCGTTTATTTGCGGATACCTTTAAACTGAATACGGATATACCCGTTTTTTTCGAATACAAATAATATCCGGGTTTTTTTCGAATACTGATGCTAACGAATACGAATTTTTCGGTTACCATTTACAGCCCTATATCAAATTTGTTAGGTTGATTCAATCTTTAATAAAAGCTAAATCCAAATATTGTTCGTAGAGTTGAAGACCATGAAGTATTCTGAGATCGTAGAACATTCAATATACTCATAAAGATCGTAGAGCATGGAGAACGTACCAATCGTAGAGTCAAGCCTTCAAGGTAAGTCACTCTATTATATCGAATATATAACTCTGTGATTAAACATTTCTTCTGACGAGTTATGACAATGTTGTACACCTAGGATTGAAGATCCCAATGATGATCCTCCCAAAGCTAAAGTTGTTGACAACGATAAGACATTCTTGAAATTGTGTCTAACAGTTATATATGCTAAGGATAAAAACACGCGGCTACATCTGCACCTGATAGAGTATGATAAAAGCGACCTGAAGTGGTCCTAGTCGACAACATTTCAAAGTCAAACAATTGGAAATTAATAAGTGTCCAAATAAAAATGAAATAATGGTCAAATCACAACGGGACGATCCCAATGTGAATTTATAAAAGGCGAGCAGCTTCAAACAATCAAAAAGAGATAGAGAAAAATTGATCAAGTCAAAGTGATGTTTGTTTGAGTTTATAGTCTACTCACTCTACAATTTAGAAATCTCAACTGCTGCTAAGTCGTATGATCAAGAAGCTTAACGTTAATTAGCAGTGCCTCAAATATTTCAATTTCTTTGTGATTCAATCTTCATGATATATGTATATTCCAATTATGTGTGATTTGGAGGATTCTTAGCTTCTGATAATCCATATGAAATCTTAATTAATAAAATGCATATTTTATCAGATCTGCTATGAATCTTAATTATAATAAATGTAAAATGTCATACGCCCATACACAGTAATATTTATATTTTTACGTTTTATTATTTTATAAATGTAAAATGTATATTTAATAAATGTAAAATGTATTATAAAATGCAACGCACCAAATGTATGTTTACATGAATATTTGTTTCTTAATTAATGAAAACATACATTTTTTGCGTTTATAAAATGTATTATAAGTTGATTAAAAATATATGCTTACAAAATAATAATGATATAAGAGGTTGAGGTTAATTTGATCTAAAAAATTTTAGTCTCAAACAAGCAGTTGTTGGAGCTCAGTTGGTTTAACTCTTATTTAATAAGTTAGAGGTCTTGTGTTCAACCCTCACAAGCATCATTGTTTTAAAATTAAAAAAAAAACTCACGAACGGGCCACGGGCCGGGCCAAATTGGCCCAGCTTTACATGGGCTGAAATAATAAAGCTCATAGCCCGCTTTTTTTTGGGCGAGCCGGACCGACCCGCGGGCCCGGGCTTCTTTTGTCAGGTCTAATAGCAAAGGTAGTCGAATTTTCAAAGGTCCCAGACTTGCAAATTTAAGTTGGTCAGCTGATTGGGCAATCCGTGTGCTTAAAATTGCAAAATCTCATCTGAGCCATCTATTTCAAACAAACAAATTTCAGCCTTTGATTTTTTAAAAAGACCATTTTGCCCCAATCTTGAAAATCCTATAAATAAGAGGTTTTCTCTTCATTCCAAACTCACCAATTTACTATCAAAGAAAAAGCTTACTCCTTGCCTACATACTCTCTCTCTAAAGCTTTATCCCTCCTCTACTTCAAAATTCTAATTACTTGAAGAAGAGAAAATTGGTTACAAGTATTTGAGATAAGTTGTTTAAATTACTTGATTAAAGCATCTCTTACTTGTTTATTATTATAGACATACGAATATAAATTGTTATACACAATTATATATATATATATATATATATATATATATATATATTTCATCTATTTATTATTTATATAAATATCGTAAAGTAGATTACACTTTGATCGTCAAAACGACCCTGAGATACTTCTAATAGAGAACTATTCGGACAATTTTTGAATTTCTTAGTGATCTATCAAAAATATTTATATAAGTATTTTATGTATTTATTATTTATATAAATAAAGTAGATTACACTTTGATTGTCAAAACAACCCTGAGATACTTCTAATAGAGAACTATCCGGATAATTTTTGAATTTCTTAGTGATCTATCTATCGAAATTAAAATATTTATATAAGTACTTCATATATTCATTATTTATATAAATATCATAGATTAATACTTGATCGTCAAAACGACCCTGAGATACTTCTAATAGAGAATTATCTGGGTTGTCTTTGAATTTCAAGTGGTTTATCGAAAATATTTATATAAATATAAAAGTGTAAAAATTATAAATTTGGTTAGTACTTAAAAACCGAAACAACTTGAATTTATTCACCCTTGAGCGAATGATAGCGTGAATTGTTCAAGCGGTCTTTAAAATCATAAGTGGCCTTATTTATTTATTATTCACATAATAGATAAAATATTTTTATATATTCATTGAGTTAAACAAATATATTTGTTATATCAAATATTGCTTAATTGATTTATCTTGTATACTTTATATTTGTCATCACAATTATTTGAGCATAAATTCATTCATAATATTTGAAATTAAATTTATATTTTAATTCCATAGAAACACAATCTAAATCTTAAAGTATAAATAATTCTTTATAAACTTGCATTAAATTATATATTTGCTTATTCAGAATCATTATTCGAAATACACTTATATTAATTTATCTGCTTAATCAAGAAGCATATTTTCACAAATATAAAAGTGTTAAACTTTTATAACTAAGTCGTTTAAATTTATATCTGCTTACAAAGAAGCATATTTTACACATATAAGAGTTATTGAACTTTAATAGAATTATTTGATCTCAAATTGGTATCTGCTTATTTTAGAAGCATTTCTCTATCAAAACTTTTGTAAAAAGGAAAAAAGGGTAGAATTAGTTTATTTTATATACATGTGAGAAATACGAGTAATTATTCGACTAAGACCAGAGTCTTAGAGATGTTGTGACGCCCCCAAATTCGGACCGCTGGCGTCTCGAATTCGGTTCGTCACGTTTTAAATACTAATACAATAATAATATCTCGCACAACGAAATAACATACAAATAGATTACATTTATCTAATATAATCATTCATGTCCCAAGGTTTCGCAACTTAAACATCTCTTACATCTTAAATATAGCTTAAGCATACTTAATCTTAACTAATACATAATAGAATAGAATCTTATTACAATCGTTGTAAAAGTTTTACATAAATACAAAGCTACTTCGTAGCCTTGCCCTTGCCCTTATCAGTGTCCGAGGGTCCGCCTTGCTATATCTTAACTGAAATATTTTTAGAAAAAAGCAAGAATGAGCAACAAGTTTGCTCAACAAATAATATAGCAATAAGGGGTCAATATAGATTTCAGTTTCTCAAAGGTACAACAATATGTGATAGTTCAAGAATAGCAAAAAAATATCGATAATTCTCAATAACAGTCGCTAAGGACAGAAAAATATCAATAAGATTCAATGATTAATCATTTCGAGATTTCAAAACAATGAATACTGAGCAGTCACTAAGGACTATGAACTTCTACTAGAATTAACATTAATATGCTGATAATCCAATAAAACAAGTACAACAGGTGATCAGCCTAAAGTACCCTACGTCATGCATAACATTTAATCGTACTTAAAATTTATAAGAATCGTTTATATATATATATATATATATATATATATATATATATATATATATATATATATATATATATTTAATACTACAATGAAGCTAATATATTACAACAGTGATATAACATATTATAACAGTGCTATAATTTATTAGTTTCATTATAATAATATATTTGTTATAATATATTAGTTTCATTATATTATATTATAACAGTGCTATAAAAACATGAAATTAATATCGAATATATTTAATATTATAATGAAACTAATATATGAATAAATGATAACAGTGCTACTGAACAATTATGTTATTATTGGTAAGGTATAATAGTCGTCCAAACGTTAATCATACAAATGTTAAATCCTACTCCCTCCACTCCTAAAAAAAGAGTCCATTTGCCTTTTTTTTGTTCCAAAAAAAGAGTTCGATTTGTTTTGATTGTAGCATTAACAAACATCCTTAACTCATGAAGCTAAGAGAACTTGAATTTTGCAAAATTATGACATAAAAAGATTGTATAAAATAAATTTTGCAAAAAAAAAAAAAGGCCAAAGCCCGCGGGCTAGCCTGGCCCAGCCGGGGTTGGGCCACGGGCCGTAGTTTTTCAACCCATAAAAAATCGGGCTATTTTGGCCAGACCCAAAAATGACTCGGCCCGGCCCGGCTCGGCTCGCCCGTTTGCCAGGTCTGTTTGCTATCATTAAATGCTTTAAGTGTGTCACATGCTCATTTTTTTCAAGAGTCCTTCTATGGGGACATGGAAATTGGACATTGTGATTTATTTTTTTTTGCTTTTGTTACGACTCTCAAAAAATGTATAGTATTTATTCCAACTGAAATTTTTACAAAAAAAAATATTTTAAGTGTAATTTGGATACATATATAAGAACAGTGTTGTCTAAGTAAATAAGATTTGACACACACAAATAAAACTTATGGAGAGGATTCTAATTTAATTACCCATTATACCAATTATTGTTATCATCAAAATAAATATTAAAAATTGAGGACCTATCATCAGATGCCTTAAAGGCACTCATTAATTTGATTATATTAGTTGGCATTCCTTATAATCTTTTTGTGCATATTATGGTTTATAATAATGTTTAGATCTAGCCAAGTGATAATTACGTTTGTAAATATCCTAGATTAATATTTAGAGGTTGATTCTAGATCATTAATTGTCAAATCTAGCCTTCATTAAATTTAATTGATTCCAAGCATTGGATTTGGTTGTTTAGTACTACTATAAGACTTATATAAGGGATGCCCATCATTTGTAAATCATAAAATAAAAGTTCCATCCATGTTTGTGCAATATAATTTTAAGTTAAAAGAGGAAAAAACAAAAAATACAAACTTTTTATTGTCAAATTTGGTGTTTCAAAATATATCATGTATGAATGTTTTGGAACGTTCGTACCAACACACAATTCAATACTACCCTATTAGCATTTTAACGGTAATTAATTAACCTTCATGTTTATTCTATGTACTACCCCATCTTTATTCTAAAATTAGATATATATTATTTTTTAGAAAATTTACAAAATTCAAAAATTTTAAATTGATATAAATCTGTATATATGTTTTGAAAACAACAAATATATGACAATTAGCAGTCATTTCTAAAATCAAAAAATGCTCTTTGGTTTTGAATTTTTAATTAGAATTTCGCAAATCGATAACAAAAGTCAAAATATATCTCTTAACTTTAAAAATTAAAGAGTAAATTAATCAAGCTTTAGTAGAACATGCAAATTTTTGTTACTGATATGATCAGTTTAACCAGCCTTGTAGCTGGCCCTGAACAATTTTTTTTGATGTATCTTGTTTGACACTAAAAAAATTTAAAGGTAGTCTCAAAATAAGTTTTTACTCCCAATGTTGCATATCCAAATTATAATTAATTTTCAGTATGCAGCTCAACAAGGTTCATATCAAGAGAAAAACAAAATGACAAAAAGCCATTAGAATTATACCTAGATTGTTGCTGCAATGTCACTTAGATTGTTGGTTGATGTTTATGTTTAGTAGGCAGTGCACATTTATGGTCAAACATCTGCCCAACTTCAAGAAAAAACTGTTTCCAACAGAATAATTATCGATCGAATTTTCGACAAAAATTCCAGCTTTAATTTATTTCGGACGAAAATTGATTAATTCCGACATAAATATATTTTCATGAAAAATAAGTTTCTCTCTTGTATGTTCATCACTTCAGGGAGATGGTAATTACATCTCCCATTTCTCATTGAGTTTTGATGTCTCTCTATTAAGTAAGAGTAATTGTTAGTTTTTCTTACACCTTTCCACAAATTTGTCATGCCAGCTAACCACGTTATCAATTTATGACGTGACATATTTAATTGAACTAAAATAAAAAAAAATAAAAATTTGATCATTTGATTGTAAAAATTAAAAGACTGAAATGAAGAAAGTGTCAATAGTTTAAGATAATAATTTATATTTAAACCTTTTTAAAAAAGGACATTAGAGATTAAAAAAAAATTGTCACTCAATTACATAGTCTCATGGTATTGCCCTAATTTGAATTCTACTATCGACTAAATTTCAAATTGTATCCTAAAATTTTATTTTGAATTGGTTGATCATATATCTTATAAATATCAAATTCCATCAAATTAATTTGCAGCCTAATTATTTTTTTTGAATTAAATGCACCATAAACTTGAGTTTCAATATAATTTGCACCCTTCACACTAAAGTTTTGGGTGTAAATTATTTTGATATAGAAGGTTTGAAGGTGCATGTTGTTTTGAAACTTAAAATTTAGTGTGTATATAATTCAAAATAAAATTGAGGGTGCAAATTGATTTTATGGTTAACGTTTTGTGTCATTACTGGTGAAGGCACATATATAAATGGCGAGTAGTGCTAGAGACACAACAAATTCTACAACTATTTTATAATTTGATGATGTGGCATACTCCATCTCAGCATATTGATGAACAAATTGATTCAATTTAGTCTTCGACCCCACATAAAAGCTGAGGTGAAGTATGTCACATCATCAAATTATAAAATAATTGTAGAATTTGTTGTGTCTCTAGTATTATTCATAAATGGCTGCATAAGTATAGATGATTGGTATAAGGGAAAAGATTATATGTGGACAAATTTGTGACTAAGGTGAATTGCAACAAACGTGGAATTCTATTAGTCTGTTTGGTTATAACATTGGAATGAGAATGAACATTTCTATTCATATGTTTGGTCAAAACTTGAAGTTACACTATTTTGATCGATTATGTTTTGTTTTTAAGTTTGTCGATTGAAATGTAATGATCAATCTTTATCCACCCCGATGGAATAAATATTCTTTTAAACATATATGATTAGACATTCTATTGAAATGCTCATTCTCTCTCCTTTTAAGTAACCAAACATAAGAATGATCGAGCATCCCTTTTGAAATGCTCATTCCCCCCTAACTAAACATGTCATCTGCTATAAGATAAGGTGCAATCATGCTTAATTTTTACTTATCATAAGTATGCACATACGTTGTAACTACAATTTGACTGAAAACTTTCGCAATACATGTCAAGGTTGTTGGTACAATACAATATTATTTTATTTTTTTCCCAATAGTTCGATGAATTCCATATATTTTTTTCCCAACTGTTTTTAGCACCTTGTTGGGAAAAGTACGCCTAAAATAATCTCAATCCCAGGAATTACTTTTCCGTCTTTGTGCAATTAAATAGGAAATCAACAAAACCAATTATGAGAACAAAAATAACAAATAACCATCCACAAGCAAGACACAATATTTAACGTGGAAAAACCCTCTAAAACTAAGAGGTAAAAACCACGGGTCAAACTCCGAATCTCCACTATATCACTAATAATGGGTTTACAATAATCCTCCCAAGTTTTATGCCCTAAAACTTGAGGTTACACAATAAATCAAGAGAATACAAATTTACCTTTAATTAAGTTAAGAAACCTAATTAACTTCACCACCCAAAAACACTCCAAACAATAAAGTCTTCAAGCTTCTATTGAATAGAGATGGTGCCGGATACCCACAAACTGTAATTCTCTCTCTTTATTCTTTTGGTACCTTCTTGCTACCAAGTTTCTCTCATATATCAAATAAGACTCCCCCATAGCCTTATTTATAGTACTCTTTCTAATCCATTCCTATTATGGATTAGAAACAATTTATTCTCCTAATCAAATTAGGGATCACATCTCCTTATTAAATCCTTTTTCAACTTGATTCTTTATTTAGACCAAAACCGTGTTTTGTCCAAAACATCCAATTCCAAGTCCAACTTGGAATTCATAATTCTCATGGGTGAGGACCCACACCCAACAATCTCCCCCTCCGAACCCATGAGAGAAGGGATCACCAACCACAACTCCTTACTCGGAGTTAATTCCAACGAAGTCTTGGCTCAACTCAAGCTTCTTGAAATTTTCAACTATCTTCATAACCGGCTTTGTCTCATCGGCATGGTTCTTCTCGATGGGAGGCTCTAACTCAAACTTGACAGATTTTTGCTTGCCAAATTCATTCACAACCGCTTTGTAACCTGATTGCGAGCTGTCACTTTCCTTCTTCACTTTTGGTACCCATTTAAAGCGAAGAGCTTTCCTCTCGTGGTTCTCATGCAAGGCTTTTCTCCCATCTCGCATGGCTTTGTACCACACCTTTTTTCGCTTAACTCCCCCATCTTCAACACCTCTCACATGTGCCGTCTTCCTTTCATACATGGACTCCAATTTCTTCCAGAGAGCATAGGCTTCAGTTTTCGTGGCAACATGATGAAACACACTTTGATCAATCCACGATCTAATTAGACCAATAGTCTTCCTATTCATCTTGTTCCACTGCGCGTCACTCTTGTTTGTGGGCTTAACTCCATCGTTCTCAAGTGGCTCGTACAAATCCTTGCAGTAAAGCAAATCCTCCATTCTTGGCTTCCAAATTGCATAATTTGCAGCCTTGAGATTAATCATGCAATCTGCTGTCCAATCCTCCATTTAATTCGCACAAGAAAATCACAAAAATAACCAAGCTCTGATACCACTGTTGGGAAAAGTACGCCTAAAATAATCTCAATCCCAGGAATTACTTTTCCGTCTTTGTGCAATTAAATAGGAAATCAACAAAACCAATTATGAGAACAAAAATAACAAATAACCATCCACAAGCAAGACACAATATTTAACGTGGAAAAACCCTCTAAAACTAAGAGGTAAAAACCACGGGTCAAACTCCGAATCTCCACTATATCACTAATAATGGGTTTACAATAATCCTCCCAAGTTTTATGCCCTAAAACTTGAGGTTACACAATAAATCAAGAGAATACAAATTTACCTTTAATTAAGTTAAGAAACCTAATTAACTTCACCACCCAAAAACACTCCAAACAATAAAGTCTTCAAGCTTCTATTGAATAGAGATGGTGCCGGATACCCACAAACTGTAATTCTCTCTCTTTATTCTTTTGGTACCTTCTTGCTACCAAGTTTCTCTCATATATCAAATAAGACTCCCCCATAGCCTTATTTATAGTACTCTTTCTAATCCATTCCTATTATGGATTAGAAACAATTTATTCTCCTAATCAAATTAGGGATCACATCTCCTTATTAAATCCTTTTTCAACTTGATTCTTTATTTAGACCAAAACCGTGTTTTGTCCAAAACATCCAATTCCAAGTCCAACTTGGAATTCATAATTCTCATGGGTGAGGACCCACACCCAACACACCTGTGATTGAACAATATATAGAACGCATAATAATTATTTCTCCAGATCCGTGATGATGATGACTTTTGTATTATGCTATTAATTTGTCACCATTTTCATTACTTCTTACTTTAAATTACTTGTATATTCACTGAGGTCTTTTGCTGCATTTGGTTTAAAAATATAGCCTTACCTACCTAGAATATATATATATATATATATATATATATATATATATATACACGCGAAGGTTATATAGGAGGTTGCTACATTGAACAAATCTTTTGCGATTTTCCTGAATTAGGTGCAGTTGGATGTAAGGTAGGTTATCCCGTACCCGGTGGCGAAGTCAGAAAAAAATTTCAGTAAGCTCAAATTATTAAATTACACTCACAAAAAATCTGTTACATCATATATATATTAAAAAAAAATTAGTGGAGTCAAATTACTAAATTACACCCATAAAAAATCTATTACATCATATATATATATATATAAATTCAATGAGGTCAAATTTTTAAATTACACCCACAAAAAAAATTCAGTAAGGTCAAATTATTAAATTATACTCACAAAAATCTATTACATCATATATATATTAAAAAAAATCAGTGGAGTCAAATTACTAAATTACACCCATAAAAAATCTATTACATCATATATATATATATATATATATATATATATAAATTCAATGATGTCAAATTATTAAATTACACCCTGCAAAAAAATTTATTACATCATATAATTCTTACTTCTTAGTCCACCCCATAATATATGACGTTTTAGATTATTTTATTTTTTTTAAAATTATTTTACGTTTTATATAATTTAGGAAAATTAATCACAATATTTTCAAATTTACCGTTTATAAAAAAATATTACAGATAAGAGAGAGTATGAAATAATTATATGATAAATGTGGAGTATTATAGATAATTAATATATTATATTTAATATTATATAATTATTTTTTTAATTTTTGTGTACAACTCTAAAACTTGAGGAGGAGTAGTATTATCATGGCCAGTTGATTGGGTCCTACTCTATGTCGTAGCTAGATAGTGTTGACCTATTCCCATACACTTGGCCCTTTCTAATTAAGCTTTTCAAAAGTGGTTAGCAAGGTTTTCATATTTAGCAGAAGGATAGAGACAGAATTTTGCAAATGTTTTCTCTTTAGTTTTAAGCTATTATATAAATATAAATATTATTATTATTATTATTATAAAAATTTAAAAATTACATATAACATAGCTTTCTTATGCGCGCCAACACTGAGAAAACCAATTAATATAAGAAAGAGAATTGGTGGATATATATATATATATATACTCTCCAATTGAACGACGGCTGGGAGAAAGCAACTCACTACCATGCAAAAGATTCTTCATCAAGCTTATTAGCCAAATTATGCTCCAATCCAAACAATAAAGAAAGAGACTTTCTTCTTATCAAATCAATATAGTATTAATTAATATTATTATTTTAAAAATGACATGCACCCATATAATAGTAATCATATATATATATATATAGGAAAAAATATAAATACACAGCTGTGTAGTATATAGTAGGCTATAGCGACGGTTTTTTAGGGCTATAGCGATGGTTTGTCTGTCGCTATAGACAGAATATCTATGGCGACAGACAAACCATCGCTATAGCCCTAAAAAATCGTCGTTATAGCCTACTGTGTAGCTACACAGCTGTGTAATTATATATAGCCCATATATATATAAATATAAATATAAAGCGAACTTGATCTCTCACCCTATGTTGGTCAATTTAATGATAAAATTTAAATTTTATTATATTTTAATTAAATTATCTCTTCACAACCGTAAACTCATAACAATTCATTTCCACCCACGAATTATCACCGGGTTTTTTTCTCCCATTTTTTATCCCTATTTTATCTCTTATATATATATATATATATATATATATCTTTTTTCATTCATATTTTTCAAATTTTATTTAAATATTTTAATTTTTTTTACATATATAAACAGTTTGTGCCACGTATGCTAATAATAATAATGGAAGAATCAATCTAAATAATAATGAATGGTTGGTTGGATATATTATCTTTGATGCAGTTGTTAGCTGGTATAACCACCTAGCTTCAACGTACTTAATCCCACAAAGTGACAAAAAGACATATATAATTAAATATGTGAAAATCTTAGCATTAGGTTCTTAATTGTAATCAAATCCATCCACCAATCAATTTGATTATTATGTTATATATAATTGTTAATCTTGAAGAAAATAAAATCTTAAGACTTATTGAGTAAACATCACTGGCAAGTGGCAACTATATATACTTGTTAATTAGTTATACCATTATTGATTTTTTAAGTTAAATATTGTTTTAATATAGTCTTGTAGTTCATTCATGTACAAAGCCTAATATCCTATATAAGACGATATAGTTATATATATTAAATTATTTTTAAAAAAGAATTATTAATTATAATAGTTATTATATTCAAAACTTAAATAAATCACCCATATTTAAAATATATTAAATTGACTAAAAGAAAAGTCGAAAGTAATCATAAATTACAGAATGGAGAGTAAAATTTATCTGAATAACTCCTTTTAATTGTATAATAAAAATTCTTACACACCTTATAATAAACATTTATATCTGTCGCTTTATTTGGTGTATATGATGTTTACCTCTAAATTTTATTTTACACCTCACAATTATATATATATATATATATATAGAAAATGGAGTATGTGTCTTAGAAACACAGAAGTTTGCGTATGTCCTATTATTTTAAGAGATTTCATTAATGACAATTTTGGCACTTCACTAATTTTATTAAGGATTATTTTGATATTTCGCGATTATATTAATCAAAATTACGTCATACTAGATGCAGGACACACGCAAACTTGTGTGTATCTAAGACACATACTTCTTTTTCTCATATATATATATATATATATATATATATATATGTGATGTATTTTTATTTTTCTAAGGGAAAATGTTAAAAATAAAAGGTTTTCGTAACAGCTGTCACTAAATAATATGTGCCTCAAAAAGAGAAAAAAAAAGAATAAAGCCATTGTTATACGACTCTATTATTAGCTTTTTAGTAAACGTAACTAAGATAGCTTGGTACCACTTATTCTCATCCACAAACCAGCATCATCAGCCTTGCTTATGGCCATACGCTATTTTATGGTCAAATCCTAAATTTTTTATTCTCAATAATAATGAGAACCATATTTTAATAATCAACCTTTTTAAAAAAAAAATCTAAAGGCAAGTTGCACTTAATGATTGTACCTCTAGGCATGTAGTTAGAGGGTGAAAAAAATAATATTTTATTATTTACTATGATAACTCTGTTATTTTTTTTATTGAAAAAAAAGTATTTTTTATTAATAAATGAATATTTTTTCAAAAATATTCATTTTTCTTGTTATTATTATTATTATTGTTTTATTTTTGTGTCATCTTTTCTTAGGCTCTACCAATGTTTTTAGTGTTTATATTTAGTGAAATTGAAGGTTATTAATTAGTATTCATTAAATTCTAATCTGTCCACCTCTCTTTCTTCAGTTTCGTATTCCTATTTATAACTGACATTTTAATAAATGAATTTGAATTTGAGTTCTTATCAAAAAGAAATTAAATACTTGTATGTTCCTCTTAATTATTGTTGTTCTCTTCTTAATAAATTTACTCAAGAAGTTACAACAACAAAAAATTAATAATATGCTCTTTCTGTCCCATAAAAACGTCTTAAGCTAGTATTTTATACATATTTAGAAAAGCAAAAGGAAGAAAATATATATTTAAATTATCATTTTAACAAAATAGACCACACATGTAATTCCTAATTCCCCTGAAAAATAGTGATCCACTTACGTACTTTTGACACAGTAAAATAAATTTTATATAATATTTTGTATTTTAATTGTGGACTCTAAACATTTTTTATGGGACAAATTCTTTTTAAATTTCAATTGATGGAGAGAGATATATAGAGTAATAAATTTTGTGGTGGTAGAAAAAGAAAAATAGAGGTGAAAAATGTTCCCATTAGCCATAAGTTCAGGTTTTTTTACTGTTTTAACTAATATATGTATGTATGTATATATATGTTGTATGTATTATAAAATACACAAATTTTAATCAATATATAGTACACATCAAACACGTACGTAGGGGAAAAAAAGGGTATAAAGTAGTTGATAAATCAAAGTAATTAAGAAGGCAGCCCAAAGGTACAAGATGTCATAAAACTTCTTAAAGTCAATTTACTCGTTTTATTACCAGTTGAGAAAATTTGACCGGAGCTTCTCTCATTCTTATTCAATGGTTTAATTTCTAGCTGCTACTAATTTTATAGTACATATATATACCAAACCTCTTTCTCATTCTCTCTCTCTACATGTACATATACATATGCATATATATAGAGAGAGAAAAAGATATATATATATATATAGTAGTGTTGGAAAAACATATATAGAAAACAATGGATAGTTTTCATAATTCTCTCACTAAAAGGATATTAACAGCATGTTTCTCTCTCCTCCTGCTGCTGCAACTTTTCTATGGGGGTGCTAATGCTAAAATACCACCACCCACGGTTCAATTCAACAAAGGTTTTACTCCACTCTTTGGTGATGGAAATCTCATTCGTTCAGCTGATGATAAGTCTGTCAATCTTCTCCTCAACCAGTACACAGGCATGCTATCTCTCTCTCTCTGTCTCTCCCTCTAAATATATATATATATATATATACACGTATATATGTGTATTATATATACATATTTTTACCATTTCTGTATTTCCTAATTAATAACACTCCCCCTGTCCAGAAAACTAGAATTAGCATAGTTTTGGAATATTTTCTTACGCGTATTGAAGTTTGTCAAGATTTTGATATTTTGAATGTAATTTTGTTGTATCCACCCTTAAGATATATATATATAATTAGTAAATCGTTAGTTTAGTAGTGGAGGGGTGTTGTAATAACAAGATTATGATGATAAATTTAAGAATGTGTCATTTCTTAATTACTATCAATAAAATGGAGAAGAATCTGTTTATAAAAAATAATAATTTGGCAAATGAAATTTTTTTTTTGTCTATAACTAATTAATAATGTAACATTTTATCTTGTCCACAGGTTCTGGTTTCAAGTCTTCTAACCTCTATAGCCGTGGATTTTTCAGTGCTAAAATTAAGCTACCATCCACTTACACAGCCGGCATAGTTGTCGCCTTCTATGTATGCTCACTCTCTCTCTCTCTATATATATATATATATATATATATATATATATATAACTGATATTTTCGTATGTAAAAATAATATTATGAACACTCCTCACATAAATATAAATCTCAATTATACATTTAAAATATTTATATCTGTCTTGTTGGTCCTTAATTTTGTTTTATTATGGTAATTATAGGCCATAAAATTGATCATAGAGCAATGTTAGTATTCTTTTCTTGTGTATGTAACATGAATATTTGGTTGGGCAGACAACAAACGGGGATATCTTCGAGAAGACACACGACGAATTAGATTTCGAATTCTTGGGGAATATTAAAGGAAAAGCGTGGCGGTTCCAAACCAATTTGTATGGAAATGGAAGCACTAGTAGAGGAAGAGAAGAGAGATATTTCCTTTGGTTTGACCCTTCTAAAGAGTTTCATCGTTATAGCATTCTATGGACCAATGAAAAAATTATGTGAGTTTTTTTTTCCTTTAATTAATAATTAATTACGCTTTGAAAAAGTCAATTTGTATGTTTATTTTGAAATTTGACCATTTCTAGCTTGTATATGTTGATATCTTCTAGATTTTGGCCTCCATATATAATAGATCCAAAAGAAAGAACATGGATTGAGAAAATTGTTGTATATATCTTTTCTTCATGCAAAAGATATATTTATTTATTTATATAAATAATGCATGCAGCTTATTATAAGGCAGCCATTCCAAGCGTTGACCAAGTTAAATAAAAAAAAATTATATAATTAATTTTCTCTTGTTCGTGATATTTTTATGGACAAATATTTTCTTGCTAAAAATAAAATTAAATTGTAACAATATTTATAATTATCTATCTATTTATATTATAAAGCAAGACATCAGAAGTGAAGCTTTTTTATTTTACCTTTTACCCTTTAATTTCTTTTGTCCACATTTTACTTTCTAAAATTTAAAAACTCTCATTTTCTATCTCTCTCCCCCACTCTTTTATATATTATCTCTCCAATATTTTATCATTTGTTCTTCACCAGGATTACTTGTATATAATTAATATGCATGATGTTAGTTGGTTTGTAGCTCTATTTTTCATCTCTTTAACTTCTTCTTTTTTTTTACATGTATAGCTTTTACATAGATGAAATTCCTATCAGAGAGATTATCCGCAGCGATGCCATGGCCGGAGACTACCCTTCAAAACCAATGTCACTGTATGCCACCATATGGGATGCATCAGATTGGGCTACTTCCGGCGGGAGATATAGAGTAAATTATAAATACGCTCCGTTTGTAGCTGAATTTACTGATCTAATTCTTCATGGTTGTTCAGTGGGTCCTCTAGAAGAAATCTTAACTCCTAATTGCAACCAAAATGACGATGATGATCAGTCATCATTTGGACTATGCTACTATGATCATTAATCCTAAGCAAAGAACCGCCATGAACAAGTTTAGGCAAAAACATATGTATTATTCATATTGTTACGATACGTTGAGGTACCCCCTGCCGCCGCCGGAGTGTGTGATTGACCCTGTGCTAAGGGAGCGGTTTAAGGAAACGGGAAGGTTGAAGTTTGGTGGAAAACATCATCGAAATCATTCCAAGAGATCAACAAGTAGTTCAAGCATTAGGAGCTATGGAAACCAAGATGATGTCTAGCTAGCTAGTTTACATTGATTTTTATGTATGTATGTTTGTATATATATATATAGGTGAGTGAATTGGTGAGTGAATTTTGAGATTGGATTGTAATAGTGTTGGTTCTTTTTTTAATTTTTTTTTTTTTATATTTGTGAGAGATCCATATAGAATTTAAAATTAATAAATAACGCATTCTGATGGTGAATAAAATTAATGTTATTGGGTGTAGTTTCAGAATATAATGTCTCGTATTAAATAAGTTTAATCAAGTCTTGCAAATTTTATTATTTGGATATGCGTATTCTATTATTATTTTGGGGATAATATGTGTAAGATTCCTAATTTTTTATGAATAAGATTTAATTTCCTCTACATATTATTTTAAATAGTAAGGTGCTGATTTGATAAATGTGATAGTTATTGGTGATATGTGCAAATTTTTTAAAGTAAGCAAGTTGTCATTAAATATTCGTTTTGTCAGAAAATATTCGTTTTGTCGGGAAATATTCCTTCTGTCGGGGAATATTATATTCGATAAAGTACAACGGCGCCGCCGAAATAACTAATAATTGGTGGGCCCCACAACAGAATAATTGTCGGATATAGAAAGCGACAGAAGTAATTTTTTTATAAAAATAAACTTTTACTGTTAAACTGTTGAAATTTTCGGTGATAAAAATACAGTAATACGCGTTGTTGCACAGTAGCACACGACATTGCACAGTATTTTTAATTATTGATTCTTACGCAAGAAGTCACTCATTCAATAATTGTCACAGTAATTATTGTTCAGTATCTTATATTATTGATTCAATAATTGCTATATTGATAATTACATAGTATTTTATATTATTGATTCAATAATTGTCAGTAACTCATATTATTTAAATAATATTATTAGATAGTATTATTGGCAATGTCTAGAAAGTTCTATCGAGAAAAGGGGTTAGGTTATATAATTGCTAGCCAATAAGGATAAATCCTTATAGGAAAACTCCTTCTTTCCTGGGAACGATCTGGTTGCTGAAATTGCTAGTCTATAATATCTGTTATATTAATACAATAAGAGAATAATATAGAAAATGGAATAATGTTGATGATGCAAGCAATGATGTAAGTAGAGACAGTGATGTAAGTAATGATGTCATGGGGATGGTGAGGTAAGCGATGATATCATAGGAACAATGAGGCAAGGGATGATGTAATAGATTATGATAAAAAGACTACTTTACCCTTACTCTGCCAAGCCTATAAATAGAAGCTCATTTCTTCATTATTTCTCACCAATTCACTAAAGCTATAAAGAGAGAAACTATAGAGAGAATAAGAGAGAAAGAAGAAGAGTATTCTGCTACTACACTATTGCAGTATCCAATCTCCTACTAAGGTAAATGATATTATTTTTCTCGTAAAGGTTGTTATCTACTTTCAATACTCGTAAGAGTTGGTATTCTATTCCTTATTAAGCTGTGAGAATAACTTGTTTACGCGGATTACCGCATGCATGGTGAATCACCCTTCGTATTCCTTATTTATTAAGCTGTGAAAATAACCTGTCTACGCAGACTACCGCATGTCTGGTGAATAATGTAAGACCCCAACTTTTATGAATAAATATTTAATTTTCTATATTATTTCGAAACAGTAAGGTGTTGTTTTGATAAATATGAAAGTTATGGGTGAAATGTTTAAATATTTTTAAAATGAGCAAGTGGTTATAAATATTCTTGTTGTCGGGGAATATTCGTTTGGTCGTGGAATATTCTTGTTATCGGGGAATATTCGTACGACGGCGCAGCTATTTGTGGACCCCCGCAACGGAATAACTGTCGGATATAAAAAGCGACAGAAATAACTTTTTTTACAAAATAACAGCGTGGTTATTACCGTTAGTACTGTTGAAATACCCGGTGGTTAAAGTACAGTAGCACACGGTATTGCACAGTAATTCTAATTATTGATTCTTACGTGAGAAGCCATTACTCAATAATTGTTACAGTAATTACTGTTCAATATTTTATATTATTGACTCAATAATTGTTACATTGATATTTTATTGACTCAATAATTGCTAAGTTGCCATTTTATATGATTAATTCAATAATGGCTACAGTTGATATTTTGGTATTATTGATTCAATAATTGTCACTGCACAGTATTTCACATTATCAACTCAATAATTCATATTATTTAAATAATATTATTAGATATTATTATTGACAATGTCTAAGAAAGTTCTGTCTAGGAGGGGTTATTTAATTGCGCGCCAGTAAGGAGAAGTCCTTATCGGAAGGCCCCCTCTTTCCTGGGAACGACCTGGTTGTCAATATTGTAGTTCTGTAATATTATTTGTGAATAATTAATTATTAATTTATATGATAAGGAAATATTTATTTTGTGGATATTAAAGAAGGAATTAGCACTGATGTTTTTTTATCAGTATTTTGGTGTGGAAAATCATCTGGTTGTGGATTTCGGATAATTTATGTTTGGAATTTGGAAAAACTTCCTTCTACAAAGTTGTAGAAAATTAAATTTTCTATGAAAAGGACATCGAATTTGTATTTTTCTGACGAAGGGGCTATTTATTATGAATTATTGAAGTTTCGGAAAATAAATATTTTTTAAATAAAATGGTGGGCCCCACTTTTGTTGTTGGTTGAAAAATCTGATTTTCTTAGCAGCCGGCGGCGGAGATTATTTTAAAAATAATAATATTTTATTATTTTAGTCTCCTTTGGCATCCTAAGCTTTTCCTATAAATAGGGTGCTTAGGTTAGAATTGAAAATCACATCAGAATCAGAAGTTTTCTCTCTCTATAATATCGAGCGTATTTTTGTGAGTATTTCAATACTTTGAGTATTATTATTGAGTGCAAGTTTCCTTCGGTATTATATCCGATATTTCAGTCAGAGGTACTATCTTTTTGAGGTAAGGGATGTTATTTTCTTTCGTAAATGATGTTATTCTTTTCAATATCATTATACCAAAATATTGACATGAATTTTATGTTGAAATTCTTTCTTTTTCCGTCGGAATTACTATTCACGTATACGGCACTATTCACGTATACAGCACAATTCACGGAAAAATTAAATTTTCTTCTATTTGTCCAGATTGTTTGTCAAGGTTACTATCTTTGGTTGGATCTAAGTTTTGAGCTTTATTCTTGAATTTTGCTCCACAATTGATTATTACGAAGTATTTTTGAATACTAAAATACGAATCCTTAATCTTATCCTTTATTTCACTAGATTCGTTATTTATATGGTTTTTCATCATCCTCAGTTCTAAGTGGTGATATAATTGAATATCTTTGGCCAGTAGAGCAAAGATGAATGATTACCTGATGAATATCTTTGGCCTGTAGTGCAAAGATGACAGGTGTTGAGATGAACATGACCACTGATGATACAAATGAATATCTTTGGCCTGTAGTGCAAAGATGAATATTTGATTCGAGATGTATATTGATTGATGTTACAGGGATAAAATATTGATGATGGATTTTTAAATCATAGAAGATAGTAGACTTTATTCTCTGCTTAATTCTTCTAATGAATTGTTATTTCCGCTGCGAATATTGATCTAAAGTTGGTTGTCCATTATATTTTATCTGAGTTATTGAAGGCTAACGATAATTTATTTTCCATTATCTTAGTCATAATATTCTTTACTGAGCTAGTTGAGCTCACCCTTTTCATCTGTTGTCCTCTTCAGAAAATGAGAATGTTGCGGAAACTAGTCGGGGGACAGAGTGATGGTCCGAGTTAGAGCAGTAGTAGTCCTCACTATTTCTGATAAATAGTGTGATAATAATTGTAATGAGGACATAGTTTGAATATTAATATTTTCTACATATTTGTATTGACACTCACAGTTGTGTGGTCGTATTTTGCACGACCGTATGATATAAAATTTGTATTTGAATTCTGTACCATGTATTTGACGACTCAGAATGGGTTGGGTTGACTGAACCTATTCTGGGGGGCGTCACAAATAACCTTTCGTATTCATTCTTTATTAAAGTTGTGAAAATGATCTGTCTACGCGAATTACCGCATGACGGGTGAAAATTTATTTGCAGTTTTATATATTATTTCATTTCATATTCCTAAATCTAATCTTACTATGGTAAGTATTGCTTATATAATTTATGAACTGATTAGAAATTACTTAAGGTTTGCGATTCATCTAATATCATTTCACTGAAATATTGGTCTGAACTTTCTTATTGAAATTTTAATATTTTCATGTCGGGGTACTATTCATTCAGGTACTATTCACGGGATACTATTCACTATAAAATTGGTTTTTTTTTCTGTCCAAATTATCTTTTATTCATACAAGAGTACTATTCATCCGGGGTACTATTCATGTCAGAGTACTATTCACGATGAAATTTAGTTTCTTTTCTATGTCCAAGTTATCTTTTAATGGATCTTATTCTTGAAATTGGATCCATGTTTTGATCTTCATTCTTGAACTCTAAATAAATTGAATCTCTAATATTTGTCATTTATCTCACTGGATTCGTTCTTCATATCATTTTTCATCATCCTCAGTCTTAAATTATGGTGAAAGTTATCTTTGGCCCGTAGTGCAAATATGAACTGTTGATTGATGAATATCTTTGGCCCGTAGTGCAAAGATGAACTATTGATTGATGAATATCTTTGGCCCGTAGTGCAAAGATGGACAAGTGTTTGACATGATCATGATCACTAGTGATACAAACGAATATCTTTGACCGTAGTGCATAGATAATTCGTTGATTGAAAATATTTATTGATTGGTGTTACAAGGATAAAATATTGATAATGGACTTTTAAATCATAAAAGATAGTAAACATCATTCTCTACTTGACTCTTCTAATGGATTATTATTTCCGCTGCAGTTGTTGATCTAAAACTTGTTGTCTATTGTATTCTATCAGATTTTTTCCTGTTGAGGACTAAGAATAATTTGTTATACATTATCTTAGTCATAATATTTTTTACTGGGCTAGTTAAGCTCACCATTTTCTTCCATTGTTCTCTTCAAAAAATTAGAATATCGTGGGGACTAGTCGGGGAATGGAGTGATGGTCCGAGATAGAGTTATAGTAGTCCTCACTATTTTATAAAATAGTGTGATAATAATTATAATGAGGACTAATTTGAGCGTTTATATTTTCGTATTATATACGATATGTATTAAAGCTCATAGTTTGTGTGGTCGTATTTTGCACGATCGTTTAATATAATAAAGATTTATATTTGAATTTTGTACTATGTATTTGGCGACTAAGAATGGGTTGTGTACTGAACCTATTTTGGGGGCGTCACAATATGACTTTATATCAGGAGTTTATTTGACGTCCACTAGCGTTGCTGTTACGATTGATCATTTTTTCTGATTATTTGTTATTTTTTTTTGAAAAAAAATACTCTTTAAGTTTGTTATTTGTAATCCTTTCATCTTTTGTAATAAATTATAATTTTAATATATTTCAGTTTTTTGAACTGTTTGATTAACAAAAAAGAAAAAAAGTCTAACTACTCATGTAAGACCCCGAATTTTATGAAATAAAAGTATTCAATATTTTTTATAATTCTATTCAATAAATTATTAAATTGATAAAATGTTAAAGTTAAGGGTGATATGCGCAAATTTTACAAAGTAAGCAAGTTGTCATAAAATATTCGTTGTGTCGGAGAATATTCGTTTGATCGAGGAATATTTTTTTTTGTCGGAGAATATTCGTACGACAACGCAGTCATTGGTGGACCCCACAACGGAATAACTGTCGGATATAGAAAGCGACAGAAATAATATTTTTAAAAATAACGGCAAAACTTTTATCGTTAAACTGTTAAAATACCTGGTGGTTAAAAATACAATAATACGCCTTGTTGCACAGTAGCACACGGTATTGCACAGTAATTTTTAATTATTGATTATTACGTAAGAAGTCACTCATTCAATAATTGTTACACTAATTACTGCTTAGTATTTTATATTATTGATTCAATAATTGTCACAGTAACCACTGTACAGTATTTCACATTATTAAATTAATAATTATCACACATATTATTGGAATGATATTATTAGATAGCATTATTGGCAATGTCTAGAAAATTCTGTCGAAGAAAGTGGTTAGGCTTTATAATTGCGCGTCAATGAAGAGAAATTCTTACTGGAAAGCCCCCTCTTTCTTGGGAATGACCTGGTTGTCAAAATTATAATTCTATAATATTATTTGTGAATAATAATTATTGATAAAAATGATAAGTAAATATTTATTCAATGTGGATTTAAACGGAGGATTTTTTTAGTAAAAGAGAGCAAATTGGGTCCGAATTAATTTTGTTACCATAAATGCTAAAAATATATTTTGTGAGTTGGTGGGCCCCACTTGTTGTTGTAAAATGCTGATTGTTGATTTTTCAAAGTTGGTATACGGAGGTCTTTATCAGTATATATTTTGTCAGAGTGGAAGTGTGGAAAAATTATCCGTATGTAAATATGGGTAATTTTTCGTTCGAAATTTGGAAAAACTTCCTTCTACAAAGTTGTAGAGAATTAAATTTTATATAGAATGGACATAAGGTTCATATTTTTCTGATAAAGGGGCTATTTATTATGAATTATTGAAGTTTTTGAATATTGTTTAAATTTAAAATATTTTTGGTGGAGATTTTCTAGAATGGTGGGCCCCACTCTTGTCCTTTTATGTGCGAAGAATGCTGAAGAAGAAAAAATTCAAGGTGGGCAGAGGAGGTTTCAAAATTGGAGTGCTCTGTAAATGATTTTGTCAACTTTGGTGTTCTAAGCATTTTTCTATAAATAGGGTGCTTAGTTAGAATTGAAAATCACACCAGAATCAGAAAATTTTCTCTCTATAATATTTAGCGTATTTCTTGTGAGTATAAGAATAGTTTGAGTGTGGATTACGGTGCAAAATTTTTCTCAACAAAATATTCGATATTCCAGTCAGATCTAGTATTTTACTAAGGTAAGGGATGTTATTATGTTTCGTAAAGGAGGTTATTTTTCGTAAATGATATTATTTTTGTAAATGTTATTATTTTGCGAAAAGGATATTTTGGTAAAGAATGTGATTTTATACTCGTAAAGGGGTATTATTGCTTTCGTATCTGTAAAGGATATTATTTTTCTTGTAAAGGATATTATTTTTCTCGTAAATGATGTTATTTTTTTTCAATATTCATAAAGAATATTATTTTCTTTCATATTCCATATTATGAAAGTAATAATATTTCATTTCATATTCCTAAATTTAAACTTATTACGGTAAGTATTGCTTCTATAATTTCTGAAATGATTAGAAATTCCTTGAGTTTTGTGCTTCATCAAATATCATTTCACCGGAATATTGGTCTGAATTTTATTATGAAAATTTTATCTTTTTATGTCGGAGTTACTATTTATGAGTTACTATTCACGAATTACTATTTAGGAGTTACTATTTACAAGTTACTATTCACAAATTACTATTCACGGAGTACTATTCACGGTAAAAAAATACTATATTTTTTTTGTCCAAATTATCTTTGATTTATAAATCTTACTCTTGAAATTAGATCCATGTTTTGATCATATTGTTCTTACTATGTCTATTCATCATATATAATATTTTTATAATCATGGTGACGGAAGTTCTTTTTGACTTGAGTGTAAAGATGGGTAGATTATTGGTATGACCATGACTATGGGTTTTCTCTTTGGCCAGTAATGCAAAGATGAATTGTTGACTGGTATGATCATGACCATTGAGTTTACAATTGAATATCTTTAGCTTAAGTACAAAGGTGAATTGATCAACATGGTTATAAATGTTATTTCTATAAATTCTGAAATGATTAGATATTTCTTTGAGATTTGAATATCTTTAGCCCGTAGTGCAAAGATGAGCAGTTGATTTATGAATATCTTTGGCCTGTAGTGCAAAGATGAACTATTGATGAATATCTTTGGCCTGTAGTGTAAAGATGAGCGATTGACTTATGAATACCTTTGGCCTGTAGTGCAAATATGAGCTATTGATTAATATATTTGGCCTGTAATGCAAAGATGAATGATTAATTGTTGAATATCTTTGGCCCGTAGTGCAAAGATGAATTGATTAGCATGATTATGAACATGAACTATGATTTGGTATAACCATGATCTTTGATGTTTCAGGTAAAGACATGTGATGAAAGTTATCTTCGTTCTGGGTGCGAAGAGGAATTTAGCAACACAATTATGATTATGAATTATTCACATGATTATGGGCAGAAATTGTTGATTGATGTTATATAGATAAAACATTGTTGGTGGACTTTTAACATGGAGAAAATAACAGATATTATGGTCTATTTGACTCTTCTAATGGATTGTTCGTTCCGCTGTAACTATGGTTGAAAAGTTTTATCATCTACCATATGTTATAAATTTCTGAGTCATTGCTGATGAAGGCTATTGATAATTTAATTATCTTTAGTCATAATATTCTTTACTGGGCTATTTGTGCTCACCCTTTTGCTTCACAATTCCTTTCAGGTAATAAGAGTGTAGCTGGGTCGAGCGGGGATAACAAAGGAATAGAGTGATGATCTATAACTGTTGAAATTTCTCATAAAACACAGTATGGACATAATTATATTGAGGAATTTAAAATGTGTGTGTCGTATTTTATACGTCATTTAACAGTTAATTTTTGTGACCCGACTTAGGTGAGGTGAACCCGACTTTGGATGGGTGTGTTGCCACTATCAAACAAGATGTCTAACCGCATATAACTTCATGTTATTATAAGACATGTATGTGCGCATTCACTTGCTGATTATATCTATGAGCACTACCTATATAATCTTGGAGTATAGTTAGAATATAATCCTCAGTTTGAGAAAATTGATATAATTATATGACAAGAGAATATCCACCATTGGATTGAACATGATAGTAATATTCTCGTTCTTCTTTGGGGTCTATTGGGTCGACCAAGGTTAATTCTCAAGTCCTACGATATCTATTATAACTTATATACATGGCCTCCCATGTACGAAGATTTTCTTGAGCATTTTTCAAAGATTTTAATTCCTAAAACAGTTATTGTCTGTACCTTTATGTAACATATCATTGATAAGAAGTGTGGGTACTGTATTCGTATTAAAACTCACACTTTATGTGTGATCGTATTGTGTACGACAATTGGATATAAAAGATTTGTATTTGAATTATGTACCATGTATTTCTTGGCGACTCAGAATAGATGGGTTGTGTATTGAACCTATTTTGGGGGCGTCACAACTCAAACATTAAGATGTTAAGCCTAAGCGTTTGAAATTTTATGTTTTGAGTATTTGGGAGCAATAAAATATTGGACAAGAATATCAGGCCATCCTAAACACACCATTTTGAAGTTGAATCACTGAAAATTTGAGATTTTCGCTACTGGCTTGAATCTATAGCAATATCTTAAGAGCATTCACAACAACTTCTTTAATAAATTCTCTATTCCCAACTTTGAAGAATACATCAACAAATTATTATCTAACAGTTTCTTATTATTATTTAACTCTCTATTTTAATCTATATAGGATTTTACTTCTCAGGGTGAGGGAGTCAAAAGAGCATTCTCTATGTATGCAAAATGACTATTTTACACCCTCATTTAAGTGGATACGTCAGCTTTAGAAAGGGGTAAAGAAATTCAGCGTCATTTGCAATATCGCGAATCTTGTCTTCTTCAGAGCTTCTTCAACTGACGATTTTCTTTTCCAAAATTATTTCGACTGGTATATATTCTTCACCGAGTGTATTCTTCACCGCCTGCCTTCTTCTCCAAAGTCTCATTTGCGGCATCTCGAATCATTTAATTCTAAGATATTTTGCAGAAAAACAAAATGCAGGGTTCCAATTATTTTTAAATAAAAATAGTTATAACGGACAAAACATACTTTGACTGTTGGAACTTTTAAATTTTAAGTTTTAAATATCAAATTTCATTATTTAAGGAATCAATATAAGAACATGTTAGGGTACATAGTGAAAAAATTAAATCTCTATCAAGCATACATAGTGAAAAAATTAAATCCATATCATGTAGAATGACTTAAAAATACTGTCAGAGTAGGGATATAGATAAGTAAACAATTGTAAATGCTCTTAAGCCAACTCATTAACACTATATTAACATAAGTAAATATACATACACAGATACAAACATTTTAATAAACACTATATTTTAGGGTGTTTTTCAAGTTGATTAGTTTTTAAGGGTTTAAGTGTTTAATTTATTTGAAACTTGTATATGTCAATATTTATGTCTTAATTATTAAAAATATTAGAGATTATTAATTATAGAAGAAAAATTATGTTTGAAAGTTACCATGTTATGAATTCATAACAAAGATGATGCTAGAACTAGAGCTCTAAACTCTTTATATTATGAAGTTTTAAAAATTATTATTTCCTTCTATTTTTCTTTGTAAAGTAAGTTAAATAAAAGATAAGAAAAGATTTTTATTTTATTATAACAACATCATGACAAAAAGATTACTATTAAAATAAATATATATCTAACTACACTTTTATAATTGTAGATAACAACACTTTCTACCCTGACTACATCAATATCATTTTTATTATAACAACATATTTGAATGGATCTATGAAAAATTAATTTATATGTTGACTAATTTCATGAAAAATTTGAATTACACCCAACACATAATCCTAAATGATAAAATAAAATAATAATATATTTTCCCTTCTTTATTTCCTTCTTCTCCATGTATCTACATACTTTAATATTTAATATTGTATATTACTTTCTATATATAAACCCAACCCACAATGTCTAGTAAATTATCTTAAAATGGCATTGTGAATATAAAATTCATAATATTTTTTAATAAACTCACAAATAACACACTTCATTTTTTTTTCTATCCTAACTTAACTTTTCCACTAGTTTCCTCTCTATAAACTCACAAACATGGTGTAATCATCCATCTCACAAGCCTAAACAATTTCCACACAGAAAGTGATCATCAAACTCTCCGCACAGCAAACAATCTCAAGCTAAATCGGAGCTCTCTCTTTCTCTCTCACACACAATTCTCCAACCATGACAGAATTCTTAGACTTAGAAACCCAAGACGCAGTGCGGATGCCATGGAACGTGATCCCCGGCACAAAACAAGAATCAGCGCAATGCATAATCCCCGTCTCCGCCATCTACACCCCTCTCAAACCCTTACCATCCACCACCCCTCTCCTCCCCTACTCCCCACTCCGTTGCCGCAATTGCCGATCCGTCCTCAACCCTTTTTCCATCGTCGATTACTCCACCAAGATCTGGATCTGCTCCTTCTGTCTCCACCGGAATCACTTCCCCCCTCACTATCACTCCATCTCCGATGACAATCTTCCGGCGGAATTGTTCCCCCAATATACCACGATTGAGTACCAATCGTCTGATTCGAAGCAACCCAGTTCGCCCTGTGTGTTTCTCTTTGTTATTGACACTTGTGTTATTGAAGAGGAAATGGGGTTTTTGAAATCTGCCCTGTCGAGGGCTGTGGGGATGATTCCGGAGAATTCCCTTGTTGGATTGATCACTTTTGGGAGTTACGTGTCTGTTCATGAATTGGGGTTTGGCCAAATTCCTAAAGTTTATGTCTTTAAGGGGTCTAAGGAGATTACTAAGGATCAGCTTTTGGAGCAAATGGGTTTCTTTTCTAAGAAGCCAAAGCCGACTGCCGGGGTGATTGCTGGTGTTAGGGATGGGCTTTCGCAGGAGAGTATTTCGAGGTTCTTGTTGCCTGCCTCTGAGTGCGAGTTCACTCTCAATTCGGTATATTCTTAATTCGGAAGAATATTCAATTGCCTAGTATTGTTTCAAAGTTTATGTTTTTAATATGTTAATTGGCCTTGAATGTACTAAGTTGGCAATTAAGTAAAGTACATTTTTTGTTGATGTAAATGTGGTTCTCAATCTTAAACTCTGTTCCTTGAAGTACATTTCAGTGATCTTAGGCTGGGAACTTAACTGGAAAATTCCCTTACAACTAAGGTTCATTAATTTTTTAAATAATGTTTATCTTTGTTAATAAGGTGTTAGAGGAGCTTCAGAAAGATCCTTGGCCCGTACCAGCAGATCAACGGGCAGCAAGGTGCACTGGCACTGCATTAAGTGTGGCTGCTCATTTGCTGGGAGTGTGTGTTCCGGGTTCTGGGGCTAGAATCATGGCATTTTTGGGTGGGCCAACAACAGAAGGGCCAGGCACTGTAAGTCTAATATCCATGCCCCAGCTAATAATTTAATTTTTTTTTTTGCTCTTAAAATTGCTAATGAAGTCAGCTAATTACATGCTTGATATGATTAATAGGTTTTTAACTATTGTCTTTTTCAATAGAAATGAAGCAAGAAATAAAAAGCAATCTTTGAGAAATGATTTGCCAAAGTAAGTTATAATGTATATTAATTATTGTATTAATTTGGTTGATAAAAGGGTAATATGTAATTTTAATCACAAAGCCCTTACAATATGAACGCTTCTCATTGCAACAAGAATGAAGTAATTAACTTATCTGATGATAGAAATTCTATCAGACCTAATGGGGTAGAATTAGTAGCCGAGCTTATAAAAGGAACCTTATGGAAATAAAATATTCTTTTATGTAAACCCATATCTTTCTCTTTATAATTAAAATTAATGATAAATTTTATTAAATCTAGCGCCTTTTTTTTTGTATCAGCCTTGGATTAATGTCTATCAGATGATTGACAATGAAGACCATGGACCTTGACCTCAATGATGCAATTAGAACTAATTATAATTTTAGATCTTAACCCTTTAACTTGGAATTTATACTGTTAATTGAATAGGGCCATTAAGTTAACCCTGGTTGAATACCAGTATAGCGCAGTGCTTGAAATAAAAAGGAGAAGCCCACTACACCATATTACACGTACTCACGAGACAAGGCTAAAGTCTAAACTCTGACAAAAAATCCACAAAAAGCAATAACAGATACTTGATAAACCTTCATTTTGGCAAAAAATAAATAAGAGTTAAAATTTAAAAATAGAAAATAAAAATTTTCACTTGAGTAAAGCGAAAACAAAGCGCCAATATTATTCGTGAAAGTTGCTTGAACCCTCAAAGTAAGTAATTTGCTATCAATCGTACAAGAGAAATGTCTTGACTGCTGCTTATTGTTTCATTCACTATGTAAGATTATTCTCTTCCATGAGGAAACTTGTCTGTCGAAAATGATCTACTATTCAACTCCTATAAACCTAAACAAAATTATCTTAATATAAACTCAATTATAGCACGTTAGACGACTTGGGTGGAGCAGCGTCCGTTGTGATTTGAGCTGAAAAAAGAATTAAGTTTGTAACTTCTAGATTAAGCTTATTAAGAATTACTTCATCTCACTACAAAATTATGCAAGAATTATTGTAACCAGGCTCAATCCTCACCCATCAGTATATCACATGCCTCAAAACACCCATGTTTACATTCAGCATTTACCATTTCAATCTACAAAAGATTTGCTAGTTTTCCAGTACGTTGGGAATTACTAGATAGATGCTCATTAAGTTGTTCGGCAAATAATAACGTGGAATGTTGTTTGAAATTCTATAACCCTATATTTAGAAATTTAGAAATTCATTTTCATTTATTTTATTTTTCCGTGACTTTCCAATTGACAAACTCACTAGTGCTGATTTTTCCTCCTGTACTGTATAACAACTCAACGCCATTTCTATGAAGCTTCATCCTGAATTCTTCTCAGGATAAAAGATAGATTTCGCGCAATGTCTTGCCACTTCAGACCAGTGAGAAAGCAAATCCTTGAACTAGGATCAGAGTGTTCCTAAGAAACAATAATTAATGCCTTCAATCACAAACTAGTTGGTGTAGGATGGAAACAAATCCCATATGGAAGAGTAAAGGAAGAAAGGAAAGGAGAAAAAACAGAAGATAAGAAAGACAAAAATAAGAAAAGAATAAAATAAATAAAAGAATAGAAATAGATGAAATAAATTAGTAAAACACACCTACAAATAAATAAATTATATATATATATATATATATATATATATATATATATATATATATATAAAGCTTTGATAAAACAAAGGAAAAGAGAGAAACAAAAAGCAAAACAACTGAAAGGAGAAAAGTAAAAAAAGGGTTGTAAACCATTCATGCCAAATGCAGATGTTGTTGGGTTCCGTCAACATGAAACTCGTAATACATTTCATATATTTGTTGGTTAGTCTTTGGCTGAGTTCTTGTTTAATATCCTCGCAGATTGTATCGAGAAATTTGTCTGAACCTATACGTTCTCACAAGGACCTGGATAAAGATTCTTCTCCTTATTATCATAAAGCGGTGAAGTTTTATGAAGGACTTTCAAAGCAGCTCATACATCAAGGACATGTACTTGATGTTTTTGCTTGTGCCCTTGACCAGGTAATATATTGCCATGTCTTCCATTTTGCATACTGCTCATCCATATGAAAAATGTTGATAAAACGAGCAGAACCTTTTATACATGTGATAACATGGACATCAGTTCTAAATTCAATTGTTTCAGGAAATGTTAATCCTGCTTGAAGAACTGAGGTGTATGGTTCATGATCCAATATTTGAACTGCTGCTAATAGATCTCAAATTTCATTTCTAAGTTCACAGATTTATTTTCTCTGACGGTTACATTCCATTCTAAAGATAAAGTATCTAGAATATTACCCCTTTTAAAGTGCACATATTAATTTTTTGGATAAGTTATTCACATATCAGCTTTTGACTGGTTAGGTAGTGTTATAGGCTTTTGAAGCCTAAACTGGAGGCTGTGAAACCACAACTTTAAGAAGCATTTGGCACAAAAGAAATTGCTATAGTAGATTCACTTGGGGAATTATCTCGTGTATAATTATTTTCAGTTAGATGTTTCTGCTCAGGTCTATTTTAAACTTTTAGTGCTCAAGGCTATATTAGTTATACCAAGAATTTCTGGGCCTGTTTACCAATGAAAAGATTAGTTTTACAAACATTAACCTGAAAGATGCATATCTGCTTTGTAAATTGTGATATGCAATTATCATATTGTAAGATACATATCATATCGGTACCAATAGGTGCGATACTATGCCGATTTTGATACACCTGCTTTAACTTATCGAATTGCCTTCATGTTGTATTACGTATTGCATAGGTACAATTTTGATAACTATATGCGTTGTATCAGCTGCATCCTGTTCCACGTGGCGTGCCCTATCTGTGTTTGTTGACTAATGACCATTGGGCTGAATTCCGTACTAGTTTATTCTATGGATAAATTTGGGTTGATCCTGTTTGTTAACATTTTTTACAATTAAGTTTAAATGATGGACACTGTGTTTCCTCTAAATTTGCATCGTTCTTACAATATTGATGAATAAAGTAGTGTTCTATAATCTGATTCTTTGTTACTTTCTAGGTTGGGGTTGCTGAACTTAAAGTAGCTGTTGAAAGATCTGGAGGGCTAGTTGTGCTTGCTGAAAGCTTTGGCCATTCCGTTTTCAAGGACTCTCTGAAACATGTTTTCCAGTCCGGTGACTTGGATCTAGGTCTATCATCAAAGTAAGATGTTGCCAGACACTAGTTTCTCTATCTAGTATGGCTTAGTAAATGGCAAGGTTATTATTGTTTAGAGTCGTAACTTTTGGTTAAATCTTGTTTCTGTAGTGTGTATGCTATTGTTTCAAATTTCATCTCTACTTTTCTATGCTAAAATACAAGTTGACAAGTTCTCTTTCCACTCATATGAGGCCTTTAGATGTCTAGAATTCCAGGTTCATTTTCCCACTTATTCTCCTAGCAAGTCTTGTAGCTGAAAACATTATAATTATCCTAGTAAGAAAACATTATAATTATCTACAGGGATTTTGAACGGATGTTTATTGGTCCTAGATCCTTTTACAACAATGATGAGAGTCGTATGAATTTGCTTGGTTTTTTGTTTTGGATTACCTTCATCTTCAATTCAATCTTTATATATTTTGGCTTTGAAATTCAAGTTTTATTTCATTTAGATTTTTTTTTAATTAATATAGCAATAAATCGATAGACTAGTATAATTGTGTATTTATTTATTAATTTAATTTAAAAATGAAGTCAAATCATATTTTCTATTCCCTTCTAATAAAACTCTTCTTTATCTGATATTTTTTTGAAAAATTAATTTTTTAAGCATCATAGTTATTTTAAGTCTCTGCAGTCAAAGTGTTACAGAAGTAAACTTTCTTGCCATTGTCAGCAGTAGAATATGGTCATGCAGATTAAGCCACATGTATGTAAATCAACTCAAAAGTAGCAAGACGTGTCACTTCTCATGAGAAGTATACATTCCATTTAGAAGGGGGTGCTACAATGTAAGCAAAGGGAGCTGGTCTGCTTGGCAATTAACTTGTATTTCTTTAAAATGAAGAAGTTCTTTGGCTTGTTGCCTGAAACCTCAAATTGTCTGATTGTTGACTCGTTTCTTATCATTGCTTATTGAATGTGCTCCATCTAATTCTCGTTTTTACTTTCAAAAAATGCAGTGGTATATTTGAGGTGAACTGCTCAAAAGATATCAAAATTCAAGGCATTATTGGTCCCTGTGCATCACTTGAAAAGGTCAGTCCAAAGCTTTTCAAGGATCCGTCTTTTCTGTCGCTTTATTCTGATGTTTGCTAGTTGGAACTTTGTGCAGAAAGGTCCTCTGTGCTCTGAAACGGTTATTGGTCAGGGGAGTACTACAGCTTGGAAGATGTGTGGCCTTGACAAATCTACATCTTTTTGTTTGATATTTGAGATTGTGAAGAAGGAGAACCCAGATGCTATTGCCCAATCAGCAAACAACCAATTTTACTTCCAGTTCTTAACTTAGTATGAACTGTTAAGCTCTTCTGTATTTAAAAATTAGTTAGTAGCCTCTTTGGCTGGCAATATAGAGCTTCTCTGACTATCTACAGATATTTGGTACAGTTATCAACATAGTAGTGGACAAATGAGACTTCGTGCCACAACCCTTTCTAGAAGATGGGTTGCTGGACCTGGAAGCATACAGGCAAGCTTCTTGTCTAATCTGGGTCAAGATATAACCTTTTTCTTCTTTTTTGATAAATAAGTTGATCTACTTATAGTTTTCATGTCACATGCCAATCTGTGTTTTCAAGGTATATCATGTGATACCCTCAAAAATCTGAAATAGGATACTTGATTAAAAAAAATAACGTCTGTACTGGGAGTATGCTGATGTATTTAGCTTTCAGTTTCATCCTCCTTTATATGGGATCAAACATTTGTGATGTTCGATGTGAGTTTGAATTTTTTGTGTGCGGATATTGTTATTCCTTGGTTACGATATTGTTATTCCTTGGTTACCTTGCTTAATGTTTCTGAAATTACATGAATACGTTTGAATTCATTGTTTATAACTTCTAGTCATTTCCATTTGATGTGCATCTACGTTACCTTCCCTTCCCCTGCCTTTTATGGCGTACTTGATAAATTTGCTCTTTAGAGTTTAGTTGCCACTTTTTTGACAACATTTAGTTTTTGTTCTATATTGTATAGGATCTAATTGCTGGATTTGACCAAGAAGCAGCTGCTGTAGTCACTGCACGCCAAGTTTCTTTCAAAATGGAAACTGAGGTATCAAGCCTTCTCTTTTAAAACTTCTTGATGCTTTTGTTTTGTATAAATTTAGTTGAAGCATATCTTGTATGAAATTCTGCGACTAATATTTTCTTTCTTTTAATTGATGGTATTATTTGATCCATTGCTGCCTCCATCTTTCTCTCTGTCCTCCCTTTCTCAATAATTTAGTCATTGAACAAGCCAATTTAAAGAGGTTTACTTTTCTTTCTTTTCATGAGTCTTGATACATCCTTAGGAATCAATAAGGATGGTTTTCTTACCTTCCACAAATATACAGCAAATGATACTCGGAGAAAGTTTCTTGACTCTTCCTGTAATACTCTTCTGATATTCTACTATAAACTGGAATAAAAAGGGGGATTTTCTCCGGCCTCATGATTTTGAATGTTTATTTTGAAAACCTTATCTGTATTCCCCCTCTTTTGGAGTCTTTAATGATAACTTTACTTATAAACAGAAGCACTACTTACAAGATTATGCGAATTTAGCCTATTTATAGCATTTCAAAGGTAAATTTACTGAAAATGACACGTGTAATTTGTGTTCGTTTGTCAAATTTATGCTATAGGGTCATTCATAGTCAAACGCTATCAAATAAAGACTATTCTTCATAGCTTAATTGTGAATTTTCCAATCCAAGTTAATTAACTTTGAGTCCACATGCTTGATAGCCATTCTTTATAAGCTCTTGAAGCTATGTGAAGTTGTGAACCCTACATGTCAAATCCGAACCAAGAAAGAACACATGTTGGTAGCAACATTAAGTATTTTGCCATCAAAACTAAGATTATGATCCCTACCAACAATATTAGCTCTGATAGTGGCACAAGGCTCCATTTTTTGAGTTCTAATGGCATGAACTATGATGCATGAAAATGAATATGACTTGACATACAAGGTTAAGATTAAATAAGTAGGACAAGAACGTGTTGGGGACACATGGCATATGTATATGTATATATGTAGAAATTGATACTCTCATATATTTTCAGTATGTTGAATACTACATTTATACAAAGATGAAACCTAATTCTAGGAGGAAAACAAGGAAAGTTTTCCTCAATATGACACTGTATATGGACACTGTGTAAGGACACTGTGACTATATTCTAACACTCCCCCTCAAGTTGGTGTGTAGATGTCACGCATACCCAACTTGACACACAGTGGATGAAACATATTACTATTAAGACCCTTAGTTAGAATATCAGCAAGTTGGTGTTTTGATTTTACAAAGGGATAAGCAAATAAGGCCACTAGTTAACTTTTCTTTAATGAAGTGTCGATCAATTTCAATGTGCTTCGTTCTATCATGTTGAATTGGGTCGTTTGCAATACTAATGGCTGCTTTGTTATCACAAAATAACTGCATAGGCCCTTTAGATGTAACACACAAATCTTCTAACAAGGTTCGAAGCCACATTAGTTCACATATACATAAGGCGATAGCTCGATATTCAGCCTCAGCACTGGATCTTGCCACCACGGACTGTTTTTACTACGCCACGTAACAAGATTAACCTCCAACAAATGAACAGTAGCCTGATGTAGACCGACTATCCTCTTTAGAACCAGCCCAATCTGAGTCGGAAAAAGCTTCGACTCTCATATGACCATTTGGTGCAAACAATAAACCTTTTTCAGGAGCAGACTTGAGATACCTCAGAATTCTGTAAACAGTTTCTATGTGACAATGTCGAGGATTATGCATATACTGGCTCACTATACTCACAACATAAGAGATATCAGGTCTAGTATGAGAAAGGTATATCAATCGTCCCACCAAACGTTGATATCTTTCTTTATCAACCGTATGTCCTGTGCCGCCTACTAGATGATGATTAACTTCAATAGGAGAATTAGCAGGCTTACATCCTAGCATGTCAGTTTCTGATAAGTGATCAAGGACATACTTCCGTTGAGATAAAAAATCCCACTAGAAGATCTTGCAACTTCAATACCAAGAAAATATTTCAAAGGACCAAGATCTTTGATCTCAAATTCTTTGGCTAGACTCGCTTTGAGGTTAATTATCTCTTCTTTATTATCCCCTGTCACCACTATGTCATCAACAAAAATAATTAGAATGGTAGCCTTACCATTTATCTATTTGACAAATAGAGTGTGATCTGCTCGACTCTGCTTGTACCCAAATCTTATTATTGCCTTGTGGAATCTACCAAACCAGGCTTTGGGAGATTGCTTCAAACCATATAACGCCTTTCGCAGTTTGCAAACCTTACCCTAGGTGACAGATGAAGCAAAACCAGAGGGTATTTCTATGTATACTTCTTCTTCCTCCAAGTCACCATGAAGGAATGCATTTTTTACATCCAATTGTTGAATATCCCAGCTGAAGTTTGCTGCACATGAAATTATGGTACGAAGAGAATTCATCTTTGCCACAGGAGCAAATGTCTCCTGACAATCAATTCCATGAGTTTGACTATACCCTTTTGTAACTAGCCTGACTTTGAGTCTCTCAACTGTCCCATCTGACTTCTGTTTAACTGTATATACCCATTTGCAACCATTTGATTTTTTTTCGTAAGGAAGAGTAATTAGTTCCCATGTATCATTCTTTTTTAGGGCATTCATCTCCTCAATCATAGCCTGTTTTCAATTCTCATTGCTCATTACTTCTTTCCACCCCTGAGGAACAAATATTGAAGACAAAGAAGAAACAAAGGAGAGGTAGGATGCAGATAATTTATTATAGGCTACGAAATTAGAAATAGGATGTTGAGTACAAGCTCTAATACCTTTTCTAAGGGCAATGGGAACGTCAGTATTATCAGAAGAACAAACAGGAATGTCAGTTTTATCAGAAGAACATGTAGGAATAAGATTCTCACCATTAGTATTATCAAGACTTAGTTTTGAGCAAGGTTGGTGTAGTGGTGCAGAAACGGTAACCTTATTCTTGCCTTTTCGAGCATAGGTCCTCAACTCAGGCTCAGGAGGCTCATTCTGTCTAATACACTGTAACTCCCTCATGTAAAATTATCAGAAACAACAACAGGAACAGGAAGAGTAACAGGGAAAGTAGAGCTTGTAATACTAGCCTCAGGGAGCTTCTCATTCATAACATTCTCCCCCTTTGGAGAAGAGGAAAAAGAATAAAAAGGTTACAATTCCCAAAAAGTGACACCCGAGTGACAGACTTTTTTAGAAGGAGAATGATAACATTTATAACCTTTTTGGGTTAGAGAATAACCAATGAAAACACACCTAATTGTTTTGGGATCTAATTTTTTTCGATTGGGAGATTTATCATGAACAAAGCGCACAACCAAAAACTCGAGGTGAAGGAGAAGGACTGGTCGTGTGTTGAAGAAAGGAGACGGGGCTTTTGTTCCCAAGAACTCTGGAAGAAAGGCGGTTTATAAGAAATGCAGCAGTCAGAACCGCATCGCCCCAAAGAAATTTAGGGGTTGACATAGTGAACACAAGAGTGCGGGCAACCCCTAGTAAGTGTCGATTTTTTCTTTCCGCTACTCCATTTTATTCTGGGGTTTTGACACAGGAGGTTTGAAGAATAATGCCATACTGAAAGAGATAATACATAGACATTATTATTATTATATTCACGATCATTGTCACTATGGAGAATTTCGACTTTAGCGTCAAATTGGATTTGAATCATGTTATGAAAGTTTTGAAAACAACCAAACACCTCATTTTTGGACCGCAGAAGGTAATTCCAAGTGACACGAGAATGACAATCAATAAAACTAACAAATCATCTATGACCAGAACGGGAGACAACTTGAGAGGGTCCCCACACATTAGTATGGATAATGGCAAAAGGTTCAGAATGTCGACTGTTAGTAGCAGAATAAGTAGAACGTTTGTGTTTACCCAATTCACATGGTTCACACAAAAACTGAAGTTCTATTGCAATGCTTAACTAAAGATGGAAATAAAGACTCCAATAATGAAAAAGAAAGATGTCCCAAACGTCGATGCCATTGATGGAGAGAGGTCAGGCATGAGTGAGAAGTAGAGTGAAGAGCCTGAGTAGAGGGCATGTTAGAAGAGGGAACATCTAAATAGTAGAGACCGTCAACTGCACTACCACTGCCAATCCTCTGTCCCGTCACCAAGTCCTGAAAAACACAATGATCTGAAAAAAAGGTTACGGAACAGTGTAGAGATTCAGAAAGACGTTGAATAGATAATAAATTTGCAGTAAATGAAGGGATATGGAGAATAGATGATAATTTTAATGAAGGGGTACAAACGACAGAACCACTCCTGGAGATAGAAGACAGGGAGTCATCAGCTACTCGAACCTTGTCTTTTCCGGAGTGGGGCGTGTATGAAGTAAAGAGTTTGGAAGACCCAGTCATATGCTCAGAGGCACCTGTGTCTATAATCCAACTAGGGCAAGTAGGTGAGACATTAAAAACACAAGAGTTTACACCTGATTGTGCAAAATGAGAAATAGTACCAACACTATTAATGGAACTGGATTCTGCCATGATGGAGCGACAAAAATATCTAAGGAAAATATCAACAAGGATAATATAAAGCTCAAAAAAAATTGGCAGGGAGTGATTCTAGAAAACCAAGGTAGTACAATTAATTGTACTACACTTAAATCCTAAGTGAACCACTTCAATTAACAGCAAGTAGTATAATCAATGGATTTTGCAAACTGAAAAATGATCAATATTGCAAAAGGTATTTTCAGTCGAACGAGAACACTTAGTCTGAGTCCTAACTTATTAGACTATCAATACATTGATAGCAGCCTCATGTAGGGAGAGTAGTTTAGAGCAAGCCAAGAGATTGTTCCAAGAAATGAAGAATACCAATTGTGAGCATGATGTTAACAGATAATTTACAGGCTTCAAAAAATTAGAGATTTTTTCCAAAACAAACAAATTAGTGCAGTTTAATTTGTTCTTTTAGAATTAGCTCTTATATTAACCCAAAATAGTAAAACAGAAGCCTTTTTAAGGGATTAACAGTAGCTCAGTTGGCCAAACGAAGTATCAAGGTACCTGAGCTCTCAATTTGTATTAGGCCATTAGGTTTTGGAACAAAGAACAAGCAGCTACCAACTGCAATGGCGAGGATCAAGCTCTCCAAGATGAAAGTTGTGAGATAAAAGTTGTTGACTGTCGCCCCTAACAAGCTCTCCAAGATAAAAGTTGTGAGATTGTCAATTGTGCAGGTGTTGACTGTGATGCGACAGAAACGAAAGAATGCTCTAAGGGAAGCCAAACACCAGGCATTCACTGAACGAGAGAAGAACAAGGAGGAAGCCAACAACCAATCAAACCTGAAAATCGCTCTACAAGACCACTGCAGACAGAAAGAGAAGAGAAAACCGACCGGACTGGTAGAAGCCACGCCGGAAAAAGCTACCGGAAACTGTCACACGCGCCGGCAGGAGGAGGCGCGTGGCGTTGGCAATCGGCGCGTGGCGGCGCGTGCGGTGGTGGGTCAGAAAAGTGAAATCTCCAGTCAGGTCGCCTGGCACCGTAGAGGCTTAATATGGGTTCAATTTCTGAAACCAAGTTAATCTTGAAAGGTTTCTACTGGAAGATGCTCAACAATGAGAAAAATAGAGCAAGAAAGAAAAGGAAAAACACAGGTTTGTAATGGACCTTGCTTTGATACTATGTAGAAATTGATACTCTCTTATATATTTTCAGTATGTTGAATACTACATTTATACAAAGATGAAACCTAATTCTAGGAGGCAAACATGTTTTCCTCAATATAAGGACACTGTATATGGACACTGTGTAAGGACACTGTGACACTGTATTCTAACAATATATAAATATATATTCCTTACATAAAGTTGAAGTTTAGTATAAACATATTTCTCCATGTTATGCAAAAAGCAATGAATATAAGCATACAAGTACAGATGTATTAATTACTCTTGAGTTCCCTCGTTATTCTAGCTGGGCCGCTCTTCTTTACTTTTGTTATGAGACAACATTTGATTTGTTTCTTCTAACAGTTATAGATCTTGATATTATCATCTATATTGGAAGCTAAGTTTCTTGGACGCGTTGAGTCAAGTTTTCAGTGTTCAAATTATGGTAAACTTTAAGACAGTTATATCAAATGTTGGACTTGTTTTCGATATATAAGTTTAAAATACGGGCATGTAAAAGTAAATTGTCTATGTACAAAGGATTCACTTATTTATTAGATTTGTTGTGAAGTATACGTATATTGTAAGCAGAAATTGTTTAAGCTTTCAGTTTCATAGTATTACATGACATCGTCTGTGTTGAACTTTTTATTGCCTTCTATGCCGTAAATATATACATCTTATTATTGACCAGGTGTTACAATTGATATGCAGGCTGAATTTGATCCTATAAGATGGCTTGATAAATCATTAATACATATTTGTTCTCGGTTTGGGGATTACCAGAAGGACAGTCCATCTTCTTTTAGCTTATCTCCTAGATTTTCAATAGTTCCTCAGTTCGTATTCCATCTTCGTCGATCTCAGTTTGTCCAGGTATAAACTAGTCCATATTAATTTACTATGTGTGGGTTGCGAAATAATGGATAATGTACTTTTACTTTTATCTTCTTGAGTTTCAACACGGTTATCATTTTACTTTCCAAACAAAAGAAAATCTGGAATCATTTTCTCCTTCTTTGGGTTCAGGTTTTCAACAACAGCCCAGATGAGACGGCATATTTTAGAATGATCTTGAACCGGGAAAATGTTGCTAATTCAGTTGTGATGATTCAACCTTCGTTAATCTCTTACTCTTTTCAAAATCCCCCAGAACCAGCTCTGCTTGATGTGGCTGCCATTTCTGTTGAGAGGATCCTTCTTTTAGATTCTTTTTTCACAATTGTTGTTTTTCATGGATCTACTATTGCTCAGTGGCGAAAAGCTGGATACCATAATCAGCCTGAACATGAGGTAATCTTGAATGAAGAGTTGTATTTTCAAACTGATGGAGTAAGCATAATGCTCTTTTTTAAGCATATGAGGTCTGTGACTCCTGTGTAATCCTTTTTTGATGGCTGGGAGTAAGTGAGTAACTGATAACGTACAGTACATTATCGCTTAACAGATGGTAAAATGAAATTCCTAAATGTTTGCAGAATAAACTTGCATCTTTAAGTTGCTGAGACCATCAGATTCATTGTGTCAAAATATAAGTTGAATAATAATACTTGGGTGTGCCAATTGACATTGAGACATCCTCTTGAACTCATTACAACACCACTGTTCTCACAGGCATTTGCCCAGTTGCTGCGAGCTCCTCAAGATGATGCCGATGCGATAATTAAGGAAAGATTTCCAGTGCCACGTTTGGTCGTTTGTGATCAGCATGGCTCCCAGGTCTGTAGTTCTATATACCTACTACAGATGGTATTATATATTATGCAACAAACAAGACATTCTACTAAAAGGGGAAATAAAAATGAAAAAAATACAAATAAGCAAATTTGCATTATCTTTCAATTCTCTAACAAGGGATGGCTGGTCTTTCAGTAAATGTCCGACTTGTACTCCTGTAGATTAGGTGTAACTATTATGTCATAAGTGGTCTTATGGTAGCTCACCTAAACAACTGCATAAAGTTGAATGGACTAGTGAGTTATTAATTTATGTGCATATGTTTTATTTCAGTAACTTATGTCTTGAGTATAACACATAAAACATCATTTTTCAAACCATCAGACGTTTGGTCAAGGCAGGCAAGTGGTCTGGGCCCAATTCAGCTAGTATATTTCCAACAACCTTTTCTTATATATAATCTAAAGCTGACCTCTGCCAGATGAATGAGCCACTTTTCCTTTCATTTTTTCAAATGGAAAGTGTGAAAAAAGAAACAGGAAATTTGAACCCTGGAACTGCAAGTTTTGCATGTTTATTAAATAATTACAATCTGGTCTCATTTTATCCTTGTAATAAATATATACACTCACACATACATATATGTATATATTATACTTTTGCTATTCTCTTGGTTCGGGGAAGAAAGTAATGTGGACTTGCCAGTCTTTCTCTGATTGGTAAAAATACTGTGTTTGCCATCAACGGAGTGGCTAATTTAGCAAGAATTCATCAAATTTCTTTGTCCTAAAGATTCTTTATCCTTCAAAATTGTGCAGGCTCGTTTTCTGCTGGCAAAATTGAATCCTTCTGCTACATACAACTCTGACGGTCCTCCTGTTCCTGGAGGGGATATCATCTTTACAGATGATGTCAGCTTTGAGGTATTCTTGGATCATCTTCAACGGTTGGCAGTTCAATAGGTTCCTTCTTGGATTGTCTCTAGAGGTTAGCAGTAAAATAGAATACAACATGACCTTATCCAATTTTGTAAGATCTACTCTTTGAATTGGTTGTACAGTAATCCAATGCATATGAACATCTCCATTTAATGTTTGGCTTAGTTGTTTACAAAATCTTGTAATGCTTAGACTAAAAGCTCAATAATCTATTGTGTTGCATAAATCATAAATTATTTAACATGAAGTTCATCTTTCTTTCGCAATATTTGTGCTTTTTATCCTCCACCTCCACCTCATCCTTTTTTTTTTTGGTAAGTACCTCTTCTTACTGTTGCTGAAATAAGGATGTCACGGCCATCTGTAAAGGGAGTCGTAAAAGATCTTTTTATAAGATATATTCTGATACATTGCCAGGCTTCATGGAATGTTCTTTACGGAGTATTTTGTTGACAATTATGATTCTGGTTTGCTATTAGTCTTGGAAAGGAGATTTCGATGTTAAGAGAATTTTTGTTGGTATAATTTTTTCTTTTATCTTATTCGCTTTGTTTTGGTAAGTGACAGTTGCCTGCTTTTAGTCATTAGACTTATTATTGTCCTACCACTTGGTTGGTAGAATCACAATGACACTTCATTAGAACAAGTTAGAATGGTTTAAGTTGATACTCTGCTTTTAGTCATTAGACTTATTATTGTCCTACCACTTGGTTGGTAGAATCACAATGACACTTCATTAGAACAAGTTAGAATGGTTTAAGTTGATACTCTGCTAGTACTTTAGAGATTGCCCAGCCTTCTATGATTATACTGAAAGCTCAAACTTAATTATTAACTGTTGCACTATTCTTACAAAACTACTGGACATATTGTTTTGATGGCTAGCTTTATGCGTATATTGGTCAACATGCAAGTATATTCAATCAACTTTTTTACCCTATAATTAAGCTTCTCTCTTTGTAACTTAGAAAAAGTACAATAGTGATAGGGACGTCGTTGTGGATGATTTGCTATTTAGTTATTTATTTATCAGTGTCTATTTATTTATTTAATTCGTGGACTTGTTATTTATTGGTTCATTTCAGTATTGAGTTATTTATTTAAAGACTCAATTGTTAATGGATTTAGGATTATTAAAGTTTCTTTACAGATTATTGGAGACACTTAGATATTGAAATTATTTTAATTATTGGTTGCAATCAATGGGTAGTAGTTCTCCTACTGTTGGATCACCCTAGTTTTTTTTTAAATTTTCCTCATTGATTTGTCACTTATAATTAATTATTTGTTCATCAATTTTCAGTTCTACATCATATTGGTATCAGAGCTTAAGGTTTCTCCATAAATTTCTTATTTTTTGGGAGTTCTTGGGTTAAAAAAAGTTACTGTTCATCGGAGTAATGTTCATCGTCGGAGTTACTGTTCATCACCGGAGTTGTTCATTGTGGTTCACTATTCATTAAAAAAAATTGCTGTTGCTGCACGTTTTTTGTAAATAGGGAGGTAACCCTAACTTTTTTAATTTTAATTAAAAAGCTTTGCAAATTACCTTTTAGTACCTCAAACTTTCGCTCTCCATTTAAATATTGCACCAAAGTTTATTAGTTTGTATTTTTCACTCCTGTTTATTGCATAAATAGTCTTAAACTTTTAACCTTAACACTTTTCACTCCAGTCTCATACTTTCTGATCAGTTAGGTCCATAAGGTAATAGTAAATATTTCATTTTGAATATTTGGATTTTCAATATTAAATCACTTGCATTTCCTTTGTTCATTAGTTCTAAAATTTTTGTAAGCTTGTTTTGAATTTGTTCTTTTAAAATTGCATATTATTCTTTCTAGTTGCATATTATTCCTTTTGAGATTGCGATTGCATAGGCTTAGACTTATAATTTTAATTTGCTTCAATTAAATTTCTGTATTGTCTCAGCTTTGCACTTGCATTTGCATCATGACTATACTTACCCAAGCTGCTTTAGAAGAAATTTAGGACCAATTAGTGGTCATAGTTGCACCTGAGTCAAATGAATGATAGGATTACACACATTGAACAAAGACGGTCTGTAGTGGAACCTCGGGGGAATAATGAGAATGAGCATGTCGAAAACTCACATGTTAGACACCATGAACATCCTAGGCATGATCGTTATGATGATAACTATAGAAAAATCAAGGTAGATGCACATGAGTTTGACGGTAGATTTGATCCTAATGCATTCCTTGATTAGTTGTGGAGAAGTATTTTGACTAGTATAAGATGTCTGAGGATAGGAAGGTGCGATTCGCCAAAATAAAATTGGTGAAATTGGCCAGTTTATTCTGATCAGGGGTTAAGAGAGACTTAGAGCGCCTAGGTGAGTCACCCATCACACATTGAGGGGAGATGAAAACTCGCCTAAAACAATATTATTTATCTGTAGGACATACCGAAAGGTTAATGGATCAGTATGACAACTTACGTTAGGGTAATAATATGTTTGTTACCGATTACGTCTGCAGATTTAGGGAGTTGACTCAAAGATGTAGGATCAGTGAGAGTGATAGATTGACCATGATGAATTTTAAGAATGAGTTACGACCTGAACTTCAATCCCACATCCTAACTAGCGGCATCACTATCCTAGATGACACTTTTCTAGTCAACTATAGATAATGAGTATAGGTTAAAGGGTATCACTAGGAGAGTCCCTTTTTCTTTGGGTTAGCCCAATGGGCGAAATTCCTCGCAGAGTAGACTTTTTCCTACTTCTCAGGCGTCCGCTAGGGCTAGTAACACCCTAGCTGGGCCATGTCGTGACAAAGGGAAGGGTGTAGCTATACTCAACTCTCAGTTTACCTAGGAGATGTGCTTTACGTGCCAGGGGTTAGGGCACAAGTCTTTTGAGTGCCCCAATCATAATCGCCAACGGGTAACAATTGTAGGAAAAATTTCAAAAGAGGAAGGGGATATTGTCGGGGATGAAGTCGAGGGTGAGTATGACTCACAGGATGAGGAGGCTGATCATCTGATGAGCACTTAGAGGAGATAGATAATTAGGTAGGTGTGATGAGGTGCGTTTTTACGAGTCATAGGAGAGATGATGATTAGAGGAGAACCCTATTTTAGACCTATAGCAAAGTAGGTAGTGTATCTTCTAAGTTGATCATCGATGAGGGTATTTGCTTAAATGTGGTTGCTGAGTCTACCTTACCACAGATGAAGCTAAAGGCAGAACCACACCCTTAGTCTTTTAGCGTCGCTTGGGTCAACAAGACATCCATTCCTGTGTCAAAGAGATGTCTAGTGCTGATCCACCTTCAGGTCTATGAGGAGAGTATTTTGTGTGATGTCCTTTCTATGGATATTGCATATATTTTACTATGGAGACCTTGGCTATATGATAGGGATGTGGCTTGCAAGGGGCAGAAAATATCATTAGCACCTGTGAGACCCTGAGTGTTGTCCAAGAGTCAACCAAAGGAGACTAGCTTACCTACCCAACAAACTAAATCACTCCACATTCTTAATAGAAAGGAGTTTGAGCGGAGTGTGTTGGAGGAGAATATAGTTGCCGATGCGTTGAATATAGTCTTTATCCTTAACAATTTGAGAGTGAAGGTTGTGGGATTTGAGCGCATTATCCAGGAGTACCTTGTCGTGTCTTTAGTGACATTTTTTTTACAGGATCCTAGTTTCCCACTGTCTAGTGATTTTCGTATCCATGATGGGTATTTTTAAGAGCACCTGCTTGTGTATTCCTAGCATATCGATGCGTGAATATTTATTGTGGGAGTTGCACGCGAGAGGTTTAGCTGGACACTTTGGTTGAGATAAGGCCATTACCATTGTTGAGGATATATTTTTTGGCCTAGCCTCAAGAGGGATGTAACTCGTGTTGTTTCTGAGTGCCGCACATGTCAGATTGCTAAGGGTAGGAAGCAGAACACGGGTTTGTGCACTTCACTTCTGGTTCCCCATGCACCTTGAGAGGATCTTAACATGTATTTTGTCTTGGGATTACTGATGACCCAGAGGGTCTTAACATGATTCAGTTTTTGTTGTAATGGACCTTTTCACTAAGATGTCACATTTTATTCCTTGCAATAAAATCGATGTCTCACATATTGCCATTATTTTCTTTAGTGAGGTAGCGAGATTGCGTGTGTTACCAATACCATTGACTATAGTTTATGATAGAGATGCAAAATTTATGAGTTATTTTTTGAAAAACTCTCTAGAAGAAACTTAATACCGTTTTCCACTGCTTATTATCAACAAACCGATGGTCAGACTGAGGTTGTTAATAGGAGTGTAGGTGATTTGATACGTTGTCTTGTGGGCGATTATGTGTCTATATGGGATAAGATTTTGTCTATGGATGAATTTGCATATAATAGCTTCAGTTAATCGTTTGATTAGAGTGAGTCCTTTTCAGGCTTACACTGATTATTAGCCTAGGAAACCTGTTAATCTAGCTCCTCTTCTCACTGCATATAGGGCTAGTGAGTCTGCAGAGTCTTTTGCGCATCACATTAATGATTTGCATGCTGAGATAAGAAAGAAAATTAATTTGAACAATGAAAATTATGAGTCTGCTTGCAGATGTTCATCTTTGGTATCAAGAGTTTAATGAGAATGATCGTGTGATGCTGCGACACCGTACTGAGAGATTACCTCCGACACAGAAGAAAATACATGCTAAGAGGATGAGTCAATTTCGAGTTCGAAAGGAGGTTAATGCTAATGCATATAAGTTGGATCTTCCGAGTGATATGAGTATCGGATCTTCTGATGATTCCACTCCTTTTTTCACTTATCCTAATTCTTCTCCTATTTTGCCTACACTTGCTAACCCTAATGAGAGTCTACTTGTTTCTCTTTTACTTATTCTACCCGCATCTCCTATTGTTCCTACATAGCGTACAACAGATGTCATTGAGGATATGTTCCTTATTGATTTATCACTTCCAATTAATTATTTGTTCATTAATTTCCGTCCTAAATCAAATAGGACTTGTAATGCTTGTTGAAATTCTTATGGCATTGCATCATAATATATGTCCTGATAGAAACTATTTATATACATGTTTTACTTGCACTCTTAATAGAATCAGAACTTTATATATATACATGTAATTACTAAAACACATGGTAGAAACAAAACTTTTAGTTGTCTTGAAGATGAAACAAAATCAAATCGTTTCTGCAATGGCGAAATATGGTTCATATACATCCATCTATGGAAAGATCTTGCTTATACATATATCACTTCATCAAATTGTTTAGTTCGCCAATTTATTGTGAAATTATATTGTTCAGAAATGACTGAAGTTCTTAGATCAATTTCTTACAGCAATAATATCGACATTCAAACTTCTGTGCAAAGAAGATTGAATCATGATATCATCAACTAGTCCCTTTTATCCTCAAGTCCTGAGCTTTATATTTGCAGCCAAACCCTTGTATAGCAGCTCATAAATTTCGCTATGAACTCTGGTATTGAACTCAAAAACACATGTTAGTAAATATACGGAGAAGGAACTAGATACAATTTATGTTTTTTAATCCATAAAGATTCAAGTACCTAAATTTATTGTATGGAGACGGAGTAATTAAACATGTATAAATAGAAGTCCACATTTTATTCATGAACAAGAGTTCTTTCCCTCACAAATGGTAGAATCTGTGGCTAATTTCTAGGGAAATACAACTGTCTTCTCAAATTAAATGCCATCCGAACGACCCCCTGATCTGATAACATATGCTCTTAGAACACATGCTAAGCACACAGTTCAAGGGAATATTCTCTTGAATTGTGTGCATATTCTCTTAACTTGATGCAAATGCAAAAATCAAGAGAATATGCACACAGTTCAAGAGAATATTCTTTTGAACTGTGTGCTTAGCATGTGCTCTAAGGGCACATGTTAAAGGACTCTATTTTATATACTAGTTAGGTTTTATGTACAAGTTTAGCAAAATAAAGTTATGCTATGTTTGGATTGGAGTAATGAAGGTGAGAATGGAATGACTCGTTTATATGGAATGAAAAAATTGTGTTTGGTTGCGATTGGAATGAAAAAAATTGTGTTTGGTTCCTTGGGGAGGGAGAACATATGGAATAACTCGTTCTAACTAGAATGGAATGAATCATTCCACTCTTCATTCCATTCATTCAATCCAAACGTAGCATTAGGGTTGAAGATTAGTTGCCATGATTTTAGTTGTATAGGAAGAATATGGTTGTTCTTTCTATCACAAGACTGGCGATATCCTGAACATGACCAGATAATAGTAAAACCTAATCTAATACTCCCTCTGTTCGTAAAAGATTGTCGTTTAAGGTTAATGCACACAAATTAAGGAATGTAATTAATACCTAGCGAAAATATTATACTACCCTTATTAATTGTCTCAATCAATTATTCCTTCCCAATGTTTCTTATTTAATTCAACCAATTACTTCTTATTCAACCAATTACTACTTGGATTATAGTATTGAATTGAATAAGAATCATTGGGAAGGAAAGAAAGTTTTAAATAGAAGAAAGCTTTAAATAAGGGTAAAGTAGGGAAAAAATAGCTAATGTGTATTGATAAACTCAAAACGACAATCTTTTTGGAACAAAAATTACTTCTTAAAACGACAATCTTTTAAGAACGGAGGGAGTAAATCGCAGTATTCAATTAGCCGTAACAAAATATTGATTTTCCTTTGGACAAAAAGCCTATAGGGTCTTGCCATTGATGTTATCTGGATTTTCCTCTATCAAGTAAGAAGCTTTCAAGGATATGTTTTGTCTAATCAATGCGAAGAACTATCCGCTTTCACAAAGGTGGTAGGCAGGAGCGCACAATCCATTACCCTAATGTGTTTTGAGCAAAAGGATTTCGTATCATATATTCCATCCGTTCTTTATAAGTCGTTTTAAAATTATGTACAAGTATTAAAAAAATGATTGTAAAATATTAAATATAATATCAATTGTCTATATTTCCCTTGTATTGAAAAATGAGAGTGTTATTTATTGGACAGATAATAGTGAGAGAACCTAAAGTTATATTTAATACTTGGGGTAATATAGAAAATTAAGCAATTAATACTTACTTAAAATTCTCAAACGACTTATATTAAGGAACAAAAATATTTTTGTAAAACGACTTATATTAAGGAACAGACGGAGCAGTGGCGAAGCCACATGGAGAAAAAGAAATTGTTTTATAATGTAAGGTAAATTTTAAATTTTTAATTATTATATATAAATTGACCCCATTAAAATTTTATAAATTTTCTATTATACGGGGTCAAATTAAAATTTATAACTTTGTCAATCAAATTTTAACCACATATGACTCATATCCTCTCAATATATGTATATCTCTCTATAATATTTTAAACTAAATAATAATCTAATTTATATTATTTTTAAAAATAAATAATGAATTACTTACTTATAAACAGTTGTGATTAAAAAGTCTATTATGAAGTTAATATAGTGTATACATACCATATATTATTACTTATTATATTTTCATTGTAATATAGTGTATATATATATGTGATCCGAAAGTATAAAGTATTAAAAAAAATTAGCTCGGGGGCGCTGCCCCCAACACCTGCCAAATTATTTGTAGCTCAGTAATAATTTTGACCCCACTGTCAAAACTTTCTAGCTTCGCCACTGAGAGGGAGTATATATTATGCAAGTCGGGTTATAGATCAATATCATTGGCTTATATTAAGCACATGTTGCTGTATGTTTTTACCTTCAATCCTCATAAAATGCTGAACATTCTTTCTCACCGGATCGTTCAATCTTTCATTCATTTCCTCGGTTCGGTTGCATGGGCGCGCAAAACGATCATCACTATCATCTTCCCTCTGGTTAGGGAAAAATAATACAGGTTAAGTTACAATTCTGCATTCTGCAACTAATCAAAGAAATAGAACTAGGCTAGTTGATCTACTAGAGGCTCATACATTGTATTCCTTGTATAATTTGTCCATATCAATGTGCAAAGACTCATCCAAGAGTTTCTTTAGTTCTACTACTAAAGTCTGCATGTAAAATAGCATTGATTAGTAAAGTTCATCAACTTTCTAAAAGCTACATATAGAACTAGGAAGCTCTTACTTTGAATATGAACACAGGAGATACGTTGTGATCGAAGAGCTTTTGGAGTTCCCTTCGGGAATTAAATAGCCTGTAGAGACGATACTAAAAGATTATTTCGTGTTAGGGGCTGTTTGTTTAGAATTGAATACATCTGAATGGCTGAATTGGTCAGCCATTAAGTACGTTTGTTTTGGAAAAAAATCGTCTGAATGGCTGAATCGGTCAGATGATTGAGCTGAATGGTTAAGTCAGATTTTTTTAGCTGAATGGCTAAATGAGTAGCTGAATAAAGTAAAAAATTTAATTTTTTTTTATAAAAAGATTAACTATTATATTAAGTAATATTAAATAAATTTACAACAACTTTGAATTTTTTCAGAGGGTTAAAATAATAAAACTATGTCATTCAGATGTTTCAGATATATTAATTATCAAATAATTTTTTTCATTCAGATTCAGCTCATTCAGATTCAGATTCATTCAATTTTTATCAAACACGAGATTTCAGGTTTGTGTTAGATTTCTTGTTCGAGTAACTTACTGTTTTGGGCTTTGCTCTTTTACTACATCTTTCGCAATTTTAGCAATAGCATCTTCCCACCCTGTCATGATTGGTTGATCCTCCTTCAACTGAGAACTGCATGTACTGTTAGGAAAACCTTATGTATAGGTAAGAGGAAGTAAATATTAGGAAAAATCTATATTCTAAAGCATAGTATAGGTTATCAGAATCGGACCGTTTATCGAACCGGAAAAGGTACCGGGTGGATGTGTCACTGGTCCAACCAGTGGTCGAACTGTTATTGACCCAATGACGTCATTAATAAATAAAAATATATATTATTAGTAATTAATAAAAATTTTAAAAATCTCATTTTTTATGAACTAAAACATAATAAAGATGAGTTACAATATTAATAAAAGTGATTAATTTTAATATTAAAATTTTTTTGGTAAAAAATAATAATTTAAAAATCGGGTCAACTGGGTCAATTACCGGGTTTACCGGTTAGATCGCCGGTGATTAACGGACCAACCCAGGTTTTGACGAAAATCTTGTCATTGGTCCAAACCGTACCAGAAGGCAGTACCGTCTGGGTTTTAAAACAGTGCTTATAAACAACATATGTCTGTTTGAATATGTATTACTTAAATCTCCAGGTTGCCTCGAATGAACGTATGGCTTGTCGTAGATTATTCTTGGAGTTGTCTGCTATTTTCTCAGCCAACTGACGCGGCAGTTGAATGCATTCCTGTTTTGCTATGAATTCCAAAACTTCCACAATCTGAAGAAGGGAAGAAGAGCTCTCTCAAAACCCTAAGGTATACACAGTGCTTGGAACTAAAAATATTGCGAGATCAATGTCACCTCTTTATTAGAAGGTGCAAGGAGATTAACAACTTTGCAAAGGGGCTTAATTGGCTCCAGTTTTGAGATGTCGTTGCAGCAAAAAAAGACCTTGTTACACCCTTTATACCTTTCTAAGAGCCATCTAATATATTGAAGCGCATCTGGTGATAGTTTGTCTGCCTCATAGAGAATGATAGCTGCCATATATATATATATATATATATATATATATATATCAAATTACAAATCATGATATTGAAGTACATGCAGTAGTCGCTTTCTAGAGATGAAACTAGAGATAGATAGATACCTTTACAGTTAGCAGGAGTGCATGGAAAGACGTTGGTGGGTAACTTATTATTTTTTTCTTTGATGAGTTGAACTATGACATGCTTCTCATACCCTTTTAGTTCAGAGAGATTCAGCTCTACATGTTGAGAAGATTGCTTCACATTTACATGGATACTGCTAACTGCTTCCCCCTGCAACAAATATAGGTATTTGGGTCACTGCGATTCTGATGTGAAAAATGGGAGTGGTTAACATGAAGTTAACTTTGGTCAATTGATCAATACAGTGCCAACACGCATGCCGAGATGCAATCTTTCTTTCTGCGTGTCAGCACTGTATTGATCGACATACCATGAAGTTAACTTTATGGTAACCGGATCCGTGAAAAATACATCAATATATAAACGTACTTACATGTCTTCTGATTGCTTTCACGACATACAAATAACAAAACAATAAATGCGCTTATGCATATGTTTGTATGGGATCCGGTTATCATAAAGTCAACTTTATAGTAAGTTGGCCAATTGAACAATACAATGTTGACACACAGAGAGAGATCACCTCTCGATATGTGTTGACACTGTATTATTCAATTGACCAAAGTTAACTTCATGCTAACCACACCAGTTTGTATGCGTATTGATACGGAGAGAGAGAGAGAGAGAGCTCAGGAAGGGATGGGAAAAGTCGAGATCTCGTTTTTAGAAGCTAGGTTAGTTATAAAACAACCATAATAACAGTCACCTCCGCTCTAGTTATTTGAGTAACAGTTGGTACCTTTACAAGTATTTATGGTTTAACAAAATGAATAAAGTTATATAATTACCCTTATATGTTATTAAATTATAAAATAATATACTTTTAATTATTGTTTTGTTTGTAATTAACATTTGTCTTCAACGCATTCAAATTGTTGGTAATTTATGAAATATTAGTAAATTTAATTAACACACTTTTGGGTAAATGATACGAATATTAGTAATTTTAGAATTAAATTATAAGTGGGTTGTTCTAACTGGTGCAAAATGTGCCCGTATGTTGATATTTTATGTGTGGTGATTCAACTTTCTTCGATCCTACTGATTAGAGAAAAAGTTTCTAATAGAAAGATGACTACAGTACTATATTAAAACAGATGACACATTTGGGAAATATTCCCAAATAATCTTGGAAAAAAGTTCCCCAATACTTGCAAAAAGAATCTTGGGAAAAAAGTTTCCCAAATACTTCTTACAAATAATCTTGAAAAAAGTTTACCAATAATTCTCAACTGTCAACACCAAGTAATTATATAATTCTTCAAAGGAAATTGATATTTTAATACGTTTTTTTTTTTGATATTTTCACATGAAAAATATCGCTATAGATGTATAGCGACGGTAAAAACCGTCGTTATAGGTTCTATAACTACGGTTCATGTAAAAATATCAAAAAGTTTCTTTAAATCATTATTCCCTTTGTCACTTCCTCAACATATCATGTCTATAGTTATGATTTATACACTGGGCCCTTATGAAATAGATTATCATCTAAGCCAGAAAAGATCAAAGCATAAGCCAAGATGACATAATATATATAAATACAATAAGTTTACCTTCAAGCCAAATTCCTTGCACTCTTCTCTTGACTGTGAAATATATAATATATATATATAGCAAAGAGAACCAGCATCAATTCCCAAATATTCAAAAACTCATGCGAAACGTGTATGATGTTTTTCCAGGCAGGCTTTCATATTTAGTTGGTCCCTATTAAATTTAGGCGAAGTATGCAGGTATGTACATGAGATTCATATCTTGTTACCTGTACTTTATCAGCTCCAAAGGCTTGGCGAAGCAAAGCCCAAATCATGGTTCTCTTTCCCACTCCTGGAAGTCCTTCAAATATGAAATGATAACAGTCTTCTGATTGGGCCTGCAAGGTTATCCAAGCTCTGTTATTATGTACTTCTTGTCAGAATTTCAGGGAAATCACCAAATCTTACAGCAGTCTTATTATCTTACCGCTGCCTGCAGCTCAATTGCTGTATCTCGGTTGCAGATGAAATCTGACAAAGCATAAGGCCGATACTTGTCTGCCCAAGTGAACAACTTCCTTTTCTCCTCATTTTCATCAAGTTCCATTACATTTATAATAACTTCCTTGTTTGTCTTGGATGTTTGTGCTGGCTGTGGTTCTTGTAATGGCAGCAGCAAAGATCGCGGCGGCGGCGGAGGCAGCGGCGGTGGTGCACAGTGTGTTGATATAACTCTCTCCCTCAAAGGCTTCTCCTCAATATTCAATAATTGGGTATTTTTAACTTCTTTCCCATCTTTCTCGGAATCTCTGTCGTTCCTCCGAGTTCTTGATAACAATGGTGGGGTCTCTTTTTCTTTCTTGTTTTTAAAGATGAAGGAAAGAGTACCCATCTGTTGCATCTTAACAACGAAACTCGACCTAGTGCTTGAGGTAACAGAAGCCGTCTCATGGATCTCGATTACTGGAACCTTTTCTTTGTTGATATCTAGTTTGGATTGAGTGAGCCCATTATAATAAGGACTACTAGTAGAATACCTCTTCTCCTCTAGAACTGCATTTCTTCTGTTAAATTCCTCAAGGCTTGCTTCGGTTAGTTCCGAGTACTTCTTTCTTGGAATGAGGACGTTTGTTGCTTTCTTGGACCACGTGTTTCCTTTTGCCGAGGTGTTAGACCGGGAAGAAGACTGGTCGGATGGGAGAACGGAGAGAGACTGATGCTTTTCCGAGATGTCGGGAAACAATTCGGACGGTGGACTCGGCATCGAAGAGCTTAATGTTTTGAAAAGTTTTCTAGGAAAGGAAAGGAAGGGAAGGGAAGGGAAGGGAGGGGTGGGGGCCTGGGGGGGGGGTGTGAAATGAGAATGGAATGAAAGTTTTTGACTTGTGGGTAGGGTTTGTAGAAAAATCATCGTGAGGCGGAGAAGGCTAAGTTAAGGAGATTTACATGGCGCAAAGAACAAGGGAGACAAAACTGTAATTGTCAAATGGATTCTAGTTATGGTTGAACAATGTTTGTAAAATATATGGCTATCATAAGGTAGATAACATAAACTAATGCCCCCTTTTGTACTTGTTACCATCAGGAGTAAAAAACATGGGTTGGCACTAACCCTTTATGAATTGAAAGGTTCCTTGTTTTGTTTGATTTCCTTATAATTCTATTTTGTGACCTAGTAAATTTGAATTTGAATAAGTAAATATTTGTTACTACGGTGACAAGCATCCATGCGTATAGTGTTCCAACCACTTGCTGTTAGATTTTTTCTAATTTATAAAATTTAAAAAGAATTTCAAAGTCAAGTTTATTAGTGTGCTTTATTGTTAAGACTAAATTCTATATTGTTTGAGTTACAAAAGCTGATTTCCTTCCATTACAAAATCAATAATTTCTATTAATTGAGTAATTTATTTACTAGCAGTTATACCTTTAAGTTTCTAGCCGTTGCAAAATAAATTTCTTGCCGTTGCAAAACTTTAAGTTTCTAGCCGTTACAAAACCTTTTGGTATATAGCTAATTCTTTGCCATGCATGATATAATATAAAAATAGATAGACTTCTACTCTTATAAAAAGAGAGCTTAACATGAATGTCTTCTACTTTATGTAATAATAATAAAAATATATACATATTGCACTACAATACTTCCACTTAAATCATTTATTATAAAACTCAAGAAAAAGTAATAGGTTGTTCATGTCACCTTCTCTATTTGAGTGCAGTGGCGGAGCCAAAGATTTTAAGTCGGGGGTCCGATGGGCGGGTGTCGACGCGGCAACTGGCAGTGGCGACCGACGGCAATAGCGGCGGCTCTCTTCTCTCCTCTCCTCTCCTTCTCTGTTTCTATCAGACCCTCCAATATACAGGCCTCCTCTGTTATTTACTTTGTTTCACAAATAGAAAAATATTGAAAAGGTCAAACATGTCCATTACTCCTTTTAAAAAGAGTATAAAAATAATTATTTTTGTAGTGATAGAGTAAAAATTATCATCATATTTTAATATAGTGTGGTTAATATTAACCTAACAACTTATTCACTTGAGATAGATATAGGATAAAAATACATATTTAATATTGATAAATTTTATAAATAAAAATATTTTTGTGAAACGAAGTAATTATTATTTTTAAATAACAGAAATACTCCTTTCGTTTCAAAAAAAATAAATCCTATCACTTAGTTATATTCATGTATATAATGCCATTATTAATGAATGAACACCTTATTATTTTAAAAAGTATATATATATAAAATAAAAAATAGTTAGTGTTTGTAAAATTTATAAATGGGATTCTCTTTTTTTCTCTTGCAAAATAGAGAGATTATATAATAAAGTTTGTTAGACAACCTGCCTCCAAAAGTGTCAAAAAGATGCAAAAAATTTAGGTAAATTAGTACTTCTTCCTTTTTAAATTAGAGATTCATTTCTTTGACCATTTTAAAATTACAAACAGATAATTTTTTTTAATATGTCAGTATTTATATTATATGTAGGCTACTTAATTATAAAGTTATATTTTTTTAATTTCTTTTTCTTTTTCTTCTTCCCATTCCTTCTTCTTCCCAGCGCACGCAGAGCTCCCCGGACCCCCCGTCATTGCCAGATTTCAGGCTGGACCCTCCCACATACCTACTGTATACTAATTTTTTGACGGCCGGGGGTCTATGGACCCCCCTGGACCCCCCTCCCTCCGCCCCTGTTTGAGTGCACATTAAAGAAGACGAAATTGTTGAATCTTGGAAGGTATTCGTTGTGTCCTTTTGCACCAGTGATATATAATATCGGAGGGACGAAAATTATCCTTAAGGACAGTGCTATATGCACGCCTCAATTCATTTAGTTGATATCTTCTTAACCCTCTTTTAATTTTTATAGTAGTTTTTCAATATATTATTTTATTACAGTCTTAAGGATAAACATGGATTATGCTATGTTAACCACTACTAAGGCCATACCCGATGTCACAAAAATTGAGGTTTTTTCTGGTTCTAATTTTAAGAAATGGCAAACTAAGATTTTATCAGTCTTAGATATTGCAAAGGTTGATTTTGTTCTTACAAAACCAAAATCTGAAAAACCAAAAGAAGGCAATTATTTTGTTTGTGGTAAGCCTGGACATCATACTGTGCAATGCAGACATAGGAAGAGGAACGACAAACCTGCCCCACCAAATGCAAATTTGGTTAAGGCAGATGTTAGTGTTGCGGTCGTTTCTGAGGTTAACATGGTGACACATGATAATAATTGGGTGGTAGACCCTGGTGCAACCAAGCACATTTGTGGCATTAAAAATGCATTTTTCTCATATACACCATTTGTAGGAGAGGAACAAATTTACATTGGAGATTCTACTCCTGCACATGTTTTAGAAAAAGGAAAAATCCTGGCAAAACTAATGATTTAGCCGCTGTAGTTGGCAAGTTTTTACTTAATTCATCACTGTACTTTTAATTTTTTAAATTTCCCCATTAAAATAATTAAAAATTTACAATTGGGTCAGTCTATTAACTCCGACTCACTTCTGTTAAATTGATTTATTTTTTTCTATGCGTCTTTTAAACAAAAAAGGAGAAATAACAAAAATGACATAGCCCAATCCAAGGTGGATTACGCGGCAAAGCAAAACAACTGTTAAACAAACCAAAACAAACGAAGCCAATATCATTCACAGAGAGAGAGAGAGAGAGTGAGCGCGACTATTGCTGCAAACTAGGGTTTTTAGCTTCATATTTTTTCCTTCGATCGATTGCTACAAACTAGGGTTCTAACAGAGTCGAAGTTTAGAAAGAGAGAGAGAGCGAGTAAGCGACGATTGCTGCAAACTAGGGTTCCAGCTTTAGATTTTTTCCTTCGATCGATTACTGCAAACTAAGGTTCCAACAGAGTCGAAGTTATATAAGGAGATGGCTTCGGCCAAAATCAAAGAAAATTAGGGATTTTCATCTTCTCAAACTATTTGAACACCTAAAAGGTTGTTAATGACATCTTCAGATAGTAGATCCTCGTCGGTTGCTCTAAAGAGGGTAATAATGTTTTTGTGGTCTATCTTCATCCATTTGTGTTTCCACAAAGAACAAATCAACGAGAAGAAGGTTCTATGGATGTCGTTTTTACCAGTAAGTACTGTTAACGCCTGGTTTTGCCAGGCGCGTCCAATCACAGAATCCACGCGCTTAAACCTGCACAATTACGAGTCACAAGCGAAGCTTGACGGCTTGGGCCGCCGGGTGATAGCTCCGGTGTGAGAATGAGTACAGGCTGGTCACAAGTTTTAACAATGGAGGTAATAGAGTTTAGTGCTCAAGAGAGTATTATTTGTCACCTTTAGGTCAAGCCTTGTATTTATAGCCATTCTCATCGTCTTAGAGTCCATGTCCCAATAGGATTAGGACTCCTAAACATGGCAGTTACCATTGTTTGGGTCCAACTTAATATCCTTTAAAAGTGCAAGTTGGTGGTTATCCAACCATTTACCTTATAGGAGTTGGTACGTAGATATGATTAGGGTTTAAGCCCTTAATCATTTAGACTCCTTATTTCTCCGGACTCCATCCGAGGAATGTCCTTCGGTATGGGCCTTATAAAGTGGTCTGGACTCTGGCCCGAAGGGCTCTGTAGTCTGATCCCGATCGTCACCAATCCAGTCTAGACTCCGGCCCGAAGGGCTCGATAGTCCGACCCTGAACACCATCATGTTGGTCTAGGCTCCGTTCCGATGGACTCGGATGTCCCGATCCACATGCCATCAGCTGGGTCTGGGCTTCGGCCCAAAGGACTCGGATACCCGATCCCAAGTACTACTAAACTATGTTTAGCTTCGTCCCATTGGGCTCGATGAACCCTTCTCAGGCCAGGCCTTCAGTCCATATAGGGGTCGGTGGATTATATTCGAACATTGCCCCCTAGTCTCTCATTATAACAAGCCTTTAACGGGATATTTAATGAGAGATTTAAAGAGACACCTGGGTAATCCAACCGACCTATTTAATGCAGTACACGTTACCCAAGAAACGTTACCCAAGAGACGCCATCATTAGCCGCCTTTGGATTTCGTGCCACAGTTCTTATAAATAGCCCCTTTCCCCCACATCAGTCACTTTTTACTAACTCCTTCTTCTTCAAACTATATATTTCAAATTTTTCGGCAAGTGCGATTTCCTGTGAGAGAGCTCCATCACTCCGATTGAGCCTTTTACAACCTCAAATCGCCATACTTCCAATAATTTTTTGTTCAAATGGCTGATTCCAGCATTCCTCCCGCTTCTTCTACCTCTGAAGCAACCCCTACTATTGAGGTAACTCTTGCCACCGCCACTATCGCCGCCACCGATCTGGTGCCGGTCGATTTAACCGCCACTCCGGCCGGTGCCATTGCTGACGGCGCCGAAGCTCAGATCCGCCGATGCTATGAGTCGGAGGTGGAATTCTCCCATGTCAATACTAAATTCACCGTGGTTCCCTCCCAGATATCTGACATCCGAACCCTCTTCAATGTCCCGAGGGAGTATAAGCTTCGGGTGCCGGAGGCTGGTGAAAAAATGTACTGGCGCCCCGAAGGTAAATGGGTGGCCATCCCCATCTAGGCCCTGAAGTACGGGGTCCGATTCCCCCTTCACGAATTCATCATCTCTTTCTTCTGCTTCGTGGGGATAGGGTTCGCACAACTGGTGCCGAACTCGTATATCCACTTAGTTAGTTTTATTGCCATCTGTCAAGTGCTAGGGGTCAGCCCTGGTCTTGACTTCTTCTTTGTCTTGTTCACTGTTGGCAGGTCCAAAGAATCTGGCCTGCGACAGCTGAACCGAGTCCCTGGTCGGGCCACCTTTGCTAAAACTCTTTCTAGCAATAAAGGTTGGCACGAACAGTGGATCTTTGCCAAGGGGACCGACCTTCAACTTTTTCTGAACTGGGCCTCCCCCAAGGATCCGATCATGAAAGTGTCCATCTTCCCAACGAGATGAAGGGATGAGTTCCGAACCTTTTATCAGAAGGTGAAGAAAACCTTGTGGAGTCTGGATGACTTGGCTGATGAGTCCTAGTTGTATAGGCACGGGCGTAAGTATTTTATCCCGATCTCCCTTATCCTTTAATTTTTCCCTGATTTTAAATGTGACTTTCTGATGTGTTTGCTTGTTCTTGCAGTGACCATTTTCAAGCCGGCAGGGGCTGATGAGTCTCTAACCCCCCTGCCCTTTCGGTCCGGCCCAATCCGCCTTCCGCTCGGGGATGACGCGACCGAAGGGGAGACAATCCCTATTTCTGAGCTCTCCGTCGACTCATCTACTGCCGAGCCCAAGAATGCTCTGAAGATGTCCCAGGCTGAGAAGGTGGCTCATGCGAAGAAAGGCAAGAAGAGGGCTCTCCTCAAGGGCTCCTGTAAATCGTCTCTTCCGTAGCTGGCCACCCCAAAGCTGACTCTTCTACCACCCCCCAGTTTCAGTTCTTGAGGATCTTGAGGAAATCGAGGAGGAAACTCTGAGGCCTCGTCCCAAGAAGCTGAAACTGGTAGACGAGCTTTACCTATAAATGGTCGAGGTCCCGTCGGTTGCCGCTCTGCAGACCCTCTCCGTTCGAAATTCCAATGAGGTCGGACCCTCTGCCAAGGCCGGTCAGGTCCACCGGAGCTGGTCCTTCCCAAGGGTCGCCTCCGCCCACATTCTGGACAAAAAAGCCCCTCGGAGGTGTTCCCCTTTGACTGACTAGAGCACTTTAGATTGCCTAGAGATGACGCTCGGTTCAAAGAGCATTCTCCCGAGGGTTTGCTAGTGGCGTACATCAAGGCCCAGTGTCAGGTATTCCCAAAAGCTTTGACTTTTACACTTTGATTTTCCTGTTAGATCATGAGTAACACATGTCTTTACTTTTACTGTAGGCCAATGCCATCCTTGCGCGAGCCGTCCCCCTTCTTGTCAAGGCCACCCGGAAGGAGGCTCAACTTTGGACAGAGGTGGAGATGCTCGGGAGTGAGGTTTGGGGTTTGACGACTGACTTAAAGAAAGAGAAGGATCTTCATGCCGACACCCGCAACCAGGCTACCCGCGCCGAACATCAGATCATCGAACTGGAGTGTCAACATATGGCTTTGATAAAAGAGTTCGAGGGTCTTGATGAGTACAACAAATAACTCCTCGAGGAGAGGACTCTTCTGAAGGACAGGGACAAGGATCAGCAGAACGCACTTCTGATCCTCGAGAGTAAGGTCTCCGAGATGCATGCCCAACACATGGCGCTGATCAAGGAAAATAATGCTCTCGGGGTCGATTGTGCCGGACCCAAACAACAAGCTATCCAAGAATACCAGGAATCATCCGAACTCCGAGACGCCATTCTGGCCCAATTTACCGAAGGCTTTGAAGCTCATAAGGAGATGATCCGGACGAAGATGGTAGTTACTGGTCTGGATACTACTGTCCTTGATTTTTCCGACGACGAGTCCGGTGCTGAAGGCGGGGATGACTGATGCTGAGGATGGAGCTCCCGACCCCTAGCTACTTTAGGATTTTTTACTTGTAACTTTTTGCCTTCTTTATTTCTTTTCTAATTTGCTCGATCGGATCTGCGTGTAACTTGTCCGATCAGGTAAGTTGTTTGTAACTTTTCTGACCGACTCTGTTCATTTCTAGTCTGATGGGCTTTGTAGAAATTCTGAATATAAATGAAGTACAAAATTTTCCGAAGAGAAATCCGTGTTGTTTTATTGATGAATGAAGCCACTTACATAAGAAAAATAAAGAATTACATGACTCTTACTGAGAATATTTTCTAAGTCTTCCAGCATGCCAAGTATTCTTTATCTCTGTTCCGTCTAGGGCCCGAAGCCGTTAAGTTCTTGGCTTCGGCACTTCAGTCACTTTATAAGGTCCCTCCCTGTTCGGCATTAACTTGCCTGTGTTCTGAAGGGGTAGCGGCTTCGCCTTCCCGAAGCACGAAATCCCCGATCTCAAATCTCCTTTGTTTCACATTCTGATTGTAGTGTCGGGCTGTTCGCCTTTGGTAGATAGCTAGCCTCACCAGTGCTGAATCTCGAACCTCTTCCAACAGATCTAAGTTCAGTCGTAAGCCATCATCATTGTATAAATCTTGGTACTGACTGACCCGAAGTGTAGGAGACCCGATCTCGACGGGTATCAGTGCAGCGGTCCCATAAGCCAATCTAAAGGGCGAGTCCCCTGTTGTTGTCCTCGGGGTAATCCGATACGCCCATAAGACACTGAGTAGCTCTTCGGGCCAATGTCCATTCAGTTCATCCAACCTTCGTTTAATTCCATTAAGTAGAGTCCGGTTGGTGACTTCTACCTGTCCATTTGACTGAGGGTGGGCAACTGAAGTCTTTCTATGTTGGATGCTCAGCTCCTTCAAGAAAGCTTCGAATTTCGACCCCACAAATTGTCTGCCATTGTCCGAAACCAGGACCATCGAAATACCGAATCGGTATACAACAAACTCCTTGAAGAATTTAAGACATTCCTATTCGGTAATTTTCTATAATGGTTTGGCTTCCACCCACTTGGTCATGTAGTCGATGGCGACGATCACGAAAGTGGCTTGTCCCTTGGCCTTCGGCAATGGTCCCAGAATATCAATCCCCCATATAGAAAATGGAATCGGAGACGAGACCGAGTATAACTCCTCGGGAGGCTGATGAGGGATAGAACTATTTAGCTGACACTTAGGACATTTTTTGACATAGTCCTTTGCTTCTTGGAAGATGGTCCGCCAATAGTACCCCTTGCCTTAGAATTTTGTAAGCCAATGACTTGGACCCCATGTGATCCCCACATATTCCTTCATGCACTTCCCTTAAAGTATATTCGGCTTCCGAAGGTGTCAGACACTTGAGCAATGGAGAAGTGAACGCCCTTCGGTACAGATCTCCGTCTATGAGAACAAAGTTGGAACTCCTGTGCTTGATTTTTTTGGCGTATATGCGATTCAAAGGCAGAATCCCCTCTGCCAGATAGGAGATGTAAGGTGTGAGCCAACAGTCCAGCCGATCCAAGGCTAATACGTCTATCCTCTGAACACTAGGTTTGTCTAACACTTCCAAGTATACTGAGCCTGTAAAAGAGCTTGCTTCGGTTGTAGCCAGTCAGGCCAGGGAGTCTGCTACTATGTTGTCTGACCGGTCAATCCCTAGACAACTGTACGAACCAAAGTATGCGAGTCTATCCATTACCTCTGCCAGGTATTTTGCCATCCTGGCCCCCCGAGCTTTATATTCCCCCGATATCTGTTTGACCACCAGCTGAGAGTCACTGTATATCACTATCTTATGCACTTCCAAGCTCCGGGCCAACCGAAGTCCGGCTAGAATGGCTTCGTATTCGACCTCATTGTTGGTGGCCTTGAACCGAAACCTAATGGCTTGTTGGACCTGGAATCCTTCGGGACTTGTCAGAATAACTCCTACTCCGCTGATGTCTGAAGTAGATGACCCGTCCACATAGAGAGTCCATACTGTTTGTAGTGGTTGTGCTTCGATGACCGAAACTACATCCGGTTCAGAGAAAGAACACTCCACAACAAAGTCTGCTAAGGCCTTCAAAAGTGCAAGTTGGTGGTTATCCAACCACTTGCCTTATAGGAGTTGGTACATAGATATGATTAGGGTTTGAACCTTAATCATTTAGACTCCTTATTGCTCCGGACTCCATCCGAGGAATGTCCTTCGGTATAGGCCTTATAAAGTGGTCTGGACTCCGGTCTGAAGGGCTCGGTAGTCTAATCCCGATCGTCACCAATCCAGTCTAGACTCCCGCCCGAAGGGCTCGATAGTCCGACCCCGAACACCATCATGTTGGTCTAGGCTCCGTTCCGATGGACTCGGATGCCCCGATCCACATGCCATCAGCTGGGTCTGGGCTCCGGCCCAAAGGACTCGGATACCCGATCCCGAGTACTACTAAACCATGTTTGGCTTCGTCCCATTGGGCTCGATGAACCCTTTTCGACCCAGGCCTTCAGTCTATATAGAGGTCGGTGGATTATATCCGAACAAGTACATTGTAGGTATTAATTTGTATATTATTGTAATGTAGGATTCAATTTGGTAGGGTGTTCTTTTTCCTATTACAAGATGTTAATAAATATTGTGGATTTTTTCAATGGTTGCACATAAGTTCCAAAAATGAAGTTCATGGTAGTGGTTGTAGTGAAATGGGTTTTGTTTCAATGAATTAAGATTGAGTCAATATCCCGAGGAACAAAACAAGAAAGCTGAAAGAGAGGTTAAAGAATTTTAAAAGAGAGGCCTTAAAATTGGAGTTGGAAATTGTTAGACTAGGAGAGGCAAATAAGAAATTACAATTGTATGTGATATTGTCATGGATGGTGACTTGTGTTGTATTAACTTATGTATTTATAGATTTTTAAGCATTCAAAGCTATATAATGAAGTTATGTTTTCATTTTTATGACTTTTTAAGCATTCTAAGCCATTTACCTTGAAGTTATTGTAATTTATTATGTATTTTGATGAAATTCAATGCATTATATCTCAAGTTTTGTAATGTATGTTGAGTAAATGAAAATGAAAAAAATGCATGCCTTGTTAATGTAATGTATTGTGTATTGTGAAATGTATGCCTTGTTAATGCAATATTGTATTGTGTATTGTGAAATGTATTGCTTGGTTGATATAGCTTACTTGTTGAATTTTCTTAGTCCTTTTTGTTTGGCATCATGCCTAATGTTTTCCTGGCTCATTTGTTGCGGCATTTGTCATACTTTGTGTCCAATGTTTATAACAAAAATCTTTCTTGTTTTATATCGTTATTTCATTAGAGTATAGTCTAGCTTGTTCAATGATCCTTGTACTTTATTTGATACTTACTCTCACTCAAGTATGAGTTTTGTAGTCTTTGTTTTATTGTCTAATTTTACATGTTTTAGCATTTATTGGCTCTTGGCATTTAATTTCCAATAAGTCAATCGGAACATAAATATGTCCGAAAGTCATGGTTCACACTAGTTATTTTTAGCTTAATTTTAACTAGTTTTACAAAAAAAATTCGCCATGACTTAGTTACACAAGATTTTGCTTCTGTTCCAATTGGGTGATGTTCATAACTCCTAGGAGCATAACACAACACCCTAGAACTTAATTTTTACATTTGGAATCCCACACAAAAAGTGTCCCAAAACAGGCCCTTTAGTCCACTATTAGTTCGTTCTTTCATTCCTTTACGCATAGGTCTGTATTTTTACTTTTGGTTCCACTTTTATGCATTTTAACAAGTAGTTTAACATATTTAAACTATATACACCCTTATCACTCCAAGATCCTTCCATGATCTTTCATTAACACAACATCCACCAACAAAACACTTCCTGTCGAGCTATAAAGCTTTTAAAAGAAAAAAAATGAAAGGAAGAAGTAGTTAGGGGTCTTACCTTTCTTGCTCTTCTTCTTCTTGATCTTGGCTAGATGATCAAAATCAAAGTATTCTTCTCATCGTCTTCCTTTTGTTCAACCGAATCCAAGCTCTCTCTCTCTCTCGCTTTTCTTTTCTCTTTTTTCTTACTAGTCTTAGGAAATGAAGATGAAAGAAATAAACTGGCTAAGTGTGGGATGATTAAATTCATCCAACACTTAACTTAACCAACTTGGGTTAGCTTACCTAACTTTAATTAAAATTAACTAAAGCTGACTTAAGGGGTTGTTAGACTAATTTAATTGGTTGAAGGGAACAAACCATTAAATGCTTGTTTCATTTGTATAAAAACTTACCATTTATGGTAAGTGGCTCACCCACTTGGCCCCTCTCCTTCCTTTTCTATGTTCAATTCACCACATATGCTTGAAATGCCATCACCTGACACATGGCCATCAAGTTGATTAATCAAGTGACATATGGAACAACTAATACTTCGACTCCAAGTCCAACCCATCTAAATCTCTAGCCAAGTCATCTTAATTTCCTAGACAAGCCATCTTGATTTCCTAGCCTCAATTTGGCTTGGTTACAATTAACTTAGTTTTAATTTCTAGTTTCTTTTTAGTTAGTTTCTCTAACTTTTACGTTTAGTCAAAATATTGACTTTCTCGTTTTCAAGTTTTGATTTCACTTTCATCCTTATTTTCCGAACAAACGCTATATCGAAATTCGAAAATTCGAAAATAAGAAATTACGTTTTTAGCATGAATATTGTTTTTACGTCTTTTCTGATAAAAATATTTTTATTGGAGATTACGTCTCCCTTTTCCAAATAAACGCTATGCCGTAATTCTAAAAGTTAAAAAAACGAAAAAGCATTTTCTACGTTTTCTGAATAGTGATTAAGCGTTTTTCTCGGAAAATTTTTATTTCGTCGAAATATTGCAACACACATTCATAATCACATAACACGTAATCTAGGTCAAAAATCAATACTTTAACCACATAAAACACAAACATTTTTATAAAATATTTTTTTTATTTAATAAATATTAATAACCCTTATTACAAGGATGCAACATTCTCGATCATTACATACACCATATTCATTTATGCTCTTCCATTCACCATTAATATAGTTGTATACTCACTAAGCAGTGATCATTCAAGGAATAAAAGGCCTACCCAATTCTATAAATCTTAATAGCTAGTAGGAACTGAAACGCGATGTGAAGTCTTTGCACAACCTTAGGAAGCATCATACATCTCTAACATGAAAAAGCATCGTATTAGTAAATCGCAATATGCCGAGTAACTAAACAAAAGTTGCCTAATTTAACTAACAAAGTATTGTGGGTTGTATGAGTTGTACAATACAACTCGTCAATGCTTTGTCTATGTAAACTAGACCGTTTTAATTTTCTAGTTACCTATCAGCACTCGAAATCTTTAACTGCGTTTGAATCGAAGGAATAAAGGTAAGAATGGCAATGACTCATTCCTATGGAATAAAAAAAATTATGTTTGATTGCGATTTGAATGAATTGAATCTTCCTTTTTTTTTGTTATTTTCGACTGAAATTTAACATTCTTGCTCAAGATTTCATGCTCAAAGCCTTATGAGTAGTTTTTTTTATCATTGAGTCATGAGGGTCTTGGGGGAGGGAGAGTATGGAATAACTCATTTCAACTAAAATGGAATGAATCATTCCAACTAGAATAGAATGAATCATTCCAATCTCCATTCCATTCCTTCAATCCAAACGCAGCTAGCTAAGAGGAACATTAAATTTTAAACTCTACCTAGTAACTATTACTTGGTTGGGAGGCTGCATACTGTCTATCCACAGCATCAATGAGCTTGTTAGCTATTGCACTTGCATTCATTGAAGAACCTTCATATATCTGAAAAATGATTAAAACCCGACATTACATTATTGCCATATGATCAAGTTCAAGAAAATTAAAAAGAAATTAGCTCGATTAGTACCTTTGAGTTGAACAGAAAACTGTAAAAATCCCCAATGCGGCTGCTGGTTACATGCTGGAGATCCAACTGAAGCTCATCAATGACTTTTGATACAAACAACAAACAGTTGATTCTCTTTTCCTGAACCAGTTTAATGGTCACTTTATCGTCGATGATCCGAACGTAAACCTCAGTGTTCTTGAACTTTCTTTGAAGCCAAGAGCTTCCCAGTAATGACCCATTATAGGTCTGGTCTGGACCACCATGAGGCTTCATGTTGGTGCTCTCAACTTCCAACAAAGAATCATCTTCTGCCTTGTGCCTTCTGATCCTCTCGCTGATATACCTCTTCTTCTCCACCAGAACTTTGAGCTCATTCACTGCCCTCTGAAGCTCTTTAATGTATTCAATTGCATGCCCCACAATTGAAGCTCTATTGAGCTTTGGGTTGCAATCAGCACAAGCATGTGAAAAATTATAAACATCAAACACGTACAAAATACTTCGTCCATTATTTAGCAAAAAAACAAAAACTTCCTCCATTACAAAATTAGAGATATATTTCTGAAAGGATAATTTTTTAGGAATACTTTATTCTTCAAAATGTAACCCTAACATAGTTAGAAATGTAGTAGTGAGGACATGATAGTACTAAATCAACCTAGAGTATAAATAATGGCATATTAAGAACTTCATGACACTTCTAATTTATATTCTGAAATTAGAACTGTATCTCTAATTTCAAAACAGACACAAAAAAAGAAAATGTATATTTGATTTTGTATCAGAAACAAAGATATTGAATTGATGATAACCAAAAAGGAAAACAGAAGTATAAAACAATAGTATAATCAATCAGATTAAACAAAGGCTAAAATGAGTAGAAGTACTAGCAAGATCAAATTTTCACACACAAAAACATAGAATATACCTTGGTGGGATTGGGAACCAATTCCTTCAAAACAATGTACGTATAATTCAAATGCTTTCTCCTTTGGCGGCAGCTACCGCCCCATTGACGGCTGCCACCAAAAACTGCCACCGCCCCATTGGCGGCAGCCACGGCGGCAGCGGCAGCATCTTGTTGGGGATAAGAGAGTCCTTGTTCTTGATCACCAAGTGTTAGATCTTGCATAGGGATTGAATCAAAGCTAGCACTGCCTTCTTCATACATTTCTTGATTCACAATCATGCTTGTCTCCCTCCTATATTTGTGGGTTTTTGTCTCTGCAAGAGTTAAAAAATAAACAAGAGTGGAAAAAAGGTCAAGTACATGATCTTTAAGCAGTATATAAATTGATGGCTAAAAAAATTCCAAGAAAAATAATAGGTTCTATAGCATTTGAAGCAAAATGATTGAAAGTCTAACCTTTTAATAAAAAAATGTGAACTAGCTTCTTTTTGAAAGTGTCTAAAAGATTGAACTTTTTTTCAAGTAGAACCCAGATTCAATCAAAAGAAGAATACCATCAGAAAAAGACTGGAAAAATGAGAGCAAGAATGGTGTTTTGGGAATGGATATATAGGCAGGTTCGGGTGGGGAACCAATATCATAAAATATGATTTGCATTTTTATTTTTTATTTTATTTTCCACAGCAGGGAAGTTTGTTACTGAGATTCCCATGAGTGGGCCCCCAACTCGTAATCTTCTCTGATTTCTTATAGTAGTACTTCACTGCTGCTTCATTTCCATTGTCCCATTATTTTGGTCCTCACCATTTCATTCTTTCTTGCTCCCCAAAATATTCCTATTCAATAGTTTTTAAGAGAACATTATTTTCACATATACTTTTTATATTTTCACATGAATATGGAGTTTATTGTGTGCTTATGTGAGTGGATCATATGAAAATATTAGTTTCCTAATTTTTGCTGAAATACCAAAACTATGAATTTTGATAAGAATAAAATGCAAAATTGTACTTTGAGTTCAGTTGTTTAATATAAACTTAAAATACATTGGACTTTTACAAACACGTAATTCTACCTAGATGAAGAAAGAAGAGAGAGAGAGAAAGAGAAAGAGAAACAAACACCTAATTCTACCTCTACGAAGGACGGAAAGAGAGAGAGAAAGAGAAAGAGAAAGAGAAACAAATGCGTAATTCTACCCCGATGAAGAAGGAAGGAAAGTGAGAGAGAGAAAGAGAAGGAGAAACAAACACGTAATTCTACCCAAATGAAGAAGAGAAGAGAGAAGGAAAAAGTAAAGTAAAAAAAGTTAGTTTAATGAGATAATTACGAAAATTAAACGTTCAGTAGTGTAATAAGTAAAATGAAATCATTAGTTTTGTCCATCTTGATTTAACAGTACAGAATGGTTCAATTTCACTATTTTAATTAGTTTAATGGGGTAATTACAAAAATTAAAAATTTAATGATGTAATGAGTAAAATGTGCCAAGTATATTGTGAGAAATCATTAATTTTGCCTATAAATTAATTATTTTTTTGTTTGTTTATTACTATCTTTTTCCTTTATCCCCTTTTATTTTTATAACCATTTCTGTTTATTTTCCCTTGGATGGTTGTGGTTGTTTAGTTTTTGGAAGAAGTCCCACCCCTCGTAATTCAATGATGTAGAATTCTAAGTAAAAAAGTACCCGCCCGTTTGCACCAAAGTGTGACCACTTTTATCTAACTTTGACACCGTCTCAGGAGCTGTATATTTGCCATGAACTCATTTTGGATTTCAATATATTCTAGCAAAGTGTTTGGCCCACATTATTTTTCAAAAAGAGAAAATAAAAACTGTCTAAACACATCATTTTTATAAATAAAAAAACACATAAATTTGAAAAGGGCAAAAAAAATAGAGTCTAATATTGACATTTTATTGTATTCATATGTTGGTTGGAAGTTTCTCATGATTTTTTGAATCGGTTTCCCTTGTGGAGGTTGGGAAATGCGAGACATGCTTCTCAACAACCAGCCACCCAAGATTTTATCAGACCATCAAGCGGTTAGCTTGCTAGCTCACCCACTATTTGATTGGTTCAACGTGTGATAGTAGTCACAAGTTTGTCTAGAGAGAAATTATAGAGGACATGTAAAAAAATTTAGGAAACTAACATTATTTTCACATGAAGATATGATAGTTTCACATGATTCTTCTTAAGCGAGTGAGATTAAGGGGGTATTTGATAAAAATTGAATGAATCTGAATCTGAATGAGTTGAATCTAAATGAAAAAAAAATTATTTGATAATTGACATGTCTAAACCATTTAAATAATATATTTTTATTATTTTACCCCTCTAAAAAAATTCAAAAAATTATTGTAAATTTATTTAATATTACTTAATATAAATAGTTAATATTGTAAAAAAAAACTCATTCAGCCCATTTAGCCAAAAAATGGGACTAAACCATTCAGACGTTTTTTTTCTTCCAAAACAAACACACTGAATGGCTGAATCGGTCAGCCATTCAGTGCTAATCAAACAGCCCTTACCATTATGTCGGGAAGAATCATGTTGAGATATCATATTTTCACGTGGAAATATCAATTTTCAAATTTTATATATTTTGAATTTGTTAGTTAAGTCCAAATAATCAGTTTTGTAGGCACAAAATTCGACCATCCGCAGGAGGCAAGTTAACCGTGTGCTTCTTCTCTTCTTAAAAGTATCATTATTCAAGAAAAAAGTTATACACTCGTACCCCTTGAGAAGCAGCATATCTCATAACTTTATTTCAGAAAGATACAGATTGGACTATAAAATATATATATATAAACATAATAATTCTATATTATTGAGTATTGCAAAAGAATGTACATGATAACTCAGAACTCAAAATCTTGCTGATTTGATAAATGAGGTAATTCCAAATTCTAAGAGTAACTTTCACTGGTCATTTAGTCATACCAATAGATCACAAGTTCAAGAAACTATGAAGTATAAGAATGGAATGCATATTGTAAAATTTCCAAGCAAAACTACTTGTTAGAATTTAAGATCGAATAATATTACAATCACACATATTATATGAAAGACGGAAAAAATATAGACACACGATATACATAGGTTCACCAATTTGGCTAGTCCTGTTTGTCTGATGTATTTATTAGATGTCTCATACACTCTATAATGATTCAGACACCAAACAATGTTTTTATAGTAACTAGAAAAAACCCTAGCTGCTACACATAATTTATTCTATCAAAGTATTTATTTTATTTAATAAATATTAAAAATCTTATTACAAAAATATTCTACGATCTCGATCGTTACATTAATTGAACGAAATAACTGGATATCCAAGCCTCGAGAAACATTGATATTTACGTTGAAAAGTGTGATGGATAAAAGTAACTTGACTAGTCTAATTTTGTCGCATTTGTCAGTCGAGTTAATAAGCCCTTAGGGTGTCTCTACACCTAGTGCCCTAGAGGCAATTGATTTGGGAGTCATTTGTACAACGCTCGTTACATGGCTAACTATGAAATGCCTAAGAAAATGAAACATTGCACAAGTCAAGAAAAAAAATTCAAAAAAAGAAAAAGAAAAAAGAAAAATGAGTTTCTTGATTTTCATGGTAAAAATCCCTACTAAGAGTTGCATCACATACATATGCATGCATCACATGGAATTAATTTTATGACATATGGTGTCTAGAATGAAGATATAGTGTTTTTGACAAGATGATATAGTGTTTTTGACAAGATGAAAGTGTAATTGAATTTAATCTTACTTATGTATAATGCCCATGTATATACTTAGTAGTTTTCTTTATATTTCATAATTTGTTGAACCCAAAAATATTTTTGAATTTTGTGGGTATATTCAGTATTGCAAACCCACATGAGACACAACTCGTCCACTTGGGGGTAACCTTGAGGTTTAAAGGCTTGTTGCACATGTTAAGTGCAATCGTGTTTCCTACGAAAATGGAGTAGTTTTAGTTTTCTTTTCTTTTCTTTTTATTTTACTCGTAGACGAGCAAAAGCTAGGTATGGGGGTATTTGATAGACGCATAATTTATACATTTTAATATTCTCATATTTATTATTTTATTGTTTTGTAGTATTTACCTTATTTATCTTGGTGAATAAGTAAAAAATAATTGTTTCTGCTTTTAAAGATGGAAAATGACTCTTGGGAGATTACCATGCAGAGATTGAAGTCATGAATGAAAGAAGAGGAAAAAAAGGGAACAAGAGAGACCAAGTTTAATGAATCTAAATTAGGTCACAAATTTATTTTTCCTATAAATGTCTTTTGTTTTAGAGAGAGAAAATGTATTAGATTAGTTTAGGTTAAGAGTAGGAGTAAGATTAAATTATTTCTTCATTGTATGCTCGTTGGATGATCGTTAATAATTGGAGTTTTCTTATTTATTTTTAATCTTCTTTTCTTCTTTATTTTAGTTAGTTTATTTATTTTCATGTCTAGTTAATTTCTTTAATCTAAAATTAAATAATTATTCATGATAATATTTTCTATCTCTTCTATTATTTATTCTTTTATGTTTAATTGATTTCGCCTTCATGTTTCGTTATTGAATTTTTTTTTTTTATAGTTGTTATATGTTATTTTAAATTAATTAAAACGTTTTGATAGATTATTGTTAAGATATGAGTTTTTCATAATCCATGCTTGCTCGAAGAAGTTTTGATGGGATATAGTTAATTCTTAAATTTTCATAATCTATAATTGCCCACATTAATTATAAAATTACTAAATTAAAGTGAAGAGAGGTCAAAATCATAGTTAAGTTATAAAAATAGAAGAGATTGACTTATTTGTTGTGTTTATTGTTTAATGGACTCTGATTCCTAGATTGTTTCCATATTCTAATTAGTTTAATTATAGTTAATTGATTCTCAATCGTCATTTCTAATTCGCCTGAAATAGATATTAAGGATACATTAAAATTAATCTAGTCTATATGAGTTCGACATGTACATGTCAGTTCTTCAATTTGACATTGTGTACTTGCAGTTACATATTTTTATCACATCACCGATCTAAGTTCGTTTGATGTAGGTGACGATTTGAGGAAAAATCCTTCTCAAGAGGAGGGGAATGATGAGTACATGGCGTAAGCTGATTCAACAAGATTAAAGGAGTGTGAGGAGATCCAATTCAAGTGGCAATTGGACCAATTACAAAAGGTATACGTAGAACTAAAAGGTTCAAGCAAGATCTCAATGGATTGATCAAGATGTTTGAGCTGAAGTTAACTCAAGGAGACTCAATGGGGGAGGCTAAGGAGCATGAGACAAGAGTTCGAATCAGTTTAATACAAGTTCAATTCAAGAATTAAAGAAGATTTGGTTTTCTGAAATATTAGACATATTATATTGTATTTTATTTCCTTCTATTTTAGGTAATTTAACATGATTATAGGGGGGTTATGATTTATTTTGATTGCAATTCTAGAGACTTGCATTTAACTATTGTTTAGTAAAGTGATAATTAAGTAATAAACTTTCTAGTTGATAGATCTGAAACGGCAAAACTAACATTATCCCACTATAGTTGGGATACATTGTGTAATAGCTCATTAAATTTTAAAAACTGCAATTAACAAACTAAACTATCTAAAATTTGAAATTGGGCAATTCTGTCAAAGTAATCAAACAAACGTTAACTATTTATCTAGGTGGCAGCATAGAAAAATAAAAAGAAACCAAATATAAACTAAGTGAAAAGGAAAAAAAAAAGGAAAAAAAAAGAATGACATGCTTTTAAATATATTTTTTAGGCTTAAATATAAATTACTACCCTAAATTATTAACCATTTTTCACTTCGGTGATCAACCTTTCAACTTTTTCAATAAGGTTATTAAACTATCAATTTTTTTCACTTTCATTCAATTGGATCTATCACGTACTCAAAAATTGATGATGTGGCCATGCTGGTTAGGAAAATCAATGCCTACGTGTAATTAAAAATTATTATTTCAAAATAATTTTTACATTTATTAAATGTCTTAAGGGTAAAAAGGTCAAATCACTATAATAACCTTATAACACTCCTATCTCTCATTTTTCATCAAAGCAAAGAACAATCAAATGAAAATCTAGATCCAAACCAATGATCAAATGTTAACTCAGATCCAAACGAACAATCAGTTTGTTAAAATAAAAAACTAGAGAAATTCATTGAAAATTTTCAATTCAATTAATTTGCCTAATCTAGCACAACACCACCACCGTCTTGCATCCATTTATTTTCCTCATCATCCTTCTCTTTCCTCTCCATAGTAGAAAGTCAAAAACCCATCATCAACACCCCTGCCCACCATAGTTTTCATCTCGCTCTAAGAGGAATCAAGGAAGCATGCCACCACGATCACATATGTTTGGAATTCAACTTGACCCAAAAACTTTATGTATTAGGTCTTGAGCCTATTCATGTATATTAGTCCTTCACTTGTTAACGCCTGATTTTGTACGCATGACGAAATCACCCAAAAAGGCAGGCCAAAACAGCGCCAACGGTTGATTGTATCGTTGTGAATTTAAACTCACGAAATACCCTCACATAAACATAAATAAAAGAAATATAAAGCATGAACATAAGAATTACGTGGAAACCCAATTGGAAAAAAACCACGGGGAAAGAGAGTAATTCACTATAATAATATTGGGAGTACAAGTTGTGTATTTGTGTTGTATCATATTTCGTCCCCTTCAAACCCTAGCTTGTAGCCGTATATATAGAAGTCACCTCCACCCGAATCCAACTAAGAGAAGGACTCTTTATCCCTCCAAATAAGGAAACACAATCTTATTTTAATAAGTACTCTCTCACTGTCACAATAAATATATATGGGTCGGACCATTTAAATAGATTAGGCTACACCATGACTAGACCCAAATAATCACATCCCAACATTGCCCCCCAGTCTCTTAGTTATAAGGAATTTATAATAAGAGAGTATACAAATAGATTGGACTGACCCAAATAATCACATCCCAACCTCATACGCCGAACATAGAATCAACCTTATCACAACTGAAGTCCAAAAAATCAACCTTATCATAATCGAAGATAAAGAACCAACCTTATCACAACCGAAAATAAAGAACCAACCTTATCACAACCGAAGGCCAAAGAACCAACCTTATCACAACCGAACCTACCTTATACCAACCGAAGGCCAAAGAACCAACCTTATACCAACTGAATAATGTTATCCGTTCGGGAGAATGCTAATCCGTCCCGAAGGATGTTCTCCGTTCGGGAGGTTATCCGTCTCAAAGGATGTTCTCCGTCCGGGCGGTAACTCGTCCTGAAGGATGTTTTTCTTTTCTGGAGGACGTCGGTCACTTTGAATGACGAGTTCGCTTCGAAGAGCTGAACTCGGGTTCGCCTCGAGGAAAGTCATGTGCCAGTTAGGTCTGAGTGCCGAAGTCATGCCGAAATGGTCCGAAGGTATCGTAACCCTTGTTGCCCCCCAGTCTCTTATTTATAAGGAACTTATAAATAGGAGAGTATACAAAAAGGAGAGTATATAAAAAGTCCATCATACCCTCCAACTGTCATGTTGGTAGAACTACTGAACTGTTATGATGCTTATTCAAAAGTTTTTTATCCTCGGGATTTTATCCCGTAAGATTTTTATCCTCGGGATTTTTATCCTCGGGATTTTATCCTCGGGATTTTTATCCTCGGGATTTTTATCGTCGGGATTTTTATCCTCGGGATTTTATCCTCGGGATTTTATCGCCGTAGGGATTTTTATCCTCGGGATTTTTATCGTCGTAGGAATTTTATCGCCGTAGAATTTTATCCTTGGAGAGCTCAAAGTTTATAACAATTGGTATCAAAGCCGTCCACTACCTCCCGGTTGCAATCGTGCGGCGCGGGTGGTGACGTCGGTATTGCAGTGTTCGCCCGGGGCTAGATTCGTCTAGCGCAAAGCCAGCCCGCGTGGGCGCCGGGACTGCGGAGCGTGGTGGAATGTTATGATCCTAGTTGCAAGGTATGGGACTTGTGTCCCACATCGATGGTATGGGACTTTGATGTGAGATATTTATAAACTTTGAGCTCTCCAACCTTAATAGCTAGCTTTTAAGGTGTGGCTCTCTCATGGTTTATAACAACCTCAACTAACAGGGCCTTGCGAAAACAGCTGTGAAAATTTTGGTGTTCAACATCTGGCATCAAGTGGCTGTATGTTTCCTTCTGGCAAAAACTATGTTGAAGCATCTGATAGCTGATTGGCTTTTTCACAGTCCGCAATTTTTGCATCTCACTTTTGCCTTCGTATGAAAGGGCCTGTTTGGCCAGATAAAAAAGTTGAGACCATTGTGATAATACAGCCATAACATAGTGATTCGAGTTGATGTGGCGATATTGTTGGTTGTCGTTATTCCCCAAAGAATTTGTTGAGGAAATAATAAAGTATTTGGATGCCGTGTTCTTCACCTGGTAAAGCAATCCAACAGCAAAAATTAGGGCGGTGAAGATGAGTTGGAAGAACAAATTGAGATCCCGAGGAGCACGTAACAATCTAGAGACATGCATCGACAAATCCCTTTCCCTTATTTATATGATGATGATTCCGTTTCATCTATATATTCATAGTCTGATGCTTAACTAGGGTTTTCCAATCCAAAACGAAACATGTCTTCTCGTAAATTAGTTTTGAGATTCCCTTTGGATGGGAACCGGGATTGCAATTTCCTTGTTCTCTTCACTCATCTCTATTCCTGCTGTGTTGCCTTATCCACCGGCGCCGGTTCTTGCAATATCAGTTAATTCGACGCCATCCGTCGGACATTTGTTTTTGAATTGAGAGAGTATGGTTCTCATAAGCTACCCACGCCACTGAATGAATTTGTGAGCATCTTGCGTGAGGCGCTGTATGCTAAAGGCATCGAATTTTGAGATGGAGATTGACGGATCTCCGTACCAGCACCCTTAAGTGACGTTGGCCACAATAAGGCCTTCTATAGTGGGTCTGCCTTCCAAGTTGAATTCTTTCTTGATGTATAGAATAGATTCAGCAATAGGCCAATAGTGGCGTTGTCCCATGTACTGCCTGCTTGTTTAGCTTTCATAGCCAGTGTGGATAACAATCAATTAGCTTTACAGATAGCAGGACTAGATAATAAGAAAATAAAGGTGACATAATAATGAATATATACATTATTAATCACATTAGATCAAGCAATAAACATGAAAACCCAATCCAATATTGCGGACTACATGAATATATTTTGATATAATAAAAGAAAGCAGCATAGCTTCATCCCCAATAAAGGCAACATGCAATTACGAAATCAATCCTTTTCCCAAGTCAGGTTTGACAATTTACTGATTAATCTTATGCATATATTCGACGCATGCATAATTGATGAAGTAGTATTTAAATTGAAAAGAGAGCACTGCAAGGACTTAGCTTTGAATTTTCAGAGACTGCGCTCGGAGTACCCTGATGATTTTTGAATGGTTTATTCGGTGATTTTAATTCGACACTAGAACAGTGTCTAGATGCCCTCCTTCTAGCGCCAATGTTAACGCCTGATTTTGTACGCCTGACGAAATCACCCAAAAAGGCAGGCCAAAACAGCGCCAACGGTTGATTGTATCGTTGTGAATTTAAACTCACGAAATACCCTCACATAAACATAAATAAAAGAAATATAAAGCATGAACACAAGAATTACGTGGAAACCCAATTGGGAAAAAACTACGGGGAGAGAGAGTAATTCACTATAATAATATTGGGAGTACAAGTTGTGTATTTGTGTTGTATCATATTTCGTCCCCCTTCAAACCCTAGCTTGTAGCCGTATATATAGAAGTCACCTCCACCCGAATCCAACTAAGAGAAGGACTCTTTATCCCTCCAAATAAGAAAACACAATCCTATTTTAATAAGGACTCTCTCACTGTCACAATAAATATATATGGGTCAGACCATTTAAATAGATTAGGCTACACCATGACTAGGCCCAAATAATCAACACCCCTGCCCACCATAGTTTTCATCTCGCTCTAAGAGGAATCAAGGAAGCATGCCACCACGATCACATATGTTTGGAATTCAACTTGACCCAAAAACTTTATGTATTAGGTCTTGAGCCTATTCATGTATATTAGTCCTTCACTCTTTCATTATTTCAGTGATATGGTATTTAACGCCAGACAGAATAGCGATTATCCTGCGGGTTATGTAAACAAATAAATTCATAGGCAAAGGAACAAGAGGTTCACCAAAAAACACAGAGAAATCTCTCTAATATGTAAATTATATTTATCAAATCAAAGTTGTATTGTAACTCAACCCACAAGCCGGGTTTATAGCTAAAAAACTTTCTTTCCAAGTCATAATAGAATTCCTAAAAATATAGAAACAAAATCCTAATAAGTAACAACTTCCTATTACGTAATAATATAAAAGATTTACTTCTTTATAAAAACTACTACCATAAAAGAATTCACTTCTTGATAATTAATAATAATAATAATAATAATAATAATAATAAAGTCAATCCGATCTTCTCGAAATCATGACGCCATTCACGAAGAAGTTCGCCAAACCCGAAGTCATGATGTCATCCGAAGTCGAACTCTTGACCCCGAAGACATGATCCGAAACCTTGAAGTCAACCGACACCGCTGTGTTGATCCAGTAAATCATGGTCTTTTAATTAGTGTCATTAATGTACTATCTGACATGTCAATATCATCGGCCTCAGATTCTCTTACATCAGTCACCTCGGGTTGAAAATAACTCATCCTTGAGTTTGACACAGATAGAATGGGAAATGTACGAGAAATTTCTTCGACAACTGAATTAACTAAATGTAAATTCGATGGCGCAACAACAAGAGTATCAGGTTGTCTCTGTAGCTCTTCAGACTCCCTAGGACCGAGTTTGTAGGTTGGTTTGTTCAGTAAACTAGATCTTGGGAAAAGATCTATCTGGTGTTGAATGTATCTCATCGACGGTTTGCCCGATGGAAGCTCTTCGGGTATTAGATCAGCAAATTTCGATAGCAACTTTGGCACATCAGCTGGCACTTCAGAGCTTTTATCCGTCGAACCGCTCCCACAAGGAAGTACAACATACATCACACATTCATGATCGGCCTCCGTTAGGAATCTAGTCATGGATAATAGGTTCGGATTCCCGAATGCTCGAGCCGAACTGTTTCTTCTTCTCGCCGAGGTGCTAGTACAACCTTCTTCCCTTTAATACGAAGGGAATACGTATTCTTCTAACCATCATGAATGACTCTTCAGTCATATTGTCAAGGTCGGCCCAACAACACATGACATGCGTCCATTGACACCACAATGCACCACGCATTATCAAAGTATTTCTTGTAAATGGAAAAATACATTAAGCATACATTTTATCCACTGTTACTTCATTGCCTTTTTTCAACCACGACAACTTATTGGAATGTCGATCCGATTTCAACTGCAGTTTCTTGAAAACCTTTTCGGACACTACGTTATCACAACTGCCAATGTCAATGGTTAACTTACAGACTTTATTAGCTACGGTGTAAGTTATATGGAAAATATTAGTTCTCAACCAATCATCTTTGGAGTCACCCTTGGGAATAAGTACACTCCTACGAACGATCAGAGTCTCATGACTATCTCTATACGACATATTTGCCTCTACATCATCATCATTATATTCGTCATATTCAGGTTCTTCGTAAAATTCTCCTTCATTTTCATATTCATCATAAAGTTCTTCTTCATCTTTATATTCATCACATATAGATTCTCCATAAAATACTTCTTCATCTGCATATTCATCATATACAGGTTCTCCATACTCCTCCACTTCTTCGGTTACTTCTTCCTCAACTAACTGGTCTTCCAACTATTCTTCAGTTTCGGATAGATCAACCTTAAATCCTAGATCTCGACGATGATCTATTCGACCACATCGATCCCATAGCTGCTCCCTATGGTGGTAAGGATTATCAAAATCGGATTCAAAATCATAAATTCCTCATCACGATCAAGGTGCGAGAAATACCTCAGGACTTCCTTAGCCAGAACCTATCCACGATAGTAATAACCCTCCTCGTCATGATCAGGGTGTGGGACTTCCTCAACCGGAACCTGTCCACGATAGTGATCAAGTTGCAGGACTTCCTCATTCAGAACCTGTCTACGTCGACCCCGATTTTGCGTCATTAGATGCCAGGTTTAACTCTGCAACTTGTCTTTGTAAATCCTCAATCATCATGTCCTGAATGTTACGACCATGGTTCGGGACTTCCTCAATTGGAACCTGCCCTCGACGACCATGATTACCAGCCATTGAACTGATGAAATCTATTACCCGAAGATATTGATGCTTTGATACTAATTGATGCCGGGCAGAATAACGATTATCCTACAGGCTAGGTAAACAAATAAATTCACAGGCAAAAGAACAAGAGGTTCACCAAAACACAGAGAAATCTCTCTAATGTGTATCAAAATCAAAGTTGTATTGTAACTCAACCCACAAGCCGGGTTTTATAGCTAACAAACTTTCTTTCCAAGTCATAATAGAATTCCTAAAAATATGGAAACAAAATCCTAATAAGTAACAACTTCCTATTACGTAATAATATAAAAGATTTACTTCTTAATAAAAAGTTACGACCATAAAATAATTCACTTCCTAATAATTAATAATAATAATAATAATAATAATAATAGTAATAGTAATAGTAATAGTAATAGTAATCAAGTCAATCCGATCTTTCCAAAGTCATGACATCATTCCCGAAGAAGTTCGTCACACCCGAAGTATGCCATCCGAAGTCGAACTCCCGACCCCGAAGACATGATTCGGAACCCCGAAGTCAACTGACACTGTTGCGCTGATCTAGTAAATCATGGTCTTTTAGTGTCATCAATGTACTATCCGACAGGTCAACATCATCGGTCTCAGATCCTATGCGGATGGTGGACCTTATTCGCACAACAGTTGTGCAGATGGGATATCCCATTCGCACAATAGTTGTGCGGATGGAATACAATTTCTGGGTTCCCATCCGCATAATAATTATGCGGATAGTATATGTCATTCGTACAATTATTGTGCAAATGAAATAAATCTTAGGTCATTCAGTCTTTTTTTAAACGGTCAGAGATGAGTTGGATAATAGGAACTACTATTTAACTTTAGATATGAATCATTATTCATATATATTGGAGAGAAGATATCCTAGAAGCAACTCCAACTCGGGAAATCAATAAGTCTCGGCGGACAGTCGAATTGGACATGAAAATGGGACATTTCGATTTTTTTTTTGTTTTTGTTGTGACTCCCAAAAAATGTATAGTATTTATGACTGTACAACAATGTTCTTGTATATATATCCAAATTACACCTAAAACATTTTTTTTTGTAAAAAATTCAGTTGGAATAAATACTATACATTTTTTGGGAGTCGCAACAAAAACCAAAAAAAATAAAATCAAAAATCAAAATGTTCCATTTCCATGTCCAATTCGAGTGTCCCCATAGAAGGACTCTCGGGAAATAAACATGTCCATTCATATTTATGCATTATTCTGTGCTAGCATGAATGCCTGCAGGTACTCTTGCCTCCCCAAATATAGAAACACAGAAGATATATATAGTGAAAATTGTTGACCAGGTATCTGTCTTTTGCAACTTTTAACATATTATGAATATAAATGTATAACAATAATTAATACTACAATCAAATAATCCTCTATTATAATCTCCTTATACTATAATATATCAGTTCAAAATTCAAACATAAAGAGTAATATAGTTGTTGCACCATATTCATTTATGGTCTTCCATTCATCATTAATATAGTTGTATACTCACTAAGCATGCAGTGATCGTTTACCCAATACTATAAACCTTAATAGCTTGTAGGAACAGGAACGTGGCGTGCAGTCTTTCCACAACCTTAGGAAGCATCAAACATCTGTAACATGAAAAAGCATCGTATTAATAAATGGCAATATGCCAAGTAACTCATCAATGTTTTGTCTATGTAAACTAGACAGTTTTTTTTCCTAGTTACCTATCAACACTCAAATCTTTAATAACTAAAAGGAACATGTAATTTTACTTGGTTGGGAGGCTGCATACTGTCTATCCACAACATCAATGAGCTTGTTAGCTATTGCACTTGCATACACCGGAGAACCTTCATATATCTGAAAAATGATTAAAACCCAACATTACTTTATTGCCATATTGTCAAATTCAAGAAAATTAAAAAGAAATTAGCTCCATTAGTACCTTTGAGTTGAGCAGAAAACTGTAAAAATCCCCAACGAGGCCGCCGGCAACATGCTGGAGATCCAACTGAAGCTCATCAAGGACTTTTGATACAAACAACAAACAGTTGATTCTCTTTTGCTGAACCAGTTTAATGGTCACTTGATCGTCGATGATCCGAACATCAACCTCAGTGTTCTTGGACTTTCTTTGAAGCCAAGAGCTTCTCAGTAATGACCCATTATAGGGCTGGTCTGGACCACCATGAGGCTTCATGTTGGTGCTCTCAACTTCCAACACAGAATCATCTTCTGCCTTGTGCCTTCTGAACCTCTCCCTGCTATACCTCTTCTTCTCCACCAGAACTTTGAGCTCATTCACTGTTCTCTGAAGCTCTTTAATGTATTCAATTGCATCCCCCACAACTGAAGCTCTATCAGGCTTTGGGTTGCACTCAGCACAAACAACGAAAAATTATAAAACATCAAACACGTACAAAATACTTCCTCCATTACAAACTTAGAGAAATATTTCTGAAACGATGATTTTTTAGGAATGCTTTATTCTTCAAAACATATCCCTCCCTAAAATTAGTTAGAAATGTAGCAGTGATGAGATGATAGTACTAAATCAACCCAGAGTATAAGTAATGGCATATTAAGAAATTCATGAAACTTCTAATTTATAGTCTGAAATTAGAATTGTATCTCTAATTTCAAAACAAACAAAAATAAAAAATGTATCTCTGATTTTGGAATGGAGGGAGTAATCTACAAAAATCAGAAACAGAGATATTGAATTGATGATAACCAAAAATGAAAACATAAGTATACCTATAAAACAATAGTATAATCAATCAGATTAAACAAAGGCTGAAATGAGTAGAAGTACACTTGCAATATCAAATTTTCACACACAAAAACATAGGATATACCTTGGTGGGATTGGGAACCAATTCCTTCAAAGCATTGTACTTATCATTCAAATGCACTCTCCTTTGCCTCTCAGTAGCAAAGTGTTTGGTATCCTTACCTTCCCTTCCTTTAGCCAAACAATTCATGCCCTTACTGAACTCCAAAACCCCATTGTCAAACTCTCCACTTCCTTCAATTTCCTCCACTCCACCAGACAAGGATCCAGTTATTGTCCCTGGAAAGTTATACTTTTGTGGTAAAGACTGATCAAACACTTCCCTAAACAAGGGAGGCAGAGGAGGAAGGTTCAAATGGAACATTGGATCATATAAAACACTTGAACCTGATTCATTGGCAAAATCCCCATGAAAGCCTAATTTTTGGGTGGGATTTGTGAAGGAGATTGAGGAATTTGGGAGCAATGAAGATGAGCATCTGGGTAAGTGGAAAAGATTGAGGAAGTCTTGCGTTGGTGGATATGGATCAGTTTCTGTCAATGAACAAGAATCAGTATTCATGAAGCTTTGGGGATATCTATTGGTATTATTGTTATGCATTTCTTGAATTTGGTGGTAATGATTATAGTTCATTTCTTGATGATGAGTTTCCCAACTTGTCAAACTTGGGTCTTGCATCAAACGGGCATCCATATTATTGTTTGGATTGTAACAATTATGATCAATCTCAAAACCCATTTGTTGTTGAAGCTCTAATTCCATGGCAGCAGCCACCGCCCCATTGGCGGCTGCCACCGCGGCAGTGGCAGCATCTTGTTGGGGATAAGAGAGTCCTTGTTCTTGATCACCAAGTGTTTGATCTTGCATAGGGATTGGATCAAAGCTAGCACTGCCTTCTTCATACATTTCTTGATTCACAATCATGCCTGTCTCCCTCCTATTTTTGTGGGTTTTTGTCTCTGCAAGAGTAAAAAAATAAACAAGGGTGGAAAAAAGGTCAAGTACATGATCTTTAAGCAGTATATAAATTGATGGCTAAAATAATTCCAAGAAAAATAATGGGTTCTATAGTCTTTGAAGCAAAATGATTGAAAGTCTAACCTTTTAATGAAAAAATGTGAACTAGCTCCTTTTTGAAAGTGTCTAAAAAGATTGTACTTTTTTTCAATCAAAGGAAGAATACCATCAGAAAAAGACTGGAAAAATGAGAGAAAGAATGGTGTTTTGGGAATGGATATATATAGGCAGGTTCGGGCAGGGAACCAATATTATAAAATATGATTTGCATTTTTATTGTTTATTTTTTATTTTATTTTCCACAGCAGGGAGTTTGTTACTGAGATTTCCATCAGCGGGCCCCACAATTCATAATCTTCTGTATTCTCTGATTTCTTATAGTAGTACTCTACTGCTGCTTGATCTCCATTGTCCCATTATTTTGGTCCTCATCATTTCATTCTTTCTTGCTCCCCAAAATATTCCTATTCAATAGTTTTAACTGAAATACCAAAACTATGAGTTTTGATAAGAATAAAATGAAAAATTGTAAAATTTTATAAAATTATGACCAATCTCAAAATTATTGTTTGATTTTATACAAACCAAAATTTGTGAGTGATTACGTGTTAGTCTACTATGTATAAAAAAACACTTTTATTTAATTGAAAGGAAGGAACTAATCATATAAAAAGATAAAGTACCCAAATGAAGAACTTGACTCATATATCAAGTAACCCCATGTATTTCTTCATTTGTATAGGCAAAACTGTCCTATGAAAAGAGAGTGGCATATATGTCACTGCCAAAAAAGAACAAGCTCAAAAATTTAAATTAAATAGTACACTTGGTACTCAATATATACACTTAAGTAAAACCCAATGCCAATATTCTCAGTAACTTTTTGTTTCCCTTGGGTATAAATATAAAAACAATACAAAACAGTAGTACTATAAATTAATTACTTTTCTGTTTGTTTATTACTTTCTTTTTCCTTTTTCCTTTTTATTTTTACAACCATTTCTGTTTATTTTCCCTTGGATGGTTTTTTAGTGTTTGGATGAAGTCCCATGTGTTTCAATGATGTAGAATTCTAAGTAAAAATGTACCCACCCGTTTGCACCAAAGTGTGACCACTTTTATCTAACTTTGATAGTACTGCCTCAGGAGCTGTCTTTACCATGAACTCAGTTTGGATTTCAATATATTCTAGCAAAGTGTTTGGACCTCATTTTTACCACATTATTTTTCAAAAAGAGAAAATAAAAACTGTCTAAACACATCATTTTTATAAATAAAAGAACACATAAATTTGAAAAGTAAAAAAAATAGAGGCTAATATTGACATTATATTGTATTCATATGTTGGTTGGAAGTTTCTCATGCTCTTTTTCAGGTGTTATTTGAATCGGTTTCCCTTGTGGAGGTTGGGAAATGCGAGACATGCTTCTCAACAACCAGCCACCCAAGATTTTATCAGACCACCAAGCGGTTTGCTTGCTAGCTCACCCACTATTTGATTGGTTCAACGTGTGAGAGTAGTCACAAATTTGTCTAGAGGGAAATTATATAGGACGTAAAAAATTTTAGGAAACTGATATTTTCAAAATGAAAATACGATAGTTTCACATGATTCTTCTTAAGTGAGTGAGATTAACATCATGTCAGGAAGAATCATGTTGAGATATCTTATTTTAACATAGAAATATCAATTTCCAATTCATGTTGAGATATCTTATTTTCACGTAGAAATATCAATTTTCACGTAGAAATGTCAGGAAGTTTAAGAATGGAATGCATATTGTAAAATTTCCAAGCCAGACTACCTTTTTAGTTTAATATATTTGGCAATAACAAATATGGCATGATTGTCAATGACTTACAAACTCCTCATGTTAAGATAGACCTTATACGAAACACCCTCTTCTTAAGATGATGAAATAGTATTATGTGTGGGAAAAGGAACTGTAGATTACCTTTTAAGTAAACATGTTGAAGTCCAGACTCCAGCAAGCTGCCTCACTTGTTGTAGACGTAAAAGGTGCGAACAATTGCCAAATTTTCTCAAAATGGTCGTGGAGAAATGCATTCGTGATTACAAAATCTCTTGCATGCTTTCCACTAGAGCAATGAATCTCGCAAGATTTCCATATTTAGCAGAAAATACTACAGATAATGCTGTGAGCAACTGCCTTGTTGCAGAAAATAATTTAAGCTTATAACCCCAATTCCATTAAGAGGGTTACCATGGAACTCTTATTCCCCTGCGCTCCGCGTACAATGTACTATTGTTCCGAAATGTGGTACAAGAACTAATTACCTTGTGCATTCTACTAAAGGTACTGCTCCTCGTACCCAATTTGGTTCCATGTACCCAGTCGATCATCGTTCCTGGTAACCATGCATTACAATGTGATGTGCCCTATTTTTGATCAAGTAACTCTTCATTTCATCAATCAACATGTAACACGATCTAGCTTTTGGACTGTATAGACCAGTTTAACAGTAACTGTCATATTCACTTAACTTCTCTCATCTACCCCAATTCAAAAAATGTCACTATGTCTCAAGTGTGCAAGATTTCTCAAATGACTACTCATTTCATCAAGTAACGTGTATATCTCTTTAGCCTTTGGGTGTGCTTTATCGCCTTTCCGAAATTCATAAACCACACCATCCAGTTCAATTAAACTACACCCAGGACTCTTCTTCATGTTCCACTCTTTCATTATCTTTCTCAATTTTAATGCTTCCCACCATCTATTTGAAGAGGAATATATATTCGACATGAGTATATAAGCACTACCTCTCTCAGACTCTATTCTTTCAAGTCTTTCCATTACACTTTCCCCAACCTCAACATTTCCATGGATCCTGCAAGCTCCTAGTAATGCTCCCCAGACAAAGGCATCAGGCTCAATTGGCATTTCTCGAATGAACTCCTCTGCTTCACTAATAAACCCTGCACGACCTAAAAGGTCCACCATGCAGCTATAATGCTCTATTTGAGGTCTAAGGTTGTACACCTTCGACATGTTGGCAAAATGCTTATGCCCATCTTCCACAAGTCCCACATGGCTACATGCCATGAGGACACCAACATATGTCACATCATTTGGTTCAATGCCCATTTTAGGCATCTCTGAGAAGATTTCAAGTGCCCTTTCTCCTTGCCCATTCATGGCTAACCCAACAATCATGGTGGTACACGTATATACATCTCTGTACTTTATGCCCTTGAACACTCTAAAGGCTTTATCAATGCTTCCACACTTCGCATACATGTCTATAAGTGCATTCCCTAGAAAACCCTCAGCCTGAATATGATTTTTGTCAATGTATGCATGAACCCATTTCCCCAGCTCAAGTCCCCCTAAATTAGCACACGAGTTAAGCACCCCAACTAAAGTAACATTATCGGGTTTGACACCACTGCTCTGCATCTTCCTGAACAGAGTCAAGGCTTCCCTAAACTCTCCTTGTTGAGCCAAGCCCGATATCATGGAATTCCAAGAAACCACATTTTTCACAGGCATCTCATTAAAGACCTTACGAGCAAAACCGGCACCAGCACATTTCAAATACATATCAACCAACGCATTTCCAACAAACACATCAAAATTCACATTATGATCATGCATGTACTTGTGTATTTTCCTCCCCAAACTCAAATCTCCTAATTTTGCACACGCAGAAAGCACTACCACCATTGTCATTTCATCACCTCTAAAATTTCCTTCACACATCTCAAAAAACACCTCTATCCCTTCTTTCCAATATCCCATTTGCACATAACCTTGAATCAACGTCGTCCATGACGCCAAATCCCATTCAGGACTTTCATCGAACACCTTCCTAACTTTGTCAATAACACCACAAACCGCATACATCCTCATCAAGTTATTCATAACATACAAATTTGAGACCAACCCATTTTTAATCACATGTGCATGAACCTCTTCACCTTCTCTCAGCGCACGCAATTGCGTACATGCCTTGATAACAAAAGGGAATGTGTAATTATCAGGAACTAAGCCTTTTACAAGCAATTCAATAAAAACTAAGAGAGCAATCAATGAATCATTACCTTTCTTTGAACTCGAAAAACATCTTATAATGGCATTGTATACACTAATATCTGGATCGGGTAATTTCGCAAACAGAGAGTATGCATAACTGAGGTCATAACAAGAAGATGGAATAGAACAGATAGATATGAATTTGGTGAAAATGAGTTGTTGGGATTGGAGGGGTACTGTACTTGTTTTGATGTAAAACGAGTGGATTTGTTTGAGTTCTTGTATGGATTTGCAAGATTGGAGCTTGTGAAGAATAGAGAATTCTGGGGTATTAGTGGTATGTGGGCTTGCTATTGAAGATGAAGGAGAAAAAGTCATGAATTTTTCCATTATCTGAATTTTGAATGGATAAAGACTCGGCAGTGAGCATTTATGAGATAATAAAGTCCGATGGGGGAAAGGTAGTTATGTTAGTTACCCTATGGTAAAATAAATATTTCTATTTGCTTCTTATTCTATTTATTTAGGCGGTAAAAATCACTCCATCCATTTCAAATTACAAGATGACTATTGATTTCTGAAAGTTAATTTGATATTTTTTTTAAAAACTCAAAATTGATATAAATCAAGTTTCATTAACAATAAACAATAAATTTTATAAATAGTAATACATATTTTATTTTTTACAATATGTTCATTGTATTTGACTAAAATTATATAAATCTATGCCATATTTTGAATTGTAAAATATATTTTATAAAGTTAATAATGTTCTTATATTTTAAAAACGGATAGAGTATAATTTCTAATGTCATCGAAATCAAGTTTAGTTGGGTTGTTCCTAAATTACGAGAAAATATTTACTCAACTGACATTTTTTGTATTGCTCATCAGTTTTTGTTCACGTTATTTGTTAGACCCTTAGCTTTGTAGAGTCAAAATCGTTGTAGAAGACATGACACAGGTGATCCATGTCCTTAAGATTTTTATCGTCCCCACCACGATTGGTTTGCTAACAGTTGCAGACGATATACCTCGAGGATATATGTCAAGCCTTGATGAATTATATGTGATAGCAATTCACAGAAAATTTCAATAGAACACTGCTTTGTAATAGTTATTTGTTTATAGAAAAATTGGAGAAAAGAGAAATCCATGTCTCCCATCCCTTGGGGTCTCATCTCAATTGGTGTGCTAATGTAATCTTCATTACTGAACAGAGACGATGTTATATCCGTTGTATCAGTTGAAGAGTGTCATTATATATACTAGCCAAAACTCTTAGCCGTTGCCCATATCAAACCTTTAGCCATTTTTGACCACTTCACCAATCAAATGTGAGAGGATGAGTTTAATGGTATAAGAAATATAACGAGTTTTATTAGTAGTATATAAGCTTTCAACAAAAGAAGATTGATTGGCCTATTTTCAAATATATATATAGATAGGCCAATTTTCAATATATATATATATATATATATATATATATATATATATATATATGTTATATAACTACAGATATTGTAAATTGTACTTAATTTTCAAAAGATTAATATAAAATAAAAACACCGGTTAAGTTTTCATTGTCATTTTGATTCCTGTTCGGATATAATCCACCGACCCCTACTATGGACTGAAGGCCTGGGCCGAGCAGGGATCATCAAGCCCACTGGGCTGAAGCCAGGATTGGAGTAGCAGAGTTCGAGAACGGGTATCCGAGCCCTTTGGGCCGGAACCCAGACCCAACTGGTTGTATCCGGATCGGGCATCCTAGTCCACTGGACCGGAGCCCAGACCAACATAATGGTGTTCGGGGTCGGACTACCGAGCCCTTCGGGCCGGAGTATAGGCCGAATCGGTGATGATCGGGGTCAGACTACCGAGCCCTTCGGGCCGGAGTTCAGACCACTTTGTAAGGCCCATATCGAAGGTTATTCCTCGGATGGAGCTCGGAGCAATAAGGAGTTTAAAGGATTAAGGGTTTCAACCCTAATCGTATCTAAATACCAACTCCTATAAGGCAAGTGGTTGGATAATCACCCACTTGTACTTTTGAAGGAGATTGAGTTAGATCCAAACAATGGTAACTACCGTCTTTAGGACTCCTAATTCGACTGGGACATGGACTCTAGAGGCGGTGAGAATGGCTATAAATACAAGGCTTGGCCTAATGGTAACTGGTAATATTCACTTGAGCACTATACACTACTGCCTCCACTGTTAACCTTGGGATCAGCCTGTACTTATTCTCACACTGAAGCTATCACCCGGCAGCCCCAGCCGTCAAGCTTCGTTTGTGACGTATTTTTGTGCAGGTTTAAGCGCGTGGATTTGGTGATTAGACGCGCCGACAAAACTTGGCGTTAACATTGGCGCTAGAAGGAGGGGTTTTAGTGCTTTAGACAATCACTTTGCACTTTTTCGATAGACAGACATGGCCAGTAAGGACGGCGCTGCTTCAAACCAGGAAAAGGCTAGGCCTCACCCGACGACCCTGGTCAGGGCGTCGGTCAAGGACCGATTGGGACCTAGCAACTAGGAGGGCAATTCGGTGCAGGCCCAGTCGGCACGAAAGTAACTATTCGCTCCCAGTCAGCACACTCCAGCACCCCAGCACACCCCAGCACCCCAGCACACCCACATTGAGGACACTCAGTCCCAGGCCTACTGATGTGATAAAAATATGTAACTGCAAGTGCACAGTGTCAAGTTGAAGAACTGGCAAGTACAGGTCGAACCCACAGAGACTGGATTAATTTTAATATATCCTTAATATCTATTTTAGGCAAATTAAAAATAAATATTGAGAGTTGATTAATTAGAATATGAAAACTAATAATGAAAAAGCAATCTAGAAATCCGAATCCATTAAATAATAAACATAACATATAATTCAATCTCTTCTATTTTTATAACTGAATTATGATTTTGATCCCCCTTCCCTTTAATTTAGTAATTTTACAATTAACGTGGGCAAGCATAGACTATGAAAATTTAAGGATTAACTATAACCCATCAAAACTTCTTTGAGCAAGCATGGATTATGAAAAGCTCATATCTTAACAATAATCTATCAAAACCTCTTAATTAATTTAAAATCACATATGAACTATAAAACGAAGGTATTTCAATAACGAAATATGAAGGCGAAATCAATTAAACATAAAAGTATAAATAATAGAAGAGATGAAAAATATTATCATGAATAATTATTTAATTTCATCTTCATCCTAGATTAAAGAAATTAAATAGACATGAAAAATATAAATTAACTAACTAAAATAAAGAAGAGAAGAAGATTAAAAATAAATAAGAAAACTCCCTTTATTGACGATTCTCTAACAAGCGTACAATGAAATAATTTAATCTACTCCTACTCCTAACCTAGAGTAATACAATACCTAATCCTCCTCTCTCTCTAAAACAAGAGACCTATTTATAGGAAAAATAACTTTGTGTCCTAATTTAGATACATTGAACTTGGACACTTTTGTTTCTATGTAGATTTTAACTTCCTAGTGGCAATCAACTTCTCAAAGAGATCTTCTAGATAGACTTTCCTTTCTCTTGTTGGATTTGACTTGCACACCAAGATTATTCCACCTCTTTTCTTCTCCTTGTAGGATTCTTCTTGGATATTTCTTACATGAATAAGAGCATTAAATATCGCTTGATCACCAAGATTTTAATTTTATTGCAATAAATATTAAACCCTACAAAATAAAATAAAACATATTAATTTAATAAACTAATATAATTAAAAGAACAAAATTAGGGATAATAAAATGTATGAATTATGTGTTTATCACCTACCGACGACGAGATAAGGATCGGGTTGAGAACAGTGGGGACCAGTGTCAATTTATTCTGTTGACAAAAATACAACAGAATAAGAATGCCATGCTGGCCCTACGTCTCCAACAAGAAGAACTAGAACTACATATGGCAAAGGTAGCTGGGGAGTAGGAGGCCTCTTCGAAGAGGCATAGACATCAGTGCCAATCCAGATCACCACGCAGGGATGGGGCTGGAAAGAACAGGAGCAGACACGAGAGCCACTCTCGGGAAAGGAGGAGTCGAAGAAGGAGTCGTTCCCCCGAACGAAAAACTGATCACCTGGGCCGATCGGGACAGAGGGTTAGGATCGGATCTCCTGATTATGAGGGGGATAGGCGTAGGCCATCCCCCTGTAAGGAAGAGACCGACCCCCTCGCTCGACGTGTTGCGGAGTTAGAAAGGCTTCTATCAGCAAAGAGTCGGACGGGAACACCCTCGAGCTGCCACAGCTCACCCTTCTCGCCCGAGATCAATCAGGTCACGGCTGACCCAAAGAAGAAAATGCCCCCAATGGAGACTTACGACGGGATGGGGGATCCATATGATCATTCGAATGGATATGATAGGCTGATGACATATTATGGGCATTCGGATGCCGCTAAGTGCCACATGTTTGCAATCACCCTTAAGAAGAGTGCCAGGGAGTGGATAGGGACTTTGGCTTCGGGAACAATCGGTTCATGGAGCGATCTTCGGGATAAGTTCCATGCTCGGTTCGGGAGTAACAGGAGAAGAGGAAAAATTACTGCCTCTCTCATGCAGATAAGACAACGGTCAGATGAGACCCTCGGCACGTATGTCAAGAGGTTTCGGGAAGTTGTGGGATCGGTGGCAGAATTGAATTCACCACAGGCTTTGGGCTTTTTCACAACCGGTCTGGACATAGGAAGATCAAAGAAATTGATGAAAGACTTGGTGATCAACCCCCCTTCGGACCTGACCGAAGCCTTTCATCGGGCCAAAGGGTTCATTGCAATCGAAGAAGCCATGGAAAACTTCAGACCCCAATCACACGACAAGTCTAGGGACAGAGACAAGCAGAACAACCAACGATCGAACAATAATCAGGGGAGATAGGATAATCAAGGGAAGAGAAACTATAACAGTGGGGGATCGGGCAGTGGCCGACCACCCTTCCCGAGCAGAAGTGTCAACAAAGTTTTCACTCCCCTCAACACTGATCGAGCTAGAATATTGGAGGACATCAAGGACAAGCTTTTCTATGAGCCCTGCAGGATGAGGCCGAAACCTGGGAGGCGTAGCAAAAATAGGTATTGCAATTATCATCAGAATGCGAGCCATACGACAGAGGAATGCCTGGATCTAGGGGATCTGATCGAGAAGAACATACAGATTGGGACATTGGTTCAGTATGTGGCCGGTAGAGAAAAAACTGGAACTCAACCAAGAGAGGAAGACAGGACTCAGGCCCGAGAAACATAGCCGAACTAGAACCATCTTACTCGGGGAGTGATTGATGTTATTTCAGGCGATTCGGGAGTTTGTGTTACCGGGCGAAAAAGAAGTGAGCACCTAGAAGCGGTTTTATCAGTTGCCGGGTCCTCGGCAAAGAAGGACAAGGCCTTCTCGGGAACAGTTGTATCCTTTTCAGATGAAGATTACCCCACAAATCCCATAGAATCACATGATGGGGCATTAGTGATAACAGCTCAGGTCGGACCAGTGGATATGAAGCGGATGATGATTGATAGCGGGTCTTCGGTAGACATACTGTATACATATGCCTATCAGAGGATGGACCTCGGGGGAAATAAGATGGAACTGAGAGGAGAAGGACCCTTGTACGGATTCAGTGGCGACCCAGTGCATGTATCGGGCACCATCGAACTGCCGGTCAGGTTCGGCACAGCTCCACAACAGATGGAGGTTATAGTCAGATTGTTCGTGGTCCAGATAGATTTGGCTTACAATGCAATATTGGGAAGACCGACCCTGGCAGCCTTGCAAGCAGTCACGTCCATACCTCAGTTTAAGATTAAGTTTCCAACATCGAACGGGATCGGGGAGGTGAAAGGGGATCTAGATATTGCCCGAAGGTGTTATCGGAACACATTGATCTCTTCGGGGGCAGGGGTAAATAAGCAGAAGCAAACGATGGCTATCGATATAGAGCCGTTTATACAAGGTAGCACAGAACCACTCGCCCTACTGGCCGAAGAAACAGAAGATATACATTTGATCCCGGGGCACGAGGAAAACTGATAAAGATTGGCTCAGGATTGGCAGAACCCTTTCGGACCGGGTTGTTCGATCTACTTCGGGCTTACACGGATATCTTTGCATGGGTACCCAGTGATATGCCCGGGGTGGACAAGTCAGTAGCAGTACACCGGCTGGAAGTGGATCCCAATAAGAGACCGGTTATACAGAAGAGAAGAATTTTTGCCCCGGAGAGACAGAAAATCATCGATGAAAAGATTGCTAAATTACTGGAGGCAAGATTTATCTTCGAGATTGACTACCCGGAGTGGCTGGCGAACATGGTGTTGGTTCAAAAACAGAACGTGAAATGGAGAATCTGCATTGACTACACAGATCTGAATAAGGCTTGTCCGAAAGATTTCTACTCTTTGCCCAACATTGATCAGTTGATTGATGCCACTTCGGGGCATGGCATGCTGAGCTTCATGGATGCTTTCTCGGGATATCATCAAATCTCGATGGCTAAGGAGGACATCCCGAAGACGAGCTTAATCACGCATCGGGCCATTTATGCATATCGGAAGATGACCTTTGGACTACTCAATGCAGGGGCCACTTATCAACGAATTATGAACTATGTGTTTACAAAGCAGCTAGGCCGAAGAATGGAGGTCTACGTAGACGACATGACTGTAAAAAGCGTGTCAGTCCGAGATCATCTGGCGGACCTGGAAAACTGCTTTGAAAAGGTTCGGAAATATAAGCTTCGTCTGAACCCAACAAAGTGTACCTTCGGATTGGGATCAGAAAAATTTCTGGGTTATCTGATCAGCAAAAGGGGCATCGAGGCAAACCCAGAGAAGATTCAAGCGATACTGGATATGAAATCCCCGAAGTCGTACAAGGATGTGCAGAGGCTGACAGGTCGGATAGCGGCTCTTCGAAGGTTCGTATCGAAATCAGCAAAAAGGTGTTTGCCATTCTTCGACACTCTAAAGGGGCCAAAAAACGAGAAAAGTTTCCAATGGACCTTCGAGTGTGAAGATGTCTTCCAGGGGATCAAGCTATATTTATCTTCGGCACCACTATTGATGAAACCGATCCCTTCAGAACCACTATACCTATATCTGGCAGTAAGTTTGATGGCAATGGGGGCAGCATTGGTACGGGAAAAAGGGGGAAAGCAGTTTTCGGTCTACTATATCAGCCACGTCCTTCGAGACACAGAAACTAGATACCCGAAACTGGAGAAGTTCGCCTACGCTCTAATCATTGCAAACCGGAAGCTTCGGCACTATTTTCAGGGTCTGTTGATGATAGTATATACGGATCAGCCATTGAAGAAAGTACTACACATGCCCGAAGTCTCGAGTAGGCTTGCCTCATGGGCGATGGAACTAACTCAATTTGCTTTAGAATACCATCCCCGGATGGCAATTAAGGGACAGGCCTTGGCAGACATTGTCGTGGAGTGTTCTTTCACCGAACCAGATGTAGCTTCGGTCACCGAAGCTCAATCACAACACACAGCATGGACTCTCTACGTGGATGGATCATCTACCTCAGATATCAGCGGTGCGGTGGTCATTTTGACAAGTCCCGAAGGATTCCGGGTCCAACAAGCCATTAAGTTCCTATTCAAGGCCACTAACAATGAGGCCGAATACGAAGCTATTCTTGCTGGACTTAGATTGGCCCGGAGCCTGGAGGTACAAAGGCTAGTGGTGTATATTGACTCTCAGCTGGTGATCAAACAGATATCGGGGGAATATGAAGCCCGGGGAGCCCGAATGACAAAATACCTGACAGAGGTAAAGGACAGACTCTCATATTTCGGGTCGTACAGCTGTCTAGGGTTCGATAGGTCAGACAATAAGGTAGCAGATTCCCTAGCCAGACTAGCTACAATCGAAGCAAGTTCTTTCACCGGATCGGTATATTTGGAAGTGTTAGACAAACCTAGTGTTCAAAGAACGGACGTGCTAGCCTTGGATCGGCTCGACTGTTGGCTCACACCGTATATCTCATATCTGGCAGATGGGGTTTTGCCTTCGGATCGTATGTACGCCAGGAAAATTAGACACAGGAGTTCTAATTTTGTCCTTATTGACGAGGATCTATACCGAAGGGCTTTCACCTCTCCATTACTAAAGTGTCTGACACCTTCGGAGGCCGAGTACACACTGAGGGAAGTACATGAAGGAATCTGTGGGGATCACATGGGGGCCAAGTCATTGGCTTACAAAATTCTGAGGCAGGGATACTATTGGCCGACCATTTTCCAGGAAGCAAAGGACTATGTCAAAAAATGTCCTAAGTGTCAGTTAAATAGTTCTATCCCGTATCAGCCTCCCGAGGAGTTGTATTCGGTCTTATCCCCGGTTCCATTTGCTATGTGGGGGATTGATATCTTGGGACCATTACTGAAGGCCAAAGGGCAGGCCACTTTCGTGTTCGTCGCAATCGACTACATGACAAAGTGGGTGGAAGCCAAACCGTTACAGAAGATTACCGAACAGGAATGTCTCAAGTTCTTTAAGGAGTATGTTGTTTACCGGTTCGGTATCCCGATGGTTTTGGTCTCGGACAATGGCAGACAATTTATGGGGTCAAAGTTCGAAGCTTTCCTGAAAGAGTTAGGCATCCAACACAGAAAGACTTCAGTTGCCCACCCTCAATCCAATGGTCAGGTAGAAGTCACCAACAGGATCCTGCTCACAGGAATTAAAAGAAGGTTGGATGAATTAAAGGGAAGGTGGCCCGAAGAGCTGCTCAGTGTCCTATGGGCATATCGGACTACCCCGAGGACCACAACAGGGGACTCACCGTTCATACTGGCCTATGGAACCGATGTACTAATACCCGTTGAGATCGGAGCACCAACACTTCGGATCAGTCAGTACCAAGAATTATACAATGATGATGGTTTACGACTGAACTTAGATCTGTTGGATGAGGTTCGGGATTCAGCATCGATAAGGCTAGCTATATACCAGAAGAGAACTGCCCGACACTACAATCAGAATGTGAAGCAAATGAGGTTTGAGGTCGGGGACCTGGTTCTTCGGGAAGCAGAGGCATCTACCCCCCAGAACACGGGCAAGTTAATGCCGAACTGGGAGGGTCCTTATGAAGTAACTGAAGTGCCGAAGCCTGGAACTTATCAGCTTCGAGCATTAGATGGTACAGAAGTAAAGAATACATGGCATGCTGGAAGACTTAGAAAATATTATCAGTGAGAAGTTATGTAATTCTTTCTTTTGACTTATGCAAATTACCTCATACATTAATAAAGCAATATGGATTTCTCTTCGAAAAATTTTTGTACTTCATTTAGATTCTGAATTTTTACAAAACCCATCGGACTAGCGATGAACAGAGTCGATCAGAAAAGTTATAAACAACTTAACTGATCAGACAAGTTACACGCAGATCCGATCGGGCAAATTATAACGGAAATAAAGAAGACAAGAAATTACAAGGGAGAATCCTAAAAAGCAACTAAGGGTCAGGGGCATCGTCCTCAGCCGGGGGAGCTCTATCTCCAGCATCGGGGGCTTTGTCCTCGGCATCAGCAGCATTATCTTCGGCACCAGACTCTTCATTAGAAGAATCAAGGACGGCAGCATCCAGTCCGACAGCAGTCAACTTAGCTCAAGCACCCTCCCTGTGAGCTCCATAGCCTTCAGCAAACTGGGCCATGATTGCGTCACGGAGTTCGGACGATTCTTCATACTCCTTGACAGCTAGCCTCCTGGCTTCGGCACATTCTGACCCCAGAGCGGCATTCTCCTTCATCAGCACCATCTGTTGAGAGTGCATCTCTGATATTTTGCCCTGGAGGATTAGAAGCGCGTTCTGCTGATCCAAGTCCTTTTTTTTCAGAAGAGTCCTCTCTTCGAGGAGCTGCTTATTATAGTCGTCAAGACCCACGAACTCCCTCTGCAATTTGTAAAACTGCTTTTGGAGTTCACTGGCCTGACGACCAGCCTCGCTGCAGGTGTCGGCATGCAGATCCCTTTCCTTTGCCAGGGCAGAAGATAGATCTCGAACCTCAGCCTCGAGCATTTCCACTTCGGACCGAAGTTGGATTTCATTTCGTGTGGCTTTGGCAAGAGGTGGGATGGCTCGGGCAAGGATAGCATTAGCCAGCAAAAAAGGGAGTCATGTGTGTTATTTACAACATAACAGGATAATCAAAGTACACTAGTTATGGCTTTCGGGAATACCTGACACTGGGCTTTGATATAGGCCACTAGAAAACCTCGAAAGTATGCCCTTTGAACCGAGCATCATCTCCAGGAAGTTTAAAGTGCTCCAGCTGTTCAAAAGGGAACACTTCAGAAGGGCTCTTCGGCCAGAAAATGGATGGAGGTGACCCCTTTGACGAAACGGCCTCGGTGGAAGGACCGGCTTCGGTAGAAGGACCGACCTCGGTAGATGGTTGGCAGAGAGGGGTGTGAATGATGGCTGCGGAGGCCGGAATAATCTGAAGGACGGGCTCATCAATTAACTTTAGCCTCAATCTCTTGGGACGAGGTTCGAGAGTTTCCTCTTCGCTTTCCTCTAGATCTTCCAGGATGAGCACTTCGGGAGTCGACTTCACAACCTTCGGGTTTGGAGCAGATGGTTTAGGGGGGGCCTTGGCCTGAGCCTTCTTCTTGCCCTTCTTCAGCAAAGACACCTTCTCAGCCGCAGATATCTTCAAGGCATTCTTCGGCTGGGCAGGGGAACAGTCAGCAGAGAGTTCAGAAATAGGGATTGTCTCCCCTTTGGTCGCGTCATCCCCGAGAGGTAGACGGATCGGGCCGGACCGAACGGGGAGGGGGGTAAGAGACTCGCCTGCCCCCTTCGGCTTGAAGATGGTCACTGCAAAAGCAAGAAGATGCACCAGAAAATCAGTAAGGCAAATCAGAAATTAATGCTTGAAAGAAAGGAGATCGGGACAGAATACTTACATCCATGCCTGTACAGCCAGACTTCATCGGCAAGAGTATCCAGACCTCATAAGGTCTTCTTCACCTTCTGGTAGAAGGTTCGGAACTCGTCCCTTCAAGCCGTCGGAAAGTCAGTCACCTTCACAACCGCGTCCTATGGAGACGACCAGTTCGGGAGGAGCTGAAGATCGGTCCTCTTGGCAAAGATCCACTGTTCGTGCCAACCTTTATTGCTAGAGGGAGTCTTAGCAAAGGTGGCCCGACCAGGGACTCGGTTCAACTGTCGGAGGCCAGGTTCCTTGGACCTACCGACAGAGAAAAGGACAAAGAAAAAGTTAAGGCCAGGGCTGACCTCTAGCTCATGAATGATAGCTATAAAGCTGACTAGGTGGATATACGCGTTCGGCACCAATTGGGCGAACCCGATACCCACGAAGCAGAGGAAAGAAATTATAAACTCGTGGAGGGGGAATCGGACCCCATACTTCAGGGCCCAGATCGGGATGGCCACCCACTTACCTTCGGGGCGCCAGTACATCCTCTCATCAGCCTCGGGCACTCGAAGCTTGTACTCCATCGGGATTTTGAAGAGAGTCCGGATGTCAGTAATCTAGGACCAGGGTGGACTTAGTATTGACGTGAGAGAAGTCCGCCTCAGATTGATAGGCGGCCCGGATCCCAGCCTTGGTACCATCGGCGGTGTCGCCAACGAGAGCTTTCGACAAATCGACCGGCACCAAATCGATGCTGGCGATAGTCACGGTGGCGGCCATGTCAGCAGAAACATGAGTGACCTCAGTGGTGGGGTCAAATCAGTGGTGGAAGAAGCTAGAACAATGCTAGAATCGGCCATTAGAACAAAAAATGGTCGGAAATGTGAAGAGTTTGAGGAATCAAAAGCTCAAATCGGAGAAATGGAGGTAAGAGGGACGCTGTTTGCCGGAAATCGCATTTGCCGGAATATTTTTTGAATAAATCTTAGAGGGGAGAGAGTTGGTAAAAAGTGACGGTTATGGTAGAAAGGGGGTATTTATACTATTGTCGCACGAATCTCAAGAGGCGGCCAATGATGATGTTGGGCTGTTCATTTTTGGGGTAGTGTGTACAGCATTAAATAAGTCGGTTAGATTACCCAGGCGTCTCTTCAAATCTCTCATTAAATATCTCAGTAAAGGATTAACATAATGAGAGATTGGGGGGCAATGTTCGGATATAGGCCACCGACCCCTACTATGAACTGAAGGCCTGGGCCGAGCAGGGATCATCGAGCCCACTGGGCCAAAGCCAGGATTGGAGTAGCAGAGTTCGGGAACGGGTATCGGAACCCTTTGGGCCGGAACACAGACCCAGCTGGTTGTATCCGGATCGGGCATCCTAGTCCACTGGACCGGAGCCCAGACCAACATAATGGTGTTCGGGGTCGGACTACCGAGCCCTTCGGGCCGGAGTATAGACTGAATCGGTGATGATTGGGGTCGGACTACCGAGCCCTTCGGGTCGAGGTTCAGACCACTTTGTAAGGCCCATACCGAAGGTTATTCCTCAGATGGAGCCCGGAGCAATAAGGAGTCTAAAGGATTAAGGATTTCAACCCTAATCGTATCTAAATACCAACTCCTATAAGGCAAATGGTTGGATAACCACCCACTTGTACTTTTGAAGGAGATTGAGTTAGATCCAAACAATAGTAACTGCCGTGTTTAAGACTCCTAATTCGACTGGGACATGGACTCTAGAGGCGGTGAGAATGGCTATAAATACAAGGCTTGGCCTAATGGTAACTGGTAATATTCACATGAGCACTATACACTACTGCCTCCATTGTTAACCTTGGGACCAGCCTGTCGTCAAGCTTCGTTTGTGACGTATTTTTGTGCAAGTTTAAGCGCGTTGATTTGGTGATTGGACGCGCCGGCAAAACTTGGCGTTAACAATTCCAAAAACCAAAAGAACTTGTAACTTAATTCCCGAGTAATTATTAGACCAAATTTTTTTTTTATCTCTAGAGGTAGAATTTGGTAATGATTCATGAATATCAACATGCTTATCACCAAAAGAGTTCAACCAAATGTATCATGTAAAATGGCTTGAGAAACTAAAAATTCCTAAATAGAGATCTGAAATCAATATCAATTACAATTACATATTACATATTACATATATATATATATATATAGAGTCCTCCTACTTGAAAAGTTTTATACTAAATTACAATTGTTAAAGATATCAATACTAAGATTATAAAGTTGACTCATTAACTACTATATTAGAATATATTTTTAAAGGAATTACCACCCATAGTAAGATATATCATTTCTCATATATATAAAGGTTCTCTAACGGACCGGCTATGACGACTATTTTATAAGCCATACCGTCGTCATAACATGGACTGACTATAGTGACGGTTCATACTGTCGTCGTAGCTCAGAAAATCGTCACCATACCGGTCCCTCAACGGAACCTCTCCGTAAGTGTGTGTGTGTATATATATATATATATATATATATATATATATATATATATATATATATATATGAGAGCTAATCCATGACAACCGGTTGCTAGAGCAACCACTTTTCTCTCAGCCGCTACATATAGTAGCGGCTTGTAAATCAATTTATTGGTCAACCATCCAAGTACAGTGGCGGCTTATGAGAAAATTGTCCCACTTTTCATGTCACTTTTATTATATTAAACTTATAATAAATTATATTATTATAATAATAATATTAATTGTTTGATTTATTAAATATAATAATAGTAATTATAATAATTATTTTATTTAATAAATAAAATTATAAATAATATTAATTGAATTTCTAATGTAGAACCCACACGAAAATTTCCCAATCCATACGTTAATAATATTAATTGATTTACAAGCCGCTACATGTAGCGGCTGTCATAAAAGTGGGTATGGATTAACTCGCTATATATATATATATATATATATATATATATATATATATATATATAAGTTAACAAGTAGCAAACGAAATGAGCAACGGCGAGTTTTTTCAGGGGTTTTAGTTTTTAAAGTGGGGCACATCCGATATGAAGAATCTTTGAAAAATCTGTTTTACCAAAGAAACAGAAACTCCCACTTCTTAAGGCTGAACGTTGACAACTCCAAACAACTCTTACGTTCTAACAAATAAATATGAGAGTGAGAAAGAGATTAAAATTACAGTCCAATAACAAAGATTGATGCTTTCTTTGAAGCTTCAATACTGGTTTGTAACCAAGAAGTAAGTTCCTCTCCTCTCTTCTATCCTTGTTTAATGCAACTCTATTTTGGATTAAAATGAGATTTTTGATATTAGTAACACAAAGTGTAGCCTAATTGATTGTTGAATTTCTTGACATTAGTTTTAGGTGGTGTTTAAATTTTACACAAAACCCTTTTTCCCTTACCTTATTCATTATGATAGATAGGTATAGAATACTTTTTCCCATGATTAATTTTTATTTACTTTCAAAATTAGTGTTCAGAATTTCATTATACCTTTTATATATGAACAGTGGTGTGGTATGAAAATACTAGATAAACTGATGCCCTAAAATATGGACTAGTAGCTATAATAATGATAGGTAAAATGGCGGGCAATAGACCTGATTTGATGAACTTTAATGCTATTTTGCAGGTCAAAATTGAGCAGCAAAACAAACTACTATCAGTTAAAGAAATTTACAGTCATTGCTGAAGCTTAAATCTACAGCTCCCCGAGAAGATATAGAATAATATGGCCAATAGAAAGTGCATAGGATCATCATCCTGGTGCCTGTCTGTCCTTCAATCTGTTTCTGATACTTGCCCTAGCAAATGCTTTAACCTTTTGTTTTTCTATGTTCTAGGATGTCAAACTATAAATCTTCAAAAGATGTCCATCTTCGCGTATGTGGGGAACCCTTTACATTGGACAGGGTAAGAACTCGGAGAAAAATAAAAGCATTCTAATGATATTTTCAGCGCAAAGTATGCAGTGTGAGCTTATATTGTGCATTTTTTGTTTTTGAAAATTCTTGTTCTTTGTATTTTTTCACATGTGCAGAAGGTTATGATTTCAAGATCAGCTAAACTAGCTGAACTGCTCAAAGAGAATCCTCAAGAAGACATTTCTCATTTACTCGCAGACATCCCTGCTGACCCGAAAACCTTTGAGCTCATAGCAAGATTTTGCTATGGGTTTGAAGTCAGTTTATCGACTGAAAATGTCATTCGCGTCTGTTGCCTGGCCGACTACCTAGGAATGACAGAAGTTCACAGCCCCAACAACCTATTGGAGAAGGCAATTACATTTTTCGGACAGGATGTTATTCCTTGTTGGAACAAATCTGTAAGGGCACTAAAAACTACAGAACATATTTTTCAACAAGCACTGCATCTTGGCCTAGTTGATGCCTTGGCTGACTCAATAATCACAAAAGTAGTGGCTAATCCACGCCTTCTCGGTGAACCACCAATCAAGAATTTAACAACATCTGAGGATGATGATGATGATGGCGGCGTGGAGAATGGAAATGTGTATAGACCGAATGCAAGGAGGCGGCTTTTTGAGTTCGATTGGCAATCAGAAGATTTAACAAACCTCAGTGTTCAGATATATGAGCCCTTAATTCGTGTAATGGTTCAGCACCAAGTTTCATCAGAGTATGTAGCCGCGTCTCTTTGTCTATATGTAAAAAAATGGGCTTTTTCCAGCAGTGTAGGCGAGGAGGAGGAGGAGGATAAGCCTTCATTTGGTGCAATTAACTCTCAAAGAGAAGCCATTGAAGCAGTGGAGAGACTTTTGCCACATGAAATAGGGCTTCTTTCGTGCACGTTTTTGTTTGAAATGCTCCGATTTGCTATAAATTTGGAAGCCAGCCCTGAATGTAGAAATGGATTTGAGGTCAGAATAGGAAAGCAATTAGATCAGGCGACTGTTAAGGATCTCCTCATACCTTGTTCAGGCTATGCTAAAGAAGAACAGTATGACACTGAATGTGTCAGAAGGATATTGAAGCATTTCTACTGCAATTACTCGAGCCCAGAAACTACTTCAATAATCAAAGTGGCAGAACTTGTGGAAGATTTTTTGGCAGAAGTTGCCAGTGACAGAGATCTTACAAAGAGCACATTCATATCGCTTGCAGATATGGCCGTGGCAGCATCAGTAGAAACACAAAGGAGCTCTGACGGTATTTACAGGGCAATAAGTACGTATTTAGACAAGCACACGCATTTAACAGAATCCGAAAAAGAAGAGGTATGCAGGGTTTTGGACTTGAACAAGATGTCCCCAGAAGCTTGTGAGCAGGCTACAACCAATGGGCGGTTGCCATTAAGGGTTGTGGTTCAGGTGCTGTTTGTGCAACAGTTGCAGATGAAAAGCGTCATAACCAGAGAGGTACAAACATCTGATGATGGGCTGCTGATGTTGGAGGAAGAGATGATTGCAAGGGGGGCTGGTGTTAGTAGTGAGGAACAAGTGAGGACAGAGATGGAGAAAATGAGCTGCAAAGTGATGCTATTGGAGAGGGAGTGTTGTATGATGAGGAATGATATTCAGGGGGGTTGCTGCAGTAGGGTAGTACCCAAGGAGAAAGCTGGATTGTGGAAAGAAATGAAGAGGAAGTTTGGGTGCATAATGACCATGCAGGATTCCAACTGCCATGTCAAGAAGAAAAGAGTGCATCCAAGATAGAGAGTGAGTATGGGCATTTATTTATTTAGTTTTATCTTCATTTCTTCCTCCATTTTGCTTGTTAATTGTTTAAACAGGGCAATAAATTTGCTTGTTAATTGGACAATTCTGTCAAAGTAATCAAACAGGCATGGCATGCTTTTAAATATATTTTTTATTATATATATATATATATATATATATATGAAAAATTTGTTCATACCAAAGACGAACCGGGTTATAACGACAGTTTTTTGAGATATAGCGACGATTCGATCCATCGCCTTAGATATAGGATATAGCGACGGTTTTCTATGCTATAGAAAACGATCGCTATAGCCGGTTCGTTTTTGGTAACCAATATATATATATATATATAACAGAGTTGCTCCATAAAATAAGCAAGATCAAGATCATATTGTGAGATATCATCAAAGTGATGCAAAGTCCAGACCGAAGGATACCATATTTCTTACTATCCATGGATTATGATTGGGGGGTTCTTGCAAATGATAGGTTGCACCCGATTCCCCCTATTCTTGTCTCGATTGTAAAATTCCAGTTGATGGAATAAAACTTGTTTATAGATGAGTAGAAGAGGTTATATAGTTTTCATGGAAAAATTATTTCTACTATTTAAATATGTTGTAAGCAATCATAACAATAAATTCATGGTAGCTCCGCGTTTGTTCAGACACAGATCTGCAGATCTGCTTGATCTTTGACTTCAATTTGTGAAATGAATAATATGTTGTGATAGGATGTCATTGATACAAAAATTTTGATATATTATTTGTATGATTTAGAATTAAAACAGGAGTTAGGTGGTGTTTGTTTGCGTTTGAATGTCTCTTAATTCACATGCCTATGATTCGGTAAGAGGCAAATGCCTCTTAATCGTTAAAACAGAAACTCAAATCTTAACTATTAAAAACTTCCTATTAATAGTTTATTTAAAATTTATGGACAAAAATATCCTCAAAAAATATTGTATTCCTTCAATTTCAAATTTTAAGATCATTCAAATAAATTTTTAAGTAACTCATAGGGTTAAAAATGGTAAAATAGTGTCATTAAGATGTTTTACACATTTTAGTTATCAAACAATTTTTTAATTTCAGATGTTATTTTATTTAGATGATCTAATTTATTAGGATGTATTAACCATTCAGATCTTAATCACTCAATTTTATCAAACAACGTCTTAGAGAGTTATAACTTTTGACCCGTTTAATATGTGCGCCGGTTGAGTTGACCCGCCTGAAGGTTGAAGGTGTATGAGCAACCTTGCTTTATAACTTTAGTAAACTTTCTTCAGCTACTCACAAATGCAATGGAATATAAAACCTCCTAAAACTCCGGAGTTGGTTAAAGGCATCCAACCTTAAACTTTCAACCATTGCATGCAAAAAAACACCTTTTTCTTATTATTTTTTTTATATAAAAAAATCACCAAATATGTGCAAGAGCTCTTATTGCCTATTCCAAGTGGCTACAGTGACCAAAGAAGCCCAACTTTTCTCTTCTGGAAATTGTAAAACAAATCACATTAATTATATAATAGAGAGAGAGAGAGAGAGAGAGAGAGGGGGGGGGGGGTTTAAAGAACTCTGATAATGTCATAACATTATATATTGTCATCCAACCAAATCTCGATGGCCATAACCAGTTCTTACAGGCAAACCAGAAGTTAAAAAGATAACCTTTCACATTGTCGGGTTCAAATTGACAAGTGAGCAAGCTAAGGTATTTGCACAGGCAGATTTATGTCCTGAAATTATATAAGGGTTTCAGACCTTCCTCATAAGAAGAAACAGATTTTGATCAACCTTAAATTTACCCATCTTGGTTGCGTCCCCCTTCAGAGCCAGTTGAAGTCCTCCAAATGAAATATATACCACCCTAAAGGCAAAAGGGAAAAAACAAATCAAGAAACCCGGTAAGTTATCTGGAAGAGAAACATTAACAAAGAAAGAAGGCCCTCAGAAACATTTCTATTTCACCCAACATTGTTGTAAATAAAAAAAAAGTAAAAAATATTGGTATTCTTTTTAGCTGAATTGAGTGAAACACTAGAATTGGACAAGGGTGCATTTTGGGCATTACCCGCCACAAAATGTTCTTAAAGTAATACCCATAGCCAAAATACAAGAAATCTGGGAGCGTACCCATCCAACCTAATGCAGCAAAATAATCATATTAGACATAAATGCGCGCAGATATAGATTTAATTTATACATACGCTTCAAGATTTGGCCCAGATTTGTCCTCTGATATCTTATATAACAGCCCATGCATGACGTACTCAAATTTGTCTGCAAGTGATTTCTGCTTGCCCTGAAATTAGAGAAAAATTCAATTTAAGGGTAAAGCTAATCCTTCAAGATCTGAAACGCCACTCATAAAGCAGTAGCATGCCACACACGTCCTGAATATATATTTCTAAATGTTTTGAGGTATTATATTATTATTATTATTATTTTCACAAAGGTATCCATAGGACCTTATCATTAGAGCAAAAATCCATGGTAATAATTTTGATTGAATGACATATATATCATGAGTTCCTTCCACTTTACTACATTCCTACCTAATAATCATATCACTATAAATGTATTTTCATCAGTGCAATTTGCAAACCAGATAATTGAGCATTTTCCGTCTAAATTACTCCATCAAGTACACTGTTTTCGGCTACGTTGTATCTTAGTTATGCACAAGATAAAACATCTCCAATGTTAAGTAACTAAGAGACTGCATTGTTTCGTACCACGTAAAGCACCAACAAGTCATTAAAACCCATTTCGTTCCAAGAATGATAGTAAGTGCTAGAGAATTTTACTGTCAGAAAAGTATAATTGCATATTACTATATTAGTTTTATAAAGAAACCAAATTCTCAAATCTGATGTAAAGATAAACTGATAATCAACATCGAAGAAGAGAAGTGGTCCAGGTTCTACAATCATCTATAGCCCCAGAAACAAGGTGAATTAAAATAACAACAATAAAATTACCTCAGGAAAATAGCTCGTAACAGTTGAGCCGTCCTCATTTAGAGTTTCAGCCAATACCGTCCTAAACTTATCCCCAACACGAATAGGATATAATTCCGTGTTCACGTCTAGTTGTAGGTTCATGTCCGATTCTTCGCACTGTGCTTCAATGCGAGAAACTGAGAGACACATACACGAAATTGTTAGTTGGAGAAGCAATAGGATAATTGAGCATAAACAAAGAGAGATGAGAATTCCATCAACCATGTAAAGAATATAATTTATTTTTTTCCTATAGAGGTACATCTTTCTAGAAACCCCTTTAGAGCTGCCAGGCTGAATTAATGAAAAGATTATTATATGCAAAGAACCACTATAACTAGCATGTAAAAAGCCCCATTAAAAAGAGAGGCTTATCTTTCGTCCCAAGTGATTTGCAGAAGACACTAGAAAATCAAATAAGTACATATAAAAAATGGAAACATTGTTCATATTGGAGCACCATGCGCATTCTACCTTCCATTAAAATTTTCCTTACATACTCTGCAGCCAACCACTAACTACATTATTCATGGAAAAGAAGAAACAAGATATTTTCCTAATTACTGAATGAGTGGAAGGAATAGCCAGCTACCAGTGGTAAAAGTTGAAGCCATGCCCCTATTAGAGAGACTCCTTTTTTTGGCCAAGTAAATAAATCTAACTATAAGAGAGACAGAGTGAAAATCCAAGTACACACACAGTATACAAAGCATAGGTGAAATAAAAGGCACACTTATCCCAAGAAAACCAAAGTCTCACCTATACAAATGAGACTCAGGAAAATGAATACCTAAACTAGGCTTGTAAAGCAAACTCTCCCAAATATTTATAAAATGCACAACAAAAACCATAAACACCTTATTAAGCCAGAAGAAGATAACGCTAAGAAAAGGAAACTGAATATGCACAAGAGATATTTTAGTGCCTTCAAAATACTGCCCACTTCATTCCTTACAAAGCCTCTACCAAACGCTATGCAGGTGAGGCACCAAGTTCTGTCTCTTTCTCGTCACCACCCAAGAAATACCACAGAGTGAAAATACAGCTGTCCATAAGCTCTTCACTGCCTCAAAGATAAGAAGCAAATGGTCTACTCACTACTGTCCCTTCCTCACTGGAAAACCTGCTCGCCAGCCGAAGCGCTCCCTTCTAAAGGTTACTTTGGATAAAAATCACTCCAAAAGATACAGTCCACGAAAAGAAAGCCACTATGCAGATCAAACTGCAAAAATAATAACAGCCGACTCTTAATTGCCTGGAAAATATGAAAAGGCTTCTACCGTACTCCTTGAGGTTAACACCACACTTAACAAGGATATGAAGGCTTGCTTTGTGCTCTGGCTTTAAAAACACTATAATATGAGTTTTAAGTCTATCTATGTAAATACGGTAAAATTATATATGCATTCCTGGTCTACTGTGAGCTTGGAAGTCCCAAAATGAGTGCCACGTGGAGAAAAATGTTGACTATTGCAGGAATAAGTGTGCAAGCAATAGAAAATTGAGACTTGGAGAGAATAGATATAAAGGCAGAATTAGGGTTTGTAAGAGAGACCTGGAGAATAAGTGAGATAGATATAGAGAGAATATAGAGACAGATACAAAGTGAATATGGAGAGGGATAAGAGAATGGCTAACAGGCTAAGTCATCACTCCATTCATACTATTCAAGTTCATAATTTTCACATCATACATGCCTTCTAGTAAAAGAGCTACTAGCCTAAACAAAAATGCTAAAATGCCTCACAGGTATACTGCCACCCATGTGCTAGCTATTTCTATAAACTCCTATTTCTAGGTCCCTAACTTAATACAATATTTCTATAATGGACATTGACCTTATAGTGAAGAATTAGATCTCATCTTTACAAAACTTATAAGCAGGATAATTTGCATATGATTAACTAAGTTCCTTCTTTTAAAGGGAAAACTTAATATCATGTGTACCTGACCATTCAGAGCATTTTCAAGTAATGAAGTTATAGTTCGACAATTTGACATGAGATACAACACGAAGAAGAGGGAGATGGAGGAGAGACAGATAGACACACACAAGGACAAACTCATGGAGCAAATCTCTTGATGTTTCTGGTAGAGATTGCAAGCATTTATATATGCACACAACAGTAAACAACAAGACTCAAGCTCAAATGATCAATCGTAGATAGTGATAACAACTCTACCTTTATCATACTTTTTACCATCTACGTCCACACGATCAACCTTAATAATATCATCAAAGTGAAGGTTACCCATCCTCACGAAAATTTATTTCTCTCAAACAAATGCAACCTGAGAAAATGTAGAAAGAAAGAAAACAAAGCCGGGATTGTGAGAGAAGACAAATATATGAGTTAGTTGGTTTATGCAATTACTATTTTTCAAAGTTTATATAAATGAAAACAAAAGCAAACAACATTTATTCATCTTTCTGATAACTACAAACAGTTTTCAAATGGGTAGTGGGTCATTGCTTTAAACAATGGTAAAATGCTTGGCACATATATAGCATGAGCTTGAGATTAAAATCTATAGACATCCATCCACTTAATGCAACTTATATGGTATACTATTTGTCAAGTCTAACTGACAAAGCACTCGAATTAGCCGGAAAAACACAAAGTGCTGTCCTCTAGCAAAACATTATCAATACAGGAAAGGAGAAGGGCGGTGTAGGTCGAAAAATTACTAAAGCAAGAAAAGCATACAATACACAACAACCACCTAAAATGTAGAAAAGAACATATAAGATGAATAATCTAGTTTGGGAACCCATTAATGGGTTAACACAGATTCCCCTTAGATTATGAGGTAATACCTCCGTCTACAAAGAGGATCCACTTCAACAAATACAAACCTAAAATGATGCTTATAACCATAATTAAACACCAAGAAATGGAGGGAAACCACTTTAAAATTCCAAACCCATGACAAAATGATAGAGCAAATGCTCCATTGCTCTACAGTTCACTTGCAGTTCACTTGCAAGTACAAACTCCGTCGGGAATAGTTACAACTTACTAGCCCATTGACAATATTAGACATCATAAATTGGGAATTAAAAAGGGAAAAAGGAAGAGATTTAATACTGAGGGGGACAAAAAAAATTGGAATGACGACTAACTTGTAGCGAAGAGCGGTGGCCGACTGGTGGTGCAACTGGCAACGGTGGTCGCTGGAGAGAACAAAAATGGGGTTTAGGTTTTACCAGAGTTGAGAAACTCAAATTAATGTGGGGAAAATGCCGGTGAAAAGGTACCACTAACTTTGAACCAAAAGATAAAATATAAAATAAAAGGGTACAACCAGAATAAAATTATATTAATTATTTTTTTTAAAAAAAAAAGTGACCACCAAGCTTACCAATAAAATTAGAAGAATAAAGTTATATTAATTATTATTTAAAATTATGTAATTTGGAATCACTGTTATTAAATAATAAAATGCGGCGTTCAGTATCAAATTATTCACTAATGCTTGTTTATGTTATTTGAAATCATTGTTATCAATTAATAAAATATGGCATTCAATACCAAGTCATTCATTAATACTTATTTATTCAACAAAAAGAGTACTACTTCCGTCCTATAATAAGTATTTTTTTAGCTTAAATCACACATACCAATATACAAGATAAAATGGCAAAAATACCCTTAATATATTTTGTTTGTTTTGTTTGAGACTTTTTTTATTGCATTTTGGTCTCTCTTTCTCTTTCTTCAACCTTTCAACTTCCCAATAAATAAGCAATAAATATCATTGGTTGCATAAGGGCACATATGGAAAAATATTATAAAAATTGTATTGAAATTCTAACACATCACTTATTTTGAGAAAAAATATTAAGCCTAAAAAAGTACTTATTGTGGGACGAAAGTAGTATCATGTATAACTTATAAAAGTTAGAGATTTAAAAAAAAAAATTAATTAGTGTTTAATTAATAATGATAGCGAAAATTTATTAAAAGTTTTACATAAACTTACAGATGTTCTGAAACTTGAGAACTTATAAGTTTAATACACTCAGAAAAAGCATTCTTATTTACAAATTAGAACTAATTCTCAGATAAAATTGAAGTCAGCTCTCAAAGGCATTCCTAGAGATGATATTCTAGAATTTCTGAGAAATTATAGTGATACAGAAAATGTGCAGAACAGTGACAACGAAACATCCTCAAGCAATCCTTTCAATAGTCCCTGTGGTCAACCTCAATAAAGTTGATAAGTTTGCCATGTCCAATGCTTAAAGCATCTTTAGTGGCCCATTTTAAGCCTTAATAATTCACGCTTTTACTTCCGGTGCATGTGAGTTGAGAATCCTAGGCTTAAAGTCTTTGGGTGGTCCCAATTGGTTTGTTTTTCTCTGTTGTCCGATCGACTGTAGCCCGTCCAGGACCCCCGTCGCTAGAATTATTTCAACTTTAATAAAGTAGGAATCTACTTTTACATTATTGTTCTCCTTTTGTAAAATTTGTTTGTTTACTTCTTTCACAAATGATTGTCTTAAAGGCTTATATAAGGAAGGACCTTTGGCTTCATTGTTGAAGCATCCGAAAATTACCTCTTAGTTCTTATTTGTAAATAAGAGTGCTTTTTCTGAGTGTATTAAGATTCTAAGTTCTCAAGCTTCAGAACATATGTAAGTTTGTCTAAAGTTTTTAATAAATTTTCGTTGTTTATCTATATATTATATTATGTTAAGTGTAATAATTTTTTGGTAATAAAATAAAAAGGGCACTTTTTGTCTTTGTTTGAGATATCTCTTATAAATTATAAAATATTCATTCATCCATATTAGGATCAAGAGTTGGTTTAGTGCAGGGATGAAAAACGATCTGAATACCCGATTCAGATTCGACCCGAATAAATGAATCGAGACTCGGAATCGAAGAGCATCTGAGTTGAATCTAGGCCTTACTCGTTTTGGGGTTTATAAAATAGAACACGAATATGAGCAACACATCGTTCGCTTGTTTTAGGGTTCGAGCTTGCCTCCTTCATCATATCCATACTCGATTCTTACTCGATAAACTCTACTCGTTTAGGAGTTCGATACATACTCGATTCTTAGTCTCTGATTATGATTTTCATAAAGAAGTGGAAAGGTTTTCTTATATCTCTTTGTCAGCCTCGCCTCTTCGTTTACTGCAGAAAAATTAAGTTGTTTGTGGGCTCGAGATTTGTTGGGGGTGAGAACTTATGACTGAATCATCCCACAAAAGAGACTACTTACATGAAAATTTAGTGATTCAAACTCATAATCACAAATTCCTAATTTCTCAAAAGATGAACTGACAATGATGAAGTGTAAATGTGTAAGTTTTTTAGTTCTTTTATATTTTCTTCTTTTCTTCCACTTAAGCAATCTGTATATATGTATAGCATTAATATTTTATACTCAATTTCAATTAACTTCTACTATACCAAAAATCCCTAATCAAAAAAATTAAAACCCTAATTTCTAGCTTTCAATTTGATCTTATTAAATTGAGCACCTTGATGCTTCTTGTACTGGTATATACATATATATTAATTGATTTATATATGTATAACTATAATATTTTATTGTGCATGCATATGTGACTCCTCCAAAATAGGTCCACATAACCTATTCTGAGTTTCCAAATACATACTATAGAATTTCAAATACAAATTTCCTTATTTACAACTATTAAACTGTCGTACAAAATATGACAACACATAAACTGTGAGTTTTAATACAAATATTAAACCATATATATCTGATACAAAAATATCCACACTCAAATTAAGTCCCCATTATAATTATTATCACACTATTTTACAGAATAGTGATGACTACTATAGTAACTATCTCGGACCATTACTCCATTCTCTGACTAGTCACAGCTACATTCTTATTTCTTGAGCGGAACAAACAAGGAAAAGTGTGAACTCAAATAGCCAAGTAAAAGAAATATTATGACTAAGATAATGAAAATAAATTATTCTTAGTCCTCAACAATGAAAAATCTGATAGAATATAATAGGCAACAAGTTTTAGATCAACAACAGCAGCGGAAATAGCAATCCATTAGAAGAGTCAAGTAGAGCATGATGTCTACTATCTTCTATGATTTAAAAGTCCATCATCAATATTTTATTCTTGTAACACCAATCAATAAATATTTCAAATCAATAATTTATCTTTGCACTACGGGCCAAAGATATTTATTTGTATCACCAGTGGTCATGATCATGCCAACAACAGTTCATCTTTGCACTACGGGCCAAAGATAAATTTTACCACAAGTCTTTGCCTGTAATATTAAAGGTCATAATTATACCAATACACAATTCCTGGTCATAATCATATCAATCAACAGTTCATCTTTGCACTACGGGCCAAAGATAACTTTTCACCATAATTTAAGCATGAGGATGATGACAATGATATAAAGGATGAATAAAAGTGAGATCAATGATAAATATTAGAGATTTTTAATTTAATTTATCTAGAGTTCAAGAATGTCCAAATTGTTAACATGATAACTAATTGTGGAGTAAAATTCAAGAATGATATTTAAGATTTATATTCCAAAGATAGTTTAGACAAGAAAAGAAAATTATCGGCGTGAATAGTATCCGATATGATTAGATTAAATTTAATAAAAAATTCAGGTGAATAAAATATTCAAGTGAAATGATATTAGATGAAGCGCAAACCTCAAGGAATTTTAATCATTTCAGAAATTATAGAAGCAATACTTACCATAAAAGTTTATATTTAGGAAATGAAATGAAATATATCACTTACATAATATGGAGTATGAAAGAAAATGATATCCCTTACGAGTATCGAAAGAAAATAATTTCCTTTACGAGTATTGAAAGAAAATAACATATTTTACCTTAGTAGGAGACTAGATCTGACTGGTATAAAGGAGATTATCCTGATGGAATCTTGCACTATAAACTACACTCAAAGTATATTTATACTCAAAAAAATACGCACAATATTATAAAAAAATAATTTCTGATATTGTGATGGTGTGTTTTTCATCGTCTGAAGATGCACCATTTTATAGGCAAGATTTAAGAGACATGTGCCTAAAATTTAGTCACGATTTTCAACCAAATAGTACATCAATTAGGAAAATTTGGCCATTGCGGAGCCACCCATCATAATCTGCCAAAATTAAAAGAAAGAAGAGATGCATTACCTAGAGGATATGGCAACTGAGGGGCCATTTATAGGAAATAATTCCTAACTTGCCAAAGTTTGAAAGAAAAAGAAAACGTGTCCTTTGGAAATATTTAGAAATTTGAGGGGCCATCCAAAGAGAAACACGTCACTTATTATTTGATGGGGGCCTCACCTATTTGCAAAAGTAATCAACATTATTGAAATTGAGCATAAATTGGACAAGAAAAAGATGTGGAAGGAAAAAGTGGTTTACATGAACTTGTCTTTTTGGTTTTTCCAACTTGGTCACAAGCTTTTATATATATATATATATATATATATATATATATACATATATGTATGTATGTATATTGCAGAAAGAGGAAAGAAATGTCATATATGTATATCTTCCATTCTGCTAAAAATTTAATCGACATCTGTTATTAATCATTTATCTATACTTCTTCAATTTTTTTCCAACGATTAATCCCAATTAATATTATAGATTCACAATACTGACAACCAGATCGTTCCCAAGAAATAGAGAGTTTTCCAATAAGAATTTCTCCTTATTGGCACGCAATTAGATAACCTAACTCATTTCCTCGACAGAACTTTCTAGACATTGCCGATAATACTACTCAATAATATCATTTCAATAATATGAGTTACTCTATCGTGATAATTATTGATTTAATAATACAAAATATTGTGCAGGTATTACTGTAACAATTATTGAATCAATAATATGAGATAATATGCAGTAACTACTGTAGCAATTATTGAATGAAATATGGGGTGACTTCTTACGTAAGAATCAATAATCAGAGATACTGTGCACTATCGTGTGTTACTGTATAATACCGCGTACTACTGTGATATTTAGAAGATGGGTTTGAAACATCAAACAAGTTTTCAATCCCACCTAGGTATTCAATCTCTCTCTTTCATCTATATATAGTTTTCAATTTGGGTTTGATTTGAAATTATATATATTGCATACTTATGTGTTTATATGAGTTTGATTTGGCTATTTAGTTTGAATTTGGGTTAGATTTATATGTGATATTTAGTTTCAATTTGGCTTTAATTTGTGCAATTTCAGTGCATGCATGTTCATAATATGATATTGATGCTAATGTTAGTGTATTATTATATAATATTACTAAAATACATAAATTAAATATTAAAATAAATTAAATTAAATATAATAACATATAAAAAAAATAATAGAAAATAATACAAACTAAAGTAAAAAAAATAAAAAAAATAAATTTCCTTAGTTTACTTAATTTTTCCCTACTAAAATCAACTAAGTAGCATTTACTTAGTTTTCACTACTAAATTTATATCAACTAAGTAGTATTTACTTAGTTAATATTACTTAGTTTCCAAATACTAATTAAAATAAATTAAATAGCATTAATTTACTAATTAGTTTTACACAACCAAATAAAATAAAATAATATAATATAATTTGTTGTATTTTATATTACTTTGTATAATATAAGATAATATAATATAAAATAAAATAATATACCATAATATATCATAACATAACATAATTCATGACATAACATAAATAGAGCAATGATACTATCACATAATTTGGGTCACATAAAGCTCACATACACACACATGCATATTTGCAGGCCCTGCATGTCACACAGGGTCCACAGTATGCATGTGTGTATGTGAGCATTATGTGACCCAAAATTATGTGATAGTAGCATTATTTTATACTATATTACAAAATAAATAAATAAAATAATACGATTTAATTAAAAAATAGAAAGACAATGATTTAATTAAAATAAATAAAAGAGAGAACATACTCTATCAATAACTCAACTGCAGCATCTTTAAGACTGACTTATTTTGAATGTTTTGTAACCAAATATCATCATTTTCTTGAAAAATACTTTCTCTCACAATCTCTATCATAAAAGTATAATATGAATCTGCGATCAACCTAATTAGTCTTGAATTTGACTCCACAAAGCAGTATCTTCGAAATATATACAACAAATTGGAGAAAGATAAAAGTGTGCACTTACTGAAAGATAACTTGTCACAATTAAATGAAAACTTCAAGTTATATATAATGTAAAACAAATACCTTCATCATCGCCTATGAGTAATGACTACTAGGAGAAGAGTCCAGAACTTCCTTGTATGCAGGATTTGACATAGCAGTTGCAGCTAATACTCCAACTGGTTCCTCGACAACAAAAAAAATATGGGTCGTGTAGTTTCTGTTTGTGTCCCATACACGAATAAAAAGTTAATTGAATTACTGCGGATATTCCTCACTGTTCCATCATAACAGATGACAACATCCCGAAAGAGTGTGACGCTCTCAAAATAGGTTCAATACTCAACCCATTCTGAGTCGCCAAATACATGGTACAGAATCCAAATACAATCTTTTATAACATACGGTCGTGCAAAATACGACCACGCAAACTGTGAGTTTCAATATAAATCGTATATAATACGAAATATAAACACTCAAATTCAGTCCTCACTAATTACAATCATTATCACACTGTTCTACAAAATAGTGAGGACTGTTATTGTTCTAACTCTGACCATTACCCCGATCCCCGACTAGTCCCTGCGACATTCTCATTTTCTGAAGAAAATAATGGAAGAAAAGGGTGAGCTCAACTAGCCAGTAAAGAATATTATGACTAAGATAATGAAGAGTAAATTATCGTTAGTCTTCAACAAATCAGATAAAATATTATGGACAACAAGTTTTAGATCAACAACTGTACCGGAATTAACAATTCATTGGAAGAGTTACGTAGAGAATGATGTCTACTATCTTCTATGATTTAAAAGTCCATTATCAATATTTTATCCCTGTAACATCAATCAATATATATCTCCAATCGAATATTCATCTTTGCACTACGGACGAAAGATATTCATTTGTATCACCAGTGGTCATGTTCATCTCAACACTTGTCCATCTTTGCACTACGGGCCAAAGATATTTATCAGATAATCATTCATCTTTGCACTACAGGCCAAAGATATTCATCAAGTAATCATTCATCTTTGCACTACAGGCCACAGATATTCTCCACAATTTAAGACTAAGGATGGTGAAAAAGAACGAATCAAGTGAAATAAAATACAAAGATTAGGGATTCGTAATTTAGTTTATCCAAAGTCAATAATACTCTGTAATAATCAATTGTGGAGCAAAATTCAAAAATAAAGTTCAAAACTTGGATCCAATCAAAGATAATTTAGATAAAAAATAATATTTTTTTACTGTGAATAGTAACTCGTGAATAGTAACTTGTCATGAAAAGATGAAAATTTTTATAAAAAATTCAGACCAATATTCCAGTGAAATGATATTAGATGAAGCGCAAAACTCAAAGAATTTCTGATCATTTCAGGAATTATAGAAGCAATACTTACCGTAGTAAGTTTAAATTTAGGAGTATGAAATGAAATATTATCACTTTCATAATATGGAATATGAAAGAAAATAATATTCTTTATGAATATTGAAAAGAAATAACATCATTTACAAGAAAAATAATATCCTTTACCCTAGTAAAAAACTAGATCTGACTGAAATATCGGATATTATGTTGCGAAAAATTTTGCACCGTAATCCACACTCAAACTATCTTTATATTCACAAGAAATACGCTCGATATTATAGAGAGAAGATTTTCTGATTCTGGTGTGATTTTCATTTCTAACTAAACACCCTATTTATAAGAAAATGCTAGAACACCAATGTTGACTTTTGAAACCACGGATGAAATTTCAAGCACCACATTTTGGAAAAACTCTCCAGCACACCAAGGAAGAAATAATGCTAGTTGCCCACATGTTTATTTACATATAATATATATATATATATATATATATATATATATATATATTAAAACATTATTAAAAGAATTCCAATTCCATTTTTTTTTCTCTTCCACCTCATTTTATTTTTATACAATAAAATAATGTCAACATTTAAATTATAAAATTATATTATTATATTATAACATTATACTATTATAATATAATATTATAATAATATATTTGAATAAATATTTTATCGGAGAAGATAAAATATCAACTTTCAACAATTGTTTCTTTTGCTAAAAATTCCTCCATTTATATCAAAATTGAATAAATATTTACTTATCATTTTTATCAATAATTAATTATTATTCACAAATAATATTACAGAATCACAATAATGACAATCAGGTCGTTCCTAGGAAAGAGGGGGCTTTCCGATAAGGATTTCTCCTTACTGACGCGCAATTAGATTAACTAACCCTTTTTCTAGACAGAACTTCCTAGACATTGCCAATAATGCTGTCTAATAATATTATTCAAATAATATGAATTATTGATTTGATAATGTGAAATACTGTGCAGTGGTTACTGTGACAATTATTGAATCAATAATATAAAATATCAACTATAGTAATTATTGAATCAATAATATAAAATATTGAACAGTAATTATTGTAACAATTATTGAGTAAGTGACTTCTTACGTAAGAATCAATAATTTAAAATACTGTGCAATACCGTGTGCTATTGTGCAACAACGCATATTACTGTATTTTTATCACCGGATATTTCAACAATTTAACGGTAACAGTTTTACCGTTATTTTATAAAAATGTTATTTCTGTCGCTTTCTATATCCGACAATTATTCCGTTGTGGGGTCCACCAATGACTGCGCCGTCGTACGAATATTCTCCGACAAAAAAAATATTCCCTGACCAAACGAATATTTTTCGACACAATGAATATTTTATAACCACTTGCTTACTTTGAAATATTTGCACATTTCACCCATAACTCACCACATTTATCAAATCAACACCTTATTATTTTAAAATAATATATAAAGAAAATTAAATCTTTATTCATAAAAGTTGGGGTCTTACAATGAGTGTCATTAAGTTGTTGAACAGAACGTCTCACCTCTTTTTCTGTGAGAACTACCCATCTAAGGAATTAAGAGTGGTGATGTCTATGTCAAATTGAATTTGCCCATATCAGGCGATGATTCATTCATAGTAGAGAACGAATGATAACTTCTCTACTATGAATGAATCATCGCCTAAAATCGGGAAACAATCCATGACATAGACAGCTTCTAACCACTCCGAATTTCTCAGATAGATAGTTCTCACAGAAAAAGAGGTGAGACGTTCTGTTCAACAACTTAATGGCACTCCTTCGGGATTTTGTCATCTGTTCTGATGGAACAATGAGGAATGTCCGCAATAATTCAATTAACTTATTATTCGAGTATGGGACACAAACAGGAACTACACGACCCATATTTTTTGGCTATCGAGGAACCAGTTGGAGTATTAGCTACAAATGCTATGTCGAATCCTGCATACAAGGAAGTCCTCGACTCTTCTCCTAGTAGTCATTACTCATGGGCGATGATGAAGGTATTTGTTTTACATTATATATAACTTAAAGTTTCCATCTAATTGTGACAAGTTATCTTTCAGCAAGTGCATACTTTCATCTTTCTCCAATATATTGTATATATTTCAGAGATACTGCTTTGTGGAGTCAAATTCAAGACTAATTAGGTTGATCGCAGATTCATATTATAATTTCATGATAAAGATTGTGAGAGAAAGTATTTTCCAAGAAAATGCTAATATTTGGTTACAAAACATTTGAAATAAGTCGGTCTTAAGGATGCTGCGGTTGAGTTATTGATAGAGTATGTTCTCTCTTTTATTTATTTTAATTAATTCATTGTCATTCTATTTTTTTTAATTAAAGCGTTGTCATTTGAGTATATAAACATATATATCTTTCAGTATTTTATATACACATCTTGATGATATTATATTATGTGAACAAACAGATTGCGACTTCTCATTCACTATAGATTCAAGATTAGCACGATAAAGTTTCCCCCCAATACTCCTTGAGAAGTGTAAAACCTGGTTTGTCCCACCTCTCCATAAAATCGGGAAACATCCTCGGTTTTAAAGCTCTAGGCCTTTCAGCTGTTACTCCTATTTTTGCAAAATTAACTATTATAGAGTGAAGGGTTGTCAACTGAGACATTTTTTACTCATTGTCTTATCTGACTCAAGGCTTGCATGAAATATGAGAGACAAAGGGGGAGTTACATGAAATTCAACAATTCCCAATAAGTGGTTCAATTAATTCAATTGTACTTCCTGTTGAATTCTTGAACAAAGTGGTTAAACGGTTCGGGAATTACCACTTTGTTCGGGAATTAACCACTTTGTTCTGGGAATTCGAGAGGAAGTACAGTATGGTGAAATACTTATTAAAAATTATTGAATTTCCTGCAACTCTTCCTTTGTCTCTCATATTTTTCCCAATTAGTCTAAGTTTGCAGGAAATATTGTGGTTCTTTGTATATTATTATCTGATCAATGATACCTTAGGTACAATCTCTAATGCACATTTAGTACATGCAGACCTTGAGTCAGATAAGACTACGAGTAAAAAATGTCGAATTTGACAACCCTTCACTCTATGGCAGTTGATTTTGCAAAAACAGGAGTAATAATTGAAAGGCCTAGGACTATAAAACCGAGGATGTTTCCCGATTTCATGGAGAGGTGGGCCACAACTAGCTTACACTTCTCAAGGAGTAATGGGGACAAACTTTATCGATGACGACCGACAATCAAAATCGTAATCTACTGCTTACACTTGGCGGACATTAGCTTAAGCAGTGGCGAACGTTAACACAACAACAGAATGATGATGCCGATGTAATTTTGTCATGAATTTAGCTTTATGTTTAGTTACTTATGGTTCTTCTATTGTATCTTTTCTTCAGGAAGAGTTTCTCTTTGCAGGAGGTCTATAAATATGACTGGTAAGAGTAGTTGAGATGCTATATATATATATATATCTAGAAAGAAAATAGAAAATCTTTAGATTGTAATATTCCCTTTCACTACGACTAATCGTTTGCTTTTTGAGTTGTTTGATGTCAAAGGCAATGGAGTTAATTATAGTTTTAGATTCAATATATAATTTGTATATAAATTTTAGTCGCTCGATTTGTTTATTGTGTTGGTTTATGCACGTGGATCGATGAATTTATATAGTTTTGGTGATTTATATATACTGCTGTGTGTTGAGATATAAAACAGGTACAAACAGGTATAAATTTTTTGGAAAATCCACAAAACATGCAATTTTTTAAAAATTTTATTAATCAGCGACCGCAAACAGTCGCTATTACGTATCAGCGACCGCGAGTGACTTGAGGATATTAGCGACCGTAGTGGTCGCTAATGGTGGTCGCTGACATGTGGGCCACGTCACCAATGAGACCTGACTCACGGGGACTCAGCTTAGAGACGACATCGGTCGCTATATGTCGGTCGCTGACGTTCCGATCGCTAAAAGTGGTCGCCGATGTACAATAAGCGTCCAGAATATATACGGCCTCTATCTGCGACCGTATTCGGTCGCAGATACTTATCTACGACCGAATAAGCCTTTTTCGCAGATGGGCGGTCGCTAATAAGCCTTTTTCTTGTAGTGATATTCAACATCTCATCTTCCATAGATCCACTCATTTCTTACATCTAAATATATGAGTTTCACATTTGAATAATCTGTACCTATGTATGTTTATATGTAAGAATGTACTCTATAGATGATCATTGTCTTTTGGCTGAAATAGTTATTTGTCTATAACCTATTTCAGAATATGCTTATTCTGATTTATAACTTAGCACTGCTATATATTTTTCAAAATTCATTGCGATTTTTACTACGACCTGCATATACAATGACACAATATGTAAATAAGTGCAAATTGGATAATCTATTTGTGTATACTCACAAAAAAATACAAGAATGCAAGATATAAGATATATGATTTTCGGTGATATATATAATTTTGTTTTGTTGATATTTGTATTAATTGCATAATAGATATATTTTTTTAATTTTTGAACTCCACTATGGTATTTTGTTTTATAAGCATAAATCTTGAAAAGTTTTCTGACTAGATATGCAACTTTAGTTAAACTCCATATATAACATGTTCTTTATTAGCAAATAAGTGTGTTTTACAATTTCTTAGCAATAATCACATGAACTTGATGATTTCCTTTCTGTATTCGAGGGCTGCAAATAATGTTAGAAGTTAGGCTGCTTTGGCCACAATTTTAGGTTAAAACAATATAGAGGAATATGTTGGCTTTGATATATATATATATATATATATATATATATATTTGTCAATTGTTAATTTGAGATTTACTGTCATGTAATTGAGACATTTTGGTCTTTGGAATCCTCATTGTAATAATGGTTTTGTTTTTGTTTGTTATTGTTCTCTTAGAACTATATGGCAATGGTTCCATCATTGGAGCTTGGCTCATTTGTCAAATTATAAACCAAGATGCACTTGGAAAGGCTGCCACTGAAAGCATGCTTCAAAAGGCAATGATTGCTAGTACGCTTAGTTGTGTACTGAGCAACTTCGGACAAGTTGATGACTGGTTAGTTAACTGATCAAATCATTTGGAATTGGTTTGTCTAAAAGTGAAAGCATTGAGGCACAAGCTTAGTAGATAAAATGAATTCAATTGCATTCACCACAATCATAACAAAGATATGAATTCGCAAACTTGTTTAAGTTGAGAATATAAAGTTATTAGTGGTTTTTGAGTGTGATAAGTAGGTTCTATACCTACTTATTGGCTATCAACTTACTATAACTTAAGCTTAATCTCACGTGTTTTAGTTCCTTTTCATGCGTTTTATCTTCATTTTGTAGATTGCATAGCGGAAACTCTCTCGATGGCGTCGTGGGTGGAATGAGCATAGAACCGGCTTAATGGCGAGCATAAAGGCATGTGATGGAGCCAATGTGAAAGTGTCATGCAAAGGAGAAGAATGAAGCAGCTGCAAGAGATCCAAAGTCCAGCAGCAGCAGCAGAACATCAGCAGAAAGATAGTAGAAATCTGCAGGAAACTCATGCAGCGCAGCCGTGCCATATTAAAGCTTGGTTGCAGCGAGCCCGCGCCCCATTTGGCCTATGGGGCGGCTCGGCCTCGCCTGGCCAGCATTAACCAGAGTTGACTTTTTCATTAATTCCTGTATTGCGTGGTTTTCCATATCATGGTGTATTTGGAAGTTGAGAACTATTCATTGAACATTATTATTACTGTTTTTAGGGTTTCAGAGAGACATAGAGAGTTCATAGCCTCTTCTCCTATATTTTGGCTTCTCTCTTGTCTTCTTAGTTAATTTTCATATATTTGCACAAATTAGGGTTTGAATTGGTTATTTGAAGGATTTGATTTAACTTTGAAGGTTTATATTGGAAGAAGAGAACTTAGATTTGCATTTCTTACTCATTAGTCTCTCTTTACTTTCATTTTGGATTTTCAATGTATGAACAAATTTGGATAATGGTTATTGCTTCATTTATGAACTAATCTCCATTATGGGATTCTAATGGACCTTTTTGCTTAGATCAGATTTGTATGCTTCTATGTTGAGCTCTATTTGATTATGTATGGTTTGCCTAATATGGTTTGTTTAGCTTGCTTGGTTGCTTGATCACCAACTACTGAAATAACTTGTATGAAATTGGAAAATGAATTACAAGTATAGATTTGACTATATTAGCATGTGTTCATGATTTTTACATGTTGTTAGACTTCATTATTAGTAATTTGGATAGACATATACCGAATTATCGCGTGTAGTCATTTGAGAGAGCTTGTGTGTAAACTCTTATTACTGTTTAGTCACATAGAAATGTATTGGTTTATGTAATTTGGGTGTTCATATAAATTCTATCATTTGTGGATTTTGTGTGATATGAGCATGGTACATCGAGAGATGGCCATGTTTTAATTTCGTGCTCTCGACTAGCAAACCGAAGTAATCAATTAGGCTTAACAAGACGTGTATAATTTGACATATCACAATTTATCAACTTATTAAGTAAGAAAATTCAACTTAGTTAGGACATACACTAGCGAAGGATATTACTCGTCTCTCCCCTCTTAGTTCTAGTCTCAGATCTCCGCCAGAGACCATATCTCTAAGCTTTAATACCAACTGTGACGCATCCAAAATAGGTCCACACAACCCATTTTGAGTCGCCAAATACACACTACAAAATCCAAATATAAATCTTTATATTCCAACTATTACTTTGTCGTGCACAATACGACTACACATAAACTGTGAGTTTTAATACAAATAACAATACTCACACTCCTTATCAATGATACATTGCATAAAGGTACATTCAATAACTGTTTTAGAAATTAAAATCTTTGAAAAATGCTCAAGAAAACCTTCGTACATGGGAGACCATGCTTCTAAGTTATAATAGATATCGTAGGACTTGAGAATTAACCTTGGTTGACCCAATAGACCCCAAAGAAGAACGAGAAGATTATTATCCTGTTCATTTCAATGGTGGGTATTCTCTTGCCATATAATTATCTCCATTGTCTCAAACTGAGGATTATATTCCAACCATACTCCAAGATTATATAGGTAGTGCTCATAGATATAATCAGCAAGTGGATGCGCACAACCATGTCTTATGATAAAATGAAGTCATATGTGGTTAGACATCTTGTATGATAGTGGCAACACATCCCTCCAAAGTCGGGTTCACCTCACCTAAGTCGGGTTCACCTCAATCAACTGTTAAATGACGTATAAAATACGATACACACATTTAAAGTTCTCAATACAATTATATATTGTCATGCTGTTTTATAATGTATTGAGAAATTTCAATGGTCACCGACCATCACTCTATTCCCTTGTTATCCTCGCTCGACTCAGCTACACTCTTATTACCTAAAAGAAATTGTGAAGCAAAAGGGTGAGCACAAATAGCCCAGTAAAGAATATTATGACTAAAGATAATTAAATTATCAATAGTGTTCATCAGTAATGATTCAGATATTTAGAACCTTAGTTCTCAACAAGGAAAAATCTGATAGAATACAATAGACAAAAAGTTTTAGATCAACAACTGCAGCGGAACAAGCAATCCATTAGAAGAGTCAAGTAGAACATAATGTCTACTATCTTCTCCATGTTAAAAGTCTACCAACAATATTTCATCCCTGTAATATCAATCAACAGTTCCTGCCCACAATCATGTAAATAGTTCATGATCATAATCATGTTGATAAATTCCTCTTCGCACCTAGGACAAAGATAATTTTCATCACCTGTCTTTACCTGTAACACCAAAAATTATGGTTATATTAATTCACAATTCATGTTCATAATCACGTAAATCAACAGTTTCTCTTTGCCACAAAGGCTTAATATAACTTTCACTCAATGTTCTTGCCACAAAGGCTAAAGATACTTAATAATCATATCGTCTTCACACTCTACACCAAAGACCTTCAAACGTAGCATTAATAGTCATGATCATACCAATCAATTGTCTATCTTTGCACTACGGGCAAAAGATATTCAACTGAAATATCAATGGTCATGATCATGCCAAACAACAGTCCATCTTTGCACTACGGGCCAAAGACATACAACTGTAAAATCAATGGTCATGCCAATCAACAGTCCATCTTTGCACTGCGGGCCAAAAACATACAACTGTAAAATCAATTGTCATGATTATACCAATCAACATCTCATCTTTGCCACAAAGGCCAAAGATATTCATCAATCAACAGTTCATCTTTGCACTACGGGCCAAAGATATCAATCAACAGTTCATCTTTGCACTACGGGCCAAAAATAACTTTAACCACAATTTAAGTCTGAGGATTATGACAATGATATAAGGAATGAATCAAGTGAGATCAAGGACAAATATTAAAGATTTATAATTCAATTTATCTAAAGTTCAAGAATATCCAAATTATCAACATGAAGATCAAAACATGGATTCAATTTCAAGAATAAGATTCATAAATCAAAGATAATTTGGGCAGAAAAATAAACCAATTTTTGTCGTGAATAGTACCCTGTGAATAGTATCCGAATGAATAGTACTCCGGGATGAATAGTACTCTTGTATGAATAAAAGATAATTTAGACAAAAAAATAATAATTTTGTCTTGAATAGTACTCTGACATGAATAGTACTCCGATATGAATAAAATGTAATTTGAACATAAAAATAAACTAATTTTGTCGTGAATAGTACCCCATGAATAGTACTCGAGTGATTAGTACTCGAATGAATAGTACTCGAATAAATAGTATCCCGACATGAAACGATTAAAATTTCAATAAGAAAGTTCAGACCAATATTCCAGTGAAATAATATTTCATACAAGTATAAAAGAATATACGAAACTGTAAATGAATTTTCACTCATCATGAGGTAATCCGCGTAAACAGATCATTTTCACAATTTAATAAAAATGAAAACGAAGGGTTATTCACCATGCTGCGGTAGTCCGCATAGACAAGTTATTCCCACAGATTAATAAGGAATAGAATGAATACGAAAGGTTATTCACTAGGCATGCGGTAGACCGCGTAGACAGGTTATTCCCACATATTAATAAAGAATGAATATGAAGGGTTATTCACCATGCATGCGCTAGTCCGCGTAGACAAGTTATTCTCACAACTCGATAAGGAATATAATAACAACCCATACGAGTATTGAAAGAAAATAACATCCTTTATGAATAAAAAAGAAATAATACTCCTTATCTCAGTAGAAAATTGGATACTGCAATAGTTTAGTAGCATGATACTCTTCTTCTTTCTCTCTCTATAGTTTCTCTCACTATAGCTTGTGATTATAACTTTGCTCTTCAAAAATGGTAAGAAATGAATGAACTTAGCTTGCTATAGGAAAATATAGTTTCACTAATTACACTTTAAGGGCTCGACTTATTATACTTTAGCACCTTCATCTTTATCTCTATTTTTAATTTAGTCCCTCAAGTATTATCAATCTTGCACCACATCCCCTAATAGTACATGTATGTGAATCAATAGTTCCTTGCATGTGAACTAGTAGCAATTAATTGCTCATTTATTCGATTAATTGCCCGTTTGGTCAATTTAACATTTGAAAATCAATTATTATCGAAATAAATGTCAATTTTCACTAACATTAATATTCTCAACACAATAAAAATATTTATATCAACAATTTATTATTAATATTACAACTCCCAATATTGTAGAGGAAAAAAAAACCCATCCTAACTCCCTCTTAATCTTTCTTTCTTTCTCTTACGTGAAACAACCAACTTTGAAAATAAAACCAATTTGCAACAACTTTAATAAATGTGGCCCCACCCATAATTGTCACCCACCACACTAATCAAACTTTGAAAAAGAATTCAAATACAATTTAATCATCTCCACCCCAATTAATTCATATGTAAAAATTTATATATATTTAATAGTATAATTGTGATTCCTCAGAAAATATGCTAAATTTTCAACAAATATCTCATTCTAAATTCCTCTATTTATAAAATTGAACCAATTATCATATTTTTATTCATAATTAATATTACAGAATCACAATATTGACAACCAGATCGTTCCTAGGAAAGAGGGGGCTTTCCGATAAGAATTTCTCCTTACTGGCGCTCAATTATATAACCTAACCCCTTTCCTCGACAGAACTTTCTAGACATTGTCAATAATGCTATCTAATAATATCATTTCAATAATACGAGTTACTGTGTTGTGGCAATTATTGATTTGATAATATAAAATACTATGCAATTATCACTATAGCAATTATTGAATGAAATACTGAGTGACTTCTTACGTAAGCATCAATAATCAGAGATACTGTGCAATACCGTGTGCTACTGTGCAACAATGCGTATTACTGTATTTTTATCACCGGGTATTTCAACAGTTTAACGGTAAAAGTTTATTTTTATAAAAATATTACTTCTATCGTTTTCTATATCCGACAGTTATTATGTTGTGGGGCCCACCAATTATTGATTATTTCGGCGCCGCCGTCGTACCTTACCGAATATAATATTCTCCGACAAAAAAAATATTCTCTGACAAAAGGAATATTCTCCGACACAACGAATATTTTATGACAACTTGCTTACTTTGTAAAATTTGCACATATCACCCTTAACTTTAACCTTTTATCAATTTAACCATTTACTGAATAGAATAATAATTATATAAAAAAAATTGAATACTTTTATTTCATAAAATTCGGGGTCTTACAATTAATCTTATAAAAATTGATGTAATAAGATAAAATAGAAGTTTCAAATTGTTTGTTTGTTCGGAGTCTTCGGACCATAAGACATGCAAGTTTTTATCATCTTATGATTCATCGGGCAGCCTAACATACATTTTATATAAAAGGGAAAAGACTTATATATAAAGTTTTCACATTTATAAAAATCTAAAGTATAATTTGTTTCATAAAAATCTTAATTTAAGTCTAATTTGTTTACACATTATACTTAAAGTATAATATGTAAACAAATCTTAATATAGTAATATGATATGATAATAGAAATTCTGAAAATAAATTACACATTTAGTAATATGATATGATAAAGTTTACACAGTCTTATATATATAAAGTTTACACATTTTAAATTTATACAGTCTTATATATAAAGTTTACACATTTTAAGTATAATTTATTTCACAAAAATCTTAATTTAGTAATATCATATAATAATAGAAATTCTGAAAATATTTTTTTTGCTAGTAGGGGAAAGCCTTAGATCCTAATTTTTATGTGTAAATAATTTTTCTCACTTATTTTCTAACTATTTTCTAATTATTATTAATATTATTACTATCATAATAATTAAATAAATAAAAGTTGTCTTCAATTGAATAACATTAATAATCAAATAAAGTTAAGCAACTAGATATTTAGTTATTTATCAAGTGGGGGTAATTTGGACACAAGAACTAAATCATATAATTAGTTTACTGTACAAATGATTGGTTTAGTTAAAAATTAGACTCATTTGTGAAAATATCAAATTAGCTTATGAAAATATCAATTCCCTATTTTTATCTTTTTGATATTAACAACCACAATTTATTTACGATGTCTTTTTAAGTTTTAAAATGAAAAAGAAAATAAAAAGTAAGAAAAACTTGACTATTTCTTATAAACAAAAGATAAATGAGTTTAGATAAAAACAAAACAAAATAAATATTAAAGAAAATTTAATAGTATAAATGTAAGATAATATCTAAATGTAAAACTTCAAATAAATCATTTCCTTCATAAACTCGCAAATTAAACCTTTAAAATGAACTACAAATGAGTAATTGTACTACTATGCACCAAAAATAAAAATAAAAATAAAAATAAAAATAAAAATAGTGATTGTACTAAGAGTAGATCCTAAATACACGTTTCCTCAACCTAATCAATCACATTCGGTCAAAATCTAATCTAATCTAATCTTATCTTTTGTTCTCTTTTCTTCTCTCTCATAAAGGTAGTATCTTGTACCAAATAGCTGCAGTAGCAGGTGCTCCACAGACATGGGACAAGTCTTAGACAAAATCCAAGGTACTCAAATCTTAAATCCGAATCTAATTTTCTTTCTGTAAACCCAATTTCTTGATTCTGTGAAAGTTTCATATTCATATTTTGATAGTAATTCTTTTACCAATCAATAGTCTGATGAATGACAAGTGCATATAGTATTTGAAACGTATTTAATTCGAGCTAAAAAGCATGATCTTTCACAGGTAATTACGTTCAAAAGAGTATTTTGGTCAAACAAATCAGTGGATCTTAACGTAGCTGATTGGCTTAATCATGGAGAAGTTATCGAGTACCCATTTTCCCATTTATTGGAAAATTTAGCTAGATCTCGGATTTTTTAGCAATCAAGTTAGATCTCAGATAGTTGTGGCACAGTAGCCATTTACACGCTTGGGGGTGTAGCTTATTGAAAGGGCAAACTTTGATTCTTGTTTCTTTGAGTTTTTTCTTCTAAGGTTAAGTAGCCTGATACCTTAATCAACCAAACTTGGCTAGCTAGACCGATAAATTGGCATCTCTGGTGAGCATAAGCTTTAGACGTATGATAACCACATTTGTACAAATAATTACTTCAATTTTTAGAGTATTCTTGCAATATATTGTCAAAGAATGTCAGGAAGATGTTGTAATTTCATCTAAAATCAGTAATTGATTTGGAAAAAAAGTAAACTGCTCTCTCTCTCTCTCTATATATATATATATATATACAAACTCTGAGAACACTGCTATATGAACTATTTGATACTTCTGTGCTTCTTAGAAGATAAGAACCTTCAATTTCCTTATTGGATTAATCCTCTCGTGGTCCCACCTCTACGTATATGGGGATGATCCTTTTCATTTGAATAGTATGCTCTTGAAACTACTCTGATTCTATAATTAGTAGGGAGAGAGAGAGAGGAAAAAAAGAACTTTAGGCATTCCAGCTGATGCAGGACAACATATTGAAAAATGTGAAGTGATGAAAAAGATAGTTTTGACTCGGAAGAATTCCCAAGGTTCATTTTTTATACAAAAATAATGCAGGACAAAATTGAAATATGAAAATAATGAAAAAGATATTTTATGCCTATCTCCGCAAAGAAAGCGGCCAATACCACAAGTGTTTCGAGATCATCTTGCAGAGATCACTCACGTCTGCAGACAATTTAAAGATAACATAACTCGCCCAAGTTTCGATAATCACTAGTACGAGTAATAATTGAACTTTGGTATTGCATAGATATATAAAGAGATCTAAATTGGGCATCAAGAAAAGCACTAGGACACCAAAAAAAAAAACAGACTGAAATACCCTAAATACTCTTATTTAAATTCCCATTACCCTAAATCCCCTAAATATTAAATAAAACCCTAATTACATCAATTTCTCCCAACTTAAACATAATAATATTGGAATTTCTTCTTAGCTCTTGACTTGTAGTCCACATAACCCGGACTACCTCTGTGCTATAACTAATGAATTCTGTTTTTTATTTGCTCATTGTTGAATGTTAATTGTTTTCTGCTAATCCAATCCATGATTATGTACTTAGAGAAGCTCATGTAATTCCCTCATACATATTTGATTTGTTAACATCATGCACAGGTAAGCAGTGGAGACAAAAACAAATACAAAAGATAACGGATAAGGTTTTTGATCATTTCAAGAATGAAACTGGACGAGCTAATTTGACATTTGAAGATCTATACATTGCTGTGTTACTTGTGTACAAGTATGTGTTCTACCTATTTAGAAGTTCTTCAATTCTAGTAAACTTCTTGTGATATTTTTCTTAAAAATACTTTATATTCACAGAGATAATATTCTTATTACAAATAAATGTTTCTGTTGTAGTGATATTAACAAGCGCTTACCTGGGCCTCATTTTGACCCCCCGTCAAAAGAGCAAGTCAGATCTTTGATGCTGGTATGTTATGATTGTCTAATATATTGTTTCTTGTCCATAACCTTAGTCACTAATCTATGTTGTGAAAGAAATTAGCAAATGATGGAACAAAATAACTGTGTACTTTTTGATTTATTAACATACCAGAGTTTCTTAAGAACTATCGGTAATTAGTAATTTGAAAATGAAAATGAAAAATGGAGAGCTATTGTATATGGTAATCACTTAGTTGATTTACCTTCAAACTGTTTTTTTCCACTCTTAACTTGTTAGCATTCTCTTGATACTTGTAATAACCTTTTCTCTCCTGCGCGTATTCATCTGTTGATCTTTACTTTTCCTATTAATTTATAATTGTTAGAGAGTTGATATAGTGAGGTCGTCTGCTTCATGGTTACCAAGAACGGTAATCGATTGGGTTCTGCTCTATTCCATTTTGTAGTGTACTGTTTTTTTTAATCCTTTTTAAGTGTTAATGAAATGTTCAGTGTTTACTGAGGTGTGTAATTATGATTTGGGAGTTAATTCTACCATGTGAAGCTATGTGATGGTCACTTTCTCTAGAATCAGTTACCTAAAGTTTTTTCTTCATTAAAAGGAAAACTTTGATTTTTCTTTTGTTCTGATTTAAATTATGATTGTTCAAAGGAGCTAATATAAGTTTTCTGTAAGTATGTGTATATGTATTCAAAATAGTATCTACTTATCCAATGATATACAGGAAAGTTTTTGAGCACTAGTAGTTTTTGGCTAGTTCGACTCACCTAACGCTAAAATAAGGGCCGACTGAGTAAACAAGGGAAATCCTTCGCATTGTCTTAGTGAACATAAAGTCAGGACACACATTTTTCTCTCTCAAGTAATCCTTAGACAGTTTTCTTATATTTGAAGCACATCTGACAGAAAAATGTATATGTAAAACTTCTCACCTCCTTTTCTCTTTCTACTCAGTGGCCCTCAAAATTCTCAGTTTGCATCTGCACGGTAAAAGAGGCATTATGCTCTTTGTACTATATCATGTAGTGGCCTGATAAGGATCGAAAGCTCCTCATTGTTTAGCACTAGGGACATACGTTAGTATGGTTGGATAACATTAACTAAATCCACCTTTTCTTGCATTTCATTTGATATTGAGTTGTTTTTGTACCAAAGTTGAAATTCATGCGCACAAAAGATGAAAGTTGGGTTGAACATAAAGAATGGGAACTGGGTCGATGGATAAGAAATAAAATTTTGAATGATCTGCAGAAGTTTCCTTTTGAATGTTGGAAGGGAATTTTGAAGTTGATGTTTTTTTGGTGGGATTAGGATGCAGCTACCGCAATGGTTGGGATGTATTTCCCCAGTCACTATGCATGTTAGATTATAAGGTAAGACCAGAAGCTCCTTAGTATTTCCAAAGTTGCTAGAGCCTAGAGGAAAATCTACGATCAACCAGGGTTGGATTCAGTCTCCATTCTCACCGGTGATTAGATTCAAGTTCCATTCACTCCAAAGTTTAGGAATTGGTAATTTTGTTCTTTAAAACTTGGACTAGCGGATAATTAAGAATATCTTGAGGTTCCTTGCTAATTTCCACTGGCCTCCGGTTTAATAATATATCCTGGTTGAAATCCAGGATTTCCTATACAAAGGCTTCATGGTTGGCTGGAGCTTATTTTGAAGTAATTCTCCCTTCTTGGTTTTGGTCTGTTTGTAGATTTGCATATATTGTTACATATCTTATCCTTGGAACAAATGGAGAACTAATTCCCTCCCCCTCCCCCTCCCCCTCCCCCTCCCCCTCCCCCTCCGCCTCCCTTCTTCTGGTGTGGAGAATAACCTCTATAATTTGAGGGCTTTGGTGCAACTTCTGATTTTATGTGTTCCATTTTTGACATAATTTTGTGTGTAACAGACCATTCCTAATCTTCATGTCTATAGATAGTTCTTCACGGCTCTGAGATATGTAGAATGGTTTGTCCTATTATGCAGGATTGCGATATCAACCTCGATGGAGAACTGAACCGCGATGAGTTTGTAAAATTTATTAAACGCTTGACAGCTGATACATTTGTCACTGTTAGTCAGGGACTGATTATCACTTTGGCTGTGGCACCAACAATTGCTTTACTTACTAAGAGGTCAACCGAGGGCATTCCCCATGTAGGGAAAGTGGTGCAAAAGTTGCCCAATTCGGTGTACGCCTCTCTTGTGACCCTTGCAGTTGTGCTGTTCCAAAACTCAACTCAGGCAATTGAGTGAAAGACTAGTTCAGTTCTTTGTTCCTCTTGGGTTATGCCACATTGTATATAACATAAACCAAATATTTCACTCTTTTAGATTATAATCTGGCAGATACATTGAATAAATATTGAATTTGTTGCTATGATGATAAAATTTTATATCGACATTCATGTATGCTATAATTGTTGAATATTCTAACTTTGATATATTTGCAATTATGGCAATAATCTATAGCAAGTATTTACTATGAAGCAAAATAGAGCAAATAACATCCATATCATCCATCACAGGAACCAATGACTGAGATTAAAAAATTGGAACCTGTCATCTGCTACTATTCGTAGTGGATGTTGTCGCTAATAGTAGCAGATGACGGTTCATTTGCTACTAATAGTAGCGGATGATGACGAGATTACGTTCGCTATCAATAATAGCGGATGGTTTGTTGAATATTTTAACTTTGATATATTTGTAATTATGGCAATAATCCATTGCAAGTATTTACTATGGAGCAAAATAGAGCAAATAACATTCGTATCATCCATCACAGGAACTAACGACTGAGATTAAAAAATTGGAACCTGTCATCTGTTACTATTCGTAGTGGATGCTGCCACTAATAGTCTACTATTAATAGTAGCAGATGACAGTTCATTTGCTACTAATAGTAGTGGATGATGACGGAATTACATTCGCTATCAATAATAGCGGATGGTTTATATCTGCTACTAATAGAAGCGGATAATGACAAATTGTAATCCTATCATCCTCTAATAATAGTAGGGACATCCGTTATTATTAGTAACAAACAAATGACAATTATTTTTTAAAAATTTGAGACGTTATTTGTTAATTTGGATGTTATTGATTGTATTTGATTAATTTTAATCTATAACAAATACTTGCTATGGATTATGGATTATTTCCTTTGTAATTGTATGGGATTACTGCAGTGTTGAGAATTGAATACGAGAATCTTTTCAACATAGAAGAGTAACTTACTATCCTTTTGTGTACGTGTGTATTTATGTTTGTTATGCATGTATGTGTGGGTGAGTTAAAATTTTAAATATAGAGTTTTGTACTTTTGTTAAGAATGCAAAATATTTCTCCCATGGACACAGCAACATTAATTACCTATATTCCCCATTTTCTGATAAGGGCCTATAGTCAAAGTCAAACAATGCAGTAAATTCCATTTTACCAATTAAATTAAATTTTAATTCCCACCCTAGTACAGTCTAAGGTGGTGTTTAGTTTTCCGGAATCATTTGCGGAATGGAATGCTCATTCCAACCGAGTATTTCATTATGATTGTAGCCAAAAAATGGTCGGAATGGCCATTCCATCGGAAAATCCATTCAATTGTTTATTGGAATTACCGTTCCTAGGGGGTGGGGGTGGGGGTGGGGGTGGGGGTGGGCGTTGGGGTTAGGAATTGTGACTAGTTGGCTAATGGAATGGAAAATAATTAAAGGCACGGGACTATAATAGCCTTCAACAATATACAGCAAAAAAAAAAAGAAGCCTTCAACCGAAAAAAAAGAAAAGAAAAAGACAAACAACTCTTCAATACACAACAGGCAAAAAGGACACCACTGTGGTTGTCGTGTTATAAGCATTACACCACTAAACTTTAAAATAATGAAATTAGCTCACCGAACTTTTAATTTTTTTTTAATTGGGTCATTCAGTCCAATTTCACAAACGGACGTTAAATAAATTATCCAAATTTCATACGTGACTTTAAAAAAAATAAAAAGAAATTATTATCCGTATATGTACATAATATATTAATGTGTGTGTATATACACACAAATACACAAATATATATATATATATATGGGTTATATGTAGGTATACAATTGTGTATTACACAGTCGGCATATGGCGACGGATTTTTTTGGGTTATGGCGACGGTTCACCAGTCGCCGTAGCCCAGAATAGCTATGGCGACAGATGAAATTGTCGCTATAGCCCAAAAAATCGTCGCCATAGCCGACTGTGTATTACACAGCTGTGTACCTATATTTTTTCCATATATATATAATCATGGTTATTTTGGTCATTTCATCCCATTTGCATACAATTTTCTAGTAACGTACACAAAACACATGAATGAAATGTTCGATTCCGATTTAACTATCATTCCATTTCGTCCTAAAATGATTCTGTCCAACTAATATATATATATATATATATATATATATATATATATATATTATATTTTTGTTGTGATTAAGTATTTGTGTGTGCCAATTTTATGTGTGTTTGGAGCAATGATGATCAAATTGTCAGCCATAAACTAAATGGGTAAGTCCGACATGTTTGTTATCAAATTAAAGTTGTTTCATTTTTATCTACGTACGGCTCATTACTAAAAATATACTTCCAATTGCCATAGAAGAAATGGTTTATAATTTCTTTTTTATTGCCTAAGAAGGAAGATTATTAATGCCTTGGATTAATTCCCTAGACAGTTAATAACTATATAAACTACCTACGTACCATGCACCCGCATTAAACGCTCTCTTTTTATTTCTTTGTTTTGGATCCGTCCACCATTATTGGTTTAATTTCTTGGAGGAAAATATAGAGCTAACTAGATTCTTGAATTTCACCCTATTCAAATTAAATTAAATCTTAGATAGGGAGGGAGGACGACAGTGATTTAAGATCACAAATGGAGGAGGGAAGGGAAGGAGATATTAGGGTTCCTCTTATCTCTGCCCTCTTCTGCCTTTTTGTAATTGCTGGTGGTGTATTCCTTATTCTATACGTATACCTACCGGCCGAAAACTCCCAGCCTTGGTACCCCATTGTTGCATTGCTCTTAATAGGCTCCCCCTGGATCTTTTGGTTCCTCACCTACATTTACACCTGCATGAAAGCATGTTGTCGCCGGGGCACACGAATCGAGGACCGTCAGCCGTCAAAGCGAGCCGCGCCACGTGCCGTTAGCACCAACTCCGCCATGAATCGGACCGTATCGGCCGGTCAGTCTACCGGCGGTCCCGCTCCGCACGTGCATTTTGGGGAGGTGGTGGTTATGGACGGTGACGGTGACAGGAATTTGGGACAGGATGGAGGAGGAGGAGGAGAAGAGTCCGTTAACTCCGAAAAAGAAATTGAAATGCCGTTAACATCGTCGGGATCTTCTTGACATGTATGTGGTATTTATCTTCGTTTATATACAGGAAACTGATATTTCTCCCTGAATAATGTGGGTCCCACCTCTATATGAGAGATTCATGTAGAAATATCATTTTAATATATAAAAATATCAGTTTATATATATATATATATATATATATATATGCCTTATGATCGGGCTAATTATCGGTTGATCTCCCTATATGTTGATGAATATACGATAAAAGAAAAATGAGTTGTAATTTCAATGATATGTATACTGGAAAATGGGCGATGATCTGAGAAATTTGTCATAAAAGATAGATGTAATGAAGGTGATGATTTTAATTACATGTAAGTTAACATATTGAAATTAACTGTATTATTTGCTTTGTATGAAAAGAGACTGGAATGTCAATTTAAGGGTTTAGGCTTTGTCTTTCACTCGTTTGTCTTGTTAATTATATGAAGAATATATGTGTAGCTTGACTTGCTAAATCTATATATGCATGCATGCATGTGTTATTTGATTCAAGTAGGAGTCATATGATGTTACTTAATTAAGTCTAAATTGGGAATTTGAAAAGCTGCTATGTTGGTTGAAAAAAATTATCTTCTTTAGTCCCACATTGGAGAAAAAATATACTATTATTTACTTGTTCTACAAAAGGGAAGGCTTGGAATTGGTTCCAATGACGTGGTGCAATGCACCACCAGCCTGCGACTTGCATCGAGGCCGAGTTCGCGTCGCAAAATTGCAATGACACTTTAGGCGCATGCACATCGTCCTATCATTTTAGGACGAGTCAAATTGAGTGCACCTAAAATTACTCTTTGCATTTCTACTAGTTATTGGAGACGATTATAAAGAACTTAATGGCTTAATTATATGACGAGTCCTGTTATACATTACGAAAATTTTCAGCCGAATTATGATTGTGACACATGAGATAGATAAGAATTAAGAAGGGTCGCACTTTAATTTATTTATCTTATCGTATCCACTTCCACGTTGGTCGCAATCCAACTTCGTCAAATATTAGTCGACATGTATATCATTTTCCTTATATGACTGTTAAAATGATTATTATGAATGCATAATTTACATTTATCAGTTGTAGTTTGTTGAAAACTGATATAAGGATATGCTAATAGTCTATGTTTTCGATTAACTTCACTTTCTTTTCTCAAAAAACTAGAACTCTTGCAGAGTAGTATTAGTGGGATTTTCTGTGAACTTGCTATCATAATATATCCAAAATCTTGTAGACTTGAAGGTATATTGTTTAAATCTTTAGCAAAACCAATTTTAATAGGGGACAATAAACACCTAAAGGGTAAAGATTACCCGTGTCAATTCTTATCTATATATTCAGATAATTTTTTCCTAAAACAACCTTGTCAATCTATTATAGAGCAATACAATTGCACTTTCATGCTGTCTCTGAAATTCGGACCTAGGTTATTCATATAAAGCATGCCAATCCTAGATGTTAAAGACCTTAACTAACAAACCAATCCTTCTACACTAACACTGTGTTTGTAAGTTTTTATTTGAGGGGGTTGGAAAAATAATTAAAATCCCTCCAAATCCCATGTTTGTGAGTTTTTTTAGGGAGGAAGGAAGGGATTTGGAGATAAAATAGATTTAATTTTTGGCTCAAAATTCTCCCCTCAAAAGTGGGAGGATTTGGGGAATGAGAAAATGAAATAATTTACATTATCAAAAATAACCTTGTAAAATAAATAATATGACAATTTTATCCCTCACTAGCATAACTGATAACATTGGAAACTCTAATGTTGCATATATTATTACAAGTACATTATTGTGACGCCCCCAAATTCGGGTTCCCAGAACTCCGGACCTGGTACGTTACGATACGCCATCTCTATAATTATTGCGGAAGATATAAACATAAATTATTTATACAATAACTTTTACACATAATTCCCAAGGTCTGTAACATTAACTTAATACACATATTCATATTCTACATAACATACAATGTCATTTGTATCCAATATTATTACCATTTAACCGTACAATAATCAAATCCTGGAACTTGTCTTTGCCTTTGTCTGTGTTCGAAATTTTGTCCTAATTTGAAAATTTTATCACGATATAGCAAGGGTGAGCAACAAATTTGCCCAGCAAGTTTTAAATACAAAGGAAGATATATTATGATGGAAAAGAATAATAAATTAACAAATTTTCAACAATGTGTTCTTGGTGAAAGAAAATGATATAATGTACATAACTGAAAGACCAAGACAATAATGATGAATGGCCAATAATGAACATGAACAAATTTAACTGAACCAAATGGTAAGGAAGGTGATCAGTCTTTCATACCTGATGAACATATGCAACATGCACAACGTGCGAATTAATAAATCATAGATGTGATATAATCAACAATGATTAATCACGAACATGGTTTACAATAACAACTCGAGTTCGAGTTAAGAAACTTGCCTGTACCGTTGATTACTGCTACGCAATCTAATTTAGCTTCAGTTGAAAGACTTATTATTGATAATATCAATATCTCAATTAGAATAATATCATCACATTAACTTTTGTTAATTACAGTTATAAAATAACCTAAACACATTATCATATATTTTTAATAATCAATAAAACACATAAGACTCGGTATCAAATCAAACTATTTCAGTCTGAGTTAAGTTCGGTATTATTTCGACATCCCAATTGCCTAATCGAATATTTATCGAGCCTATCATCAATAAGACTCTACTTAAACGCTTTAATATTATCTTAGATAATTTATTAATCAGTCAAAATATTTTTCACAAGCTCATAATAATTCTCAAATAATTATTACCATTTATCATGATTTTTCAATCATTAATATCATATTTATATGATTTAAATACCACGATATTCTATTATCATTAATATTTATTTAATATCAAATATTAATGAAATTTATGTCATAATATTATAAGTTATTTATAATATCTCAAAGTATTTTTAATACCTTAATATCACATTTGAATGATTTAAAGCATTTAAATCCATTATTAAATAACTGCCATTAATATTAAAAATATTAATGTATTTTATGACAAAATATCAAAAGTTATATTTTATAACTCAAAATATTTTTATAACCTTTAAATCATTTTTATATGATTTTTAAATCATTAAAACTATTTTTCCATAATTTATTTAATACATTTATTAAATAATTTAATTATCATTAATATTAAATTATTAATGAAATACATCCCAAAATATTACAAGTCATTCAAAATAACTTAAAATATTTTCTAACACTTTAATATATTTTTAAAGTATTAAAATTATTTTTAAGTAATTTATTTAATATAATAATTAAATAAATTAAATATCATTAATATTTAAAAATATTAAAATATTAATGAAATATATTCCAAATTATTAAAAATCCATTTTAGGCTTTAAAATAATTTTTACAAATTAATAATGTATTTTTCATAATTAATAATCATTTTATTCTAATTATTTAAATAATTTAATTAAATTTTTATTTAAAACCGTCGCTAAAGGTGTTCTTGAGCAACGAAGAACATGCTAAGTTAGTTAACAAGGTGCTATGTTTGACCAGTTGTAATTCTTTGATCCTTAAGTTTCTGAGTTTGCAATTGCGTTAATATTATAGTATTGATGTAATACTACAACCCAAAACAACTTTCATAGCCATCCTACACCATAACAAAGAGATATAATCTCTCAAAGTTCTTGTCAGAGGCTGTTCTTCATTTCTGGGTTACCCAGAAATGAAGAACAGTTCATGGGTGCTACTTTGGATCCTTATAGTTTGCATTTTGGGTCTTGATTATGTGATCTAAGAGTTCACACTTGTAGTCCTGATGTCAGGGTACAACAACGTAACATCAGGTCAGCCTAACAACATCACATGAACAAGATCTGGCTTGGTCAAACCATGTCAGAAACCTGTTCTAAAGAAATCTGGGTTTTCCAAATTTGTTCTTCAGGCAGTTGGTCAACCTATGTTTGACCATGATTAATTTTGATCCTGATCATGATCTGGGTAATCTAATGGCATGGATGTGTAGTACATATGTCAGACTACAATATCAAAACAATAACATGGCCTAACTATCAAACATCAGCAAGATCAGAGGCTTCCAAAAGCTTGTCAGACCATTTCTGGGTTTCTGGGTTGCCCAGAAACTCAGTTTCCATGGTCGGTCAACAATATTTGACCACTTATAACTTGAGATCTAGACATGTTATGGACTTAATTCCACTTCCAGTCTACTTTTCTCATGACAAAGAACAAGTCTATAACACCAAATCAACTTAAATATTAAAAGGTAGATATCTATAGGCCTGACATATAGCTGTCAGGCCATATTTTCTATTTCGACAGCTTGCTTAAAATTTAATTTTTTCATGCATTTAGATGTTATGGGTCTATGATGTAACAACCCAGATCACTAAATAACATCACATAACACATATTTAAACAACAAATCACGTCATCACATAAAATTTTAAGGATCTAGCAAGGCTTAGGGTTTTATACCTTTAAAGCTTCAATCCTTGAATCTGATCTTTGATTTCTGTTCTTGGCTTGCTATGAAATGATTATGGCTTATCTTCTCACTCCCTTTCACTCTAAATTTCGAAAAGTTAGAGAGAGAATGTCTTGGATAATATGAAAAGTAAAGTAAGTTACTTTACTTACTTTTTTAATCTTTATCTTTGACTCATTGCACCAAATGTTAATAGGTGGCACATATATCTTATTTGTGAATATTTAAGGCACATGGCATATTTTAGGGTTAGTAAACAACGAATGTCTTGGCAAGATCTACACTCCACATATTAAATAATGTGAAAAAGGCATTTTGATCAATTGCCTTATAATTTTAATGGCAAACTAGTAACTTGATTAACCCTTAGGGCTTGACCATTAAGGTTTAACCCTTAGGGTTTAACCCTAAGGTTTTGGAAATATAAATTTCTAGGATTTCTAATTGGGGTTTAAAATGGAAAATTAAGCTTTCTAAATTAGAAATTAAGATTTCTTAATTATATTAGGGTTTCTAAAGCCGATATTCGTTAGATTTTTCTAACTGAATGTCGAAGTTCTTAACATAACCTTAGGGTTTGCCACTAATATAATTTATTTGATCAACCCTTAACCCTTAACCACATACTGTATACAATTACTGTACACAAAACATATACACTTATACACTTAACCCTGTAAGTCTTCACCAAAAAATTTTAAATCCATAAAAATCCTTCACAAAAATGTCAAATTCATACACTTATTTTCTGTCTAGGTCTATTATTTAACCTTTATTCAATCTTTTAAGATTTTATTAAATTATCTAAATTTTCAGGTTGTCACATTCACCCCTTCTTCTAAGAATTTCGTCCCTGAAATTACAGCCTACAAATCCCTACTTCCTTCATTCCCCAAAACTAGGTTTTCAACTTAATTTTTATCTGATATCATGAATACATACACCTTCCTTCTATGAAGAACTATTCAATCATCACATTTTACCCAGACTTCTCCCCAAGGAGTTAAAAACTTTTCAAATAATGCTGAGTGGCCATGAACTTTTATTTTTCAATTTCGAAAAGGTTTAAACAGAAATTCATCTGCAAATCGCTCTGGACTTACGGACACATTAGGTGATTAGCCCGTATGCCCTGCATTGATCAGATGCTACATGCTGGAACGACATTCGCGTTCATTATCACTGTCATTCGGCACAAAAATATTTCCCAATTTAGGGATGTTCATACTCGGCCTGGATTCCGAATCAAAACAATATGGTTCGGGATAAGTTCTCAAAGAGATACTTGAATTTTCATAAAAATTGTCTAGCTGAATCAAATAGATTTAGACATATACCAATAAATCAAAACATGTGTCTGGCCAAATTTAATTGACACTTGAAAATTATTTTATGACGTCATTATACCGCACTGTATTTACAGTCCGTTGAAGATTCCGTCATTTTTGCGACTTTGTCATAAAACAGTATACCATAGTGGGCTGACGATCTTTAGATCACATCCAACACTAGGTAAGACTGTATTAATAACTCCATCGTTTTTATCATCTTTGCACCAGGTTCCATGATGCATTAATGATAAAAAAAAATACGTTTTGATATTTTAAATAATCTTTGTCTAGACAAAACAATTAGCGTAGACTTTTCTTTTAAATGGTTCAAAAATCTTTGAAAATCAGTTTGTGTTATCATTCAATAGGTAACGATGTGTCAGGGTCCCGAAGTCCATACATACACAATTATCACCATATTTTGAGAATAACAAAATATCATTTTTTTGTGTTATCATGCCACAACAGGTAACGATGTGTTAGTGGTACGAAGCCCATTTCTACACAATTGTAACCATGTGTTGTTGACAACAAAATTCATTTATATTTGTAAAGGCACATTAGTGCGAATTTAGCTTGATGTCAAAAATTTTAAAGTCTAGCACAGCTAGAAGATTTGGAATACCTATGCTTCTACCATCAACTTCACTTTCTAATGATCAATTGCTTAATAAATCTAGCTATTCCTATGATCCTCAATTCGCCGTTCACACAATTCTATATCCCAATACAGATCATCAAACATGCCACACGTTATGAGTTCAGGAACTTTTCATAATCATATGGGATTAGGAACTTATCCTAGTCAGACCAAAGTCGTCCATTCGTTGAAGGGTTCCATCATACGATTATGAGTCACGAACTTACCATAAGTGTGAGTTTAAAGAACTCGCACCTAATCTTATATTTTCTACGTATCCGTTATACACATGCGAAAAGAATCACCTTCTCAACGTACATATAGCGAATAACGCAACACCAACATTCAATGATTATCAATATAATAAGCTAAGTGGTTGTCGAACCAAACACAATCCCCTGCCCATACAAAGAATTGGTCAACTCAGGCACTAATCAAATAGGAAGCTAAGCGGTCTTAAAACCAAGCATAAATTCCCCGCCCATACAAGGAATCATAGAACTTAGCTGCTAACATGAGTCCTCAATTGAAATCCCACCTATTCCTAGTTCTTTCTTTACTAGATACGAATTTTATTTAATTCGTATCTCATCATCCTTTTCCACTCTTTTGAGTTTAACTCGTACTATTTCATAGTACCATTTTCGTACAACAATTCTGCTATAAAGTCTTCAATCATACGATTGATCATCTGTCCTTCTATGACCTTATCAGATCATGTTGTGATCTCATACTATAATCGTATTATATTATGATTCTTTCCTATCTTATGATCGTTTTGTTTTACGATCTTCTTTCCCTTTATACTTTTAGTCTTTTTAAACTCTATCTATTCATTACTAGGGTTCACCTTTATTATCAGAGTTAGGTAACTCTGGATTTTTATAACTTGTCAAGATTCTTCTTTGAATCTTATTGACTTACCAATACCTTGCCCAAATTCATCGCTTAATTAAATTTCAAACTCTATTTGAGTTTATTCCTTATCTTCATCACTGCGGTTATAGCCTAAGGTAACCCTACCTAAGGTTTATAACCTACAACTTTGATACCAATTGTGACGCCCCCAAATCCGGGTCCCCAGAACCCCGGACCTGGTATGTTATGATACGTCATTTCTATAATTATTTCGGAAGATATAAACATAAATTGTTTATACAATAACTTTTACACATAATTCTCAAGGTCTGTAACCTTAACTTAATACACATATTCATATTCTACACGACATACGATGTCATTTGTATCCAATATTATTACCATTTAACCGTACAATAATCAAATCCTGGAACTTGTCTTTGCCTTTACCTGTGTCCGAAGTTTTGTCTTAATCTGAAAATTTTATCTTGATATAGCAAGGGTGAGCAACAAGTTTGCCCAGCAAGTTTAAAAACAAAGGAAGATATATCATGATGGAAAAGAATAATAAGCTAACAAACTTTCAACAATGTGTTATTGGTGAAAGAACATGAATCAATGTACATAATTGAATGACCAAGACAATAATGATGAATGACCAATAATGAACATGGACAAATTTAACTGTACCAAATGGTAAGGAAGGTGATCAGTCTTTCATACCTGATGAACATATGCAACATGCACAACGTGCAAATTAATAAATCATAGATGTGTATATAATCAACAATGATTAATCACGAACATGATTTACAATAACAACTCGAGTTCGAGTTAAGAAACTTGCCTGTACCGTTGATTACTGCTACGCAATCTAATTTAGCTTCAGTTGAAAGACCTATTATTGATAATATCGATCTCTCAATTAGAATAATATCATCACATTAACTTTTGTTAATTACAGTTATTAAATAACCTAAACACATTATCATATATTCCTAATAATCAATAAAACACATAAGACTCGGTATCAAATCAAACTATTTCAGTCTGAGTTAAGTTCGGTATTATTTCGACATCCCAATTGCCTAATCGAATATTTATCGAGCCTATTATCAATAAGACTCTACTTAAACGCTTTAATATTATCTTAGATAATTTATTAATCAGTCAAAATATTTTTCACAAGCTCATAATAATTTTTAAGTAATTATTACCATTTATAAAGATTTTTCAATCATTAATATTATATTTATATGATTTAAATACCACGATATTCCATTATCATTAATATTTATTTAATATCAAATATTAATAAAATTCATGTCATAATATTATAAGTTATTTATAATATCTCAAAGTATTTTTAATACCTTAATATCACATTTGAATGATTTAAATCATTTAAATCCATTATTAAATAACTGCCATTAATATTAAAAATATTAATGTATTTTATGACAAAATATCAAAAGTTATATTTTATAACTCAAAATATTTTTATAACCTTTAAATCATTTTTATATAATTTTTAAATTAGTAAAACTATTTTTCCATAATTTATTTAATACATTTATTAAATAATTTAATTATTATTAATATTAAATTATTAGTGAAATACATTCCAAAATATTACAAGTCATTCAAAATAACTTAAAATATTTTCTAACACTTTAATATATTTTTAAATGATTTTTAAAGTATTAAAATCATTTTTAAGGTATTTTTTTAATATAATAATTAAATAAATTAAATATCATTAATATTTAAAAATATTAAAATATTAATGAAATATATTCCAAATTATTAAAAATCCATTTTTAGGCTTTAAATAATTTTTACAAATTAATAATGTATTTTTCATAATTAATAATTATTTTATTCTAATTATTTAAATAATTTAATTAAATTTTTATTTAAAACCGTCGCTAAAGGTGTTCTTGAGCAACGAAAAACATGCTAAGTCAGTTAACAAGGTGCTATGTTTGACCAATTGTAATTCTTTGATCCTGAAGTTTCTGAGTTTGCAATTGTGTTAGTATTATAGTATTGATATAATACTACAACCCTAAACAACTTTCATAGCCATCCTACACCACAACAGAGAGATATAATCTCTCAAATTTTTGTCAGAGGCTGTTCTTTATTTATGGGTTACCCAGAAATGAAGAACAGTTCATCGGTGCTACTTTGGATCCTTATAGTTTGTATTTTGGGTTTTGATTATGTGATCTAAGAGTTCACACTTGTAGTCCTGATGTCAGGGTACAACAACATAACATTAGGTCAGCCTAACAACATCACATGAACAAAATCTGGCTTGGTCAAACCATGTCAGAAACCTGTTCTAAAGAAATCTGGGTTTTCCAGATTTGTTCTTCAGGCAGTTGGTCAACCTATGTTTGACCATGATTAATTTTGATCCTAATCATGATCTGGGTAATCTAATGGCATATATGTGTAGTACATATGTCAGACTACAACATCAAAACAATAACATGGCCTAACGATCAAACATCAGCAAGATCAGAGGCTTGCAAAAGCTTGTGAGACCATTTCTGGGTTTCTGGGTTGCCCAGAAACTCAGTTTTCATGGTCGGTCAACGATGTTTGACCACTTATAACTTGAGATCTAGACATGGTATGGACTTAATTCCACTTTCAGTCTACTCTTCTCATGACAAAGAACAAGTCTATAACACCAAATCAACTTAAAAATTAACAGGTAGATATCTATGGGCCCTGACATATAGCTGTTAGGCGATATTTTCTATTTCGGCATCTTGCTTAAAATTTAATTTTTTTCATGCATTTAGATGTTATGGGTCTATGATGTAACAACCCAGATCACTAAATAACATCACATAACACATATTTAAACAACAAATCACATCATCACATAAAATTTTAAGGATCTAGCAAGGCTTAGGGTTTTATACCTTTAAAGCTTCAATCCTTGAATCTGATCTTTGATTTCTGTTCTTGGCTTGCTATGAAATGATCATGGCTTATCTTCTCATTCCCTTTCACTCTAAATTTTGAAAAGTTAGAGAGAGAAGGTCTTGGATAATATGAAAAGTAAAGTAAGTTACTTTACTTACTTTTTTAATCTTTATCTTTGATTCATTGCACCAAATGTTAATAGGTGGCACATATATCTGATTTGTGAATATTTAAGGCACATAGCATATTTTAGGGTTAGTAAACAACGAATGTCTTGGCAAGATCTACACTCCACCTATTAAATAATGTGAAAAAAGGCATTTTGATCAATTGCCTTATAATTTTAATGGCAAACTAGTAACTTGAGATATTTTGAATTTTATCAATTTTTTGGTAATTCTTACTTTCAATCTTAGTATTTTTATTACTGTTGGGATCCATTTTGATCCAGGTCTCAATATCAACTTTTTCTAGACAAACTTGGGATTTGCGATCCCAGGTAAGACCGGTTCAGGATCATGGGATCCTTAATGGCAAACTAGTAACTTGATTAACCCTTAGGGTTTGACCCTTAGGGTTTAATCCTAAGGTTTTGCAAATTTAAATTTCTAGGATTTCTAATTGGGGTTTAAAATGGAAAATTAAGTTTTCTAAATTAGAAATTAAGATTTCTTAATTATATTAGGGTTTCTAGAGCCGATATTAGGGTTTCTTACAAATTGTTAGAGTTTTCTAACTGAACGTCGAAGTTCTTAACATAACCTTAGGGTTTTCCACTGATATAATTTATCTGATCAACCCTTGACCCTCAACCACATACTGTAACATATACAATTACTGTACAAAAAATATATACACTTATACACTTAACCCTGTAAGTGTTCACCAAAAAATTTTAAATCCATAAAAATCCTTCACAAAAATGTCAAATTCATACACTTATTTTCAGTCTAGGTCTATTATTTAACCTTTATTCAATCTTTTAAGATTTTATTAAATTGTCTAAATTTTCGGGTTGTCACAATTATTACAGGTACAATATATATATATACAGAAAGGTTCTCCAACAGACCAGTCCATTGACGGGCCGGCTATGACGAAGGTTTTTTTTAGCTATGGCAACGGTATGAACCGTCGCCATAGCCGGTCCATGCTATGGCGACGGTTCATACCGCCGCCATAGCTCAGAAAATAATCGCCATAGCCAGTCCGTTAACAGATTGGTCAGTTGGAGAACCTCTCTCTCTTTATATATATATATATATATATGTATATCAATAAACTACCGTTAAAACAACTTATATAATTAAAACAACTTATAAAGCAACTTATTAAAACAACTCCTTAAAACAACTTAATTATTAAAACAACTTATTAAAACGTTCAATAAGAATATAATTATCTTCTAATCAAGAAAACAACTTATATGTAATCGGTCCAATTGTAGTGTAAATAGACCTGGCAAAATAAGCGGGCCGGGCCGGGCCGAGAGCAAGCCTGGCCAAAAATGGGCCGGGCCAAAACGGCCCGCATTTTTCTGGGCTGGAATATTGCAGCCCGTGGCTAGGGTTGAGCTGGGCCGCGGGCTTTTTCCTTAATTTTTTTTTTTTTTTTTGCAATCATCGTCAATTCATAATGGTTTTAAAAAACAGAAAGAAAAGAAAATGGAGCAAATAATGCAAGGTTGTTGTAAGAAAAATAAGCAGAGAAGAAAGTGACAGTTTCAATTAAACATATTTTTTAAGTAGGAGGATTTTATTATTATTGCACTAGCATATTCCTCTTATTTCTAATATGGTGATCTCCATCATCTCCAGGAATTATATGAAATACATGTTAAGGTTTGTTTGTCCAATAAAACATCTGTACATTTCATGTTGGGAAAACTGTATTGATTCCGTGTAAAATTGTCAATTATTGTTTGCCATTATCAACTGTGAATAATAGAGTATATAGAAGAATAGATTGAACAAAAGGAAAGAAACAATATATTGAAGATTGCATTAAAAGCAAACAATTGTTGTAGCTCATTTGGTTTGAACTCATACTTATTTACTTACAAGTCTTGTGTTCAAGCCTCATAATCCACAAGTAGTAGCATTTTGTTTTTTTTAAAAAATAAGTCACGGGCCACGGGCCGAGCCAGGCCACCCACGGGCCGGGCCAAAATGGCCCAACTTTTCGTGGACTGCATTAATAAGACCCATAGTCCATGTTTTTGCGGGCAGGCCTGGACCTAAATTGGCAGGTCTAAGTGTAAAATATTATGGAACTGGTTCCATTTTTCACATCAATGCTGGCGAATTTCCAAGAAAAAATCCTAGTAATATTGCCTTCCAGACGACCTTCGTGAACAAATATATACTTTAGCTAATTATTGAAAATATAAAGCAAAAAAATTGGATCATATATATATATATATATATATATATATATATATATATACAAATTTGATCAGGTCCGGACTCCCGGACGGAGCAAAATCCGGACTTTTATTTTTTTTTTTGGCTTTTTTTTTTAAAACAACTAATAAAAAATGTATAATATTTTATGGAACTGGAATTTTTCCATAATACAGTGTTTTGGGTGTGATTTGGATACATATAACAAAACAAGTTGTACAGACTGTACAGACCTGTTTTGTTATATGTATCTAAATCACACCCAAAACACTGTATTATGAAAAAATTCCAGTTCCATAAAATATTATACATTTTTTATTAGTTGTTTTAAAAAAAAAAGTCAAAAAAAAAAAAAAGTCCGGATTTTAGCAAGGTCCGGGAGTTCGGACCTGATCCGGCCTCTATATATATATATATATGTGTGTGTGTAACAAAGCAAAAAAAAACAGACAGCAAAATAAATTCTAATAGATAGACATTATTAAATCATATCATTTCTTATATTTATATATGTAAGAGTAATATAATAATAGTGTAGTTTAAAAATAAGAATCCTTTCCCTTCCCTTCCCTACTTCTAAACTTACAAACAAGGGAAAATTTAATTAAAATCCAATCACATCCCTTCCTTTCTAAAACTCACAAACAAACGTGATAAAGAAAAACTATAATCCCTTCCCCTTTTATACTTTCCCTTCCCATCCTATCCCATCCCTCCAAACTCACAAACACAGTAAAAGTGATAACCTAGCGAATGCCACTTTTTTCACCGTGCAAGATCACATGTTTGTGTCTATCCGTCAACAGAATTAGAATAAGCAAACATAAGTAGTTTCTCCCAAGTTTCCCCTAATTCCTCTCTTGACCCCTTCCACATGTTCCCTTTAGGCCCCTAGACTTCTAGGATTAAAATATATTTCTAGAATTCAATTGTAATAGTATAGGTTCTCAAAAAAGAAAAAGAAGGAAAAAAAAAAGAAAAAGTAAAAAAGGCAATCCTGTCCTATTTTTCTTCATTACAGAACAAAACTTTCATCCACTCCATATTAGAACAAAATCCCTTTCCTTCTTTCTTTTCAAAGTACTGCTTAAATTGCACATACTATATATTTCAAAAAAATAGTGCCATGACTTCACTCTTAAATAAATGAGCTTAAATATATATAAACACAAGAATGAATAGATCTCCTTGAAGGCAAAATTCTGCCACTTCTATACATAATCATGTGAAAATCTTAACTGGAAATGTAACTGCAAGATGCCCAATTCATTCACAACCATAGGTTAGCTCAGGCAATACTTTCTTCAACTTCTACATTGTTTACATATTTTCAATCTATTGAACTATCTTTATGAACATCTAACACGGAGAATACATCGTGTCATCACTCACCAGTGCATTATTGGACCAAACTCCGCCATTATTATGGAGAGAGACTCCAACTCTTTCTTTATGTTCTCCATTTGGGGATCAGACTTGTCCCTGCACACAAACTTATAGACCTGACCCTTCATTTCAATCCAACTACAGGCCAACTCTTTCGTCAATCCATGATGTTTTAGTGATGTTCTGATATTTGCTGCATCATTCCACATTCCTCTTTCAACATACATATTTGAAAAAAGCACACTCATTCCTGTATTTAAAGTTTTGATACCAAATAGCTTTTGCATTACACAGTCACCTATTTCAAAATTGTTATGGACTCTACAATAACTTAGTAATGTTTCCCAAGTATATGCTGGGAGATCCACAGGCAATTGTTTAACTAATTCATAAGCTTCCGCGAGTAATCCTGATCTCCCAAGAAGATCAATCATGCAAGCGTAGTGTTCTGCCTTCGGAATCAGCTTCCAGTCTCTCTCCATAGACCTAAAGTAATGCCAACTCTCATCGACTAATCCTGAATGAGCACAAGCAACCAAGAGACCAAGAAAGGTCACATGATCTGGTATAAATCCAGCCTGAATCATATATTGAAAGAGCTTCAGGGATTCAACAGCGGAGCCATGATATGCTTGTGCCACAATAATGGCATTCCAAGTTACCGTATCTTTATTTATCATCCTTCCAAACACTAAAGAAGCATCATTCATAAACCCACATTTTGAATACATTGATATTATTGAACTTATTACCAATGTATGATTTTCGTAACCAATCTTGATTACAAAATTGTGCACCGCTCTTCCCAAACCATGTACAGCAAGGGCGCCACAGGATGATATTACACTGGCAAATGTGCCTTGATCAGGTTTGAGTCCAGTTTGCAACATCTGGACATACAAAACTAAAGCTTCCTCACATTGACATCCAGAAATCATTGTATTCCATGAAGTTTCATCCTTTTGGGGAATCTCCTCAAAGAATTTGTGAGCCAAGACCATATCATTTTGTTGCACATATCCCTGCAGAATTGAATTCCATGACACTATATCTCGTCGTGGCATCTCCATGAACAGCTCAAGAGCATCTTCCATCATTCTATTTTGTAGATAACCCCCAATCATTGAGTTCCATGCAACAATATCTTGATGAGGCATTTCATTAAATAACTTTCGAGCCTCTCCAATCTGATTGTTATGCAAATAACCCCTAATCATCACTGTCCAAACCACCACATCCTTTTTAGGCATCACATCAAACAAGCCCCTCGCTTTCTCCAACTCCCCAGCACTCAAAAAACAATTAATCACACTCGTCCATGAGGCCACATCACGCTGAGGCATCCCCATGAATAACTTGTACGAAGCATCAACATCTCCCTTTTCAGCATAGCCAGACAACATAGCATTAAAAAGCGAAACACTCTTCACAGGAGCCTGCTCAAACAACATTTCAGCCTCAGTTACAAGCCCTTGGCAGAAATACCCTTCAATAATACTTGTCCATGTCACATCATTTTTTACCGGCATTGCATCAAACAATTCCCTTGCTTCGCCTATCCTTCCACAAGTTACATACCCTGATATCATCGAATTCCAACACACTACATTTTTATTATTTATAGCATTAAACAAACTCCGGGCCTCTTCTAAATTCCCACACCTCGCGTACCCAGTTAACATCGCAGTCCAAGACACAACATTTCTATGTGGCATTGCAACGAATACCTCGCGGGCCTCACGAATCTTCCCATTCCTAACATACCCAGATATCATACAGTTCCAAGTCACAACATTCTTGTGGGGAATTTTATCAAACAACTGGACTGCAGTTTCAATGTCACCACACTTGAAACAGCTTGTAATCTTTGTATTCCATTGATACAATGAGTTGGGTTTATAACTCTTACCTTGAAAACTAGAACAATTTCTATTAAAAGCTATTAATGCATTAAACTTGCATTTCACATGCATAATCATGAAATTTTGCTCCCACTACAGACCCAGTAGTTTTCTACTTATGAGAAGTATCATTATTCACAGCTAACGCAATAGTATGAAACTTACAAAGAACTAAAAATTAAAGAAAGGAAATACCTGTAAATTAATTGACAAAATGAAGTTGTTGACTTGTATATACTGTGAATTAGAACGTTGCATATGAAATGAAACTCGGTAATACGGGCTGGTGGGACAAATTTATTTTGTCATGAGTTTTAGGCTCTACAATCTGACTGGATTGGATTGTTCTTTATCTGGTCGTGCTCAAAGTCAGTTTGGATGGTCTTATTATAAAGGGCCTGTTGAGGCTAAACTGTGTATGGAATGTTATACTAGTCCTCAAGGTTGGGATGGACCAAAGGAGCTCAGGTGGTGTTTGATTGCATCTTAATGTATCTTAAGAGCTCACCTCTTAATGCATTTTAACAGCCCACATTTTTGTATTAAGAGATCCTCTGAATAGTTTAGACTCATATTTATATCTTAACTATTCAGAGGACCTCTTAATACAAATATGTGGGCTCTTAAGAGGCATTAAGAGGTGGACTGTTAAGATGCATTAAAATGCAATCAAACACCACCTGAGTATAAAAATAATTCGTTAAACTTTGATGCACGAGCGATGATAAGGGTGTAAATGAAGTGAGTTGAGTATTGAGCTGTTCATATTTGGTTGATTAAGGCTCGTTTAGTTACCGAGTCGAGCACGATCTCGAATCGAGCCCGAACAGTTTGAACTTTTCGAACGAATATGATCCGAGTATCAATAGAAAATGGCAATTTGAGGAGTTTTGAGTAATTTATCGAAATTTAAAATTTGCTCATATTTGAATCATTAATATATCAAGTCGAGCTCGAATTGAACTTTTAGTCGAGCGAGTACAAATTAAACCCAAACTGTTTGCTTATTTTACAGCCTTAACGAGCGGTGTTAGGATCATAAGAAGTCATTAAAATAAGAATAATGATGTTCAACATTAGTACTTCATTAATGAGGTGTCATGATTCTCACATTACTTGTGTATAAAACTTTAATTATAAGGAAATTAATATTTTCACAATAAAAGTGTCGCTATAGATGTATCGCATTGGTACCAAGTTGTGTAACAAACACAATGCTAATGTAACATTTTTCATATTTTCACTAGAACTCATTTACAACTTGGTTGAAAAATCCTTCACTAATTTCGAAAAATGACCCACATACCTTTTTTTTTGTTACTACACATTTGGTGCACAAATGTTACTAGAGAGTGCTCTAGTGTTCTTTATTTTCACTAGCACTTTTTTTTCTTTGAAGTTCATTTGATATTAGTGATGCCCAAAAAATACATAGAACATTATACTTCTCAACTGCATTATCTTTCTAAGCTAAAAATTATTAATGGTGGCCAAAATTTCATTTCTTAAACTATGTCATTTTGATCATGACACTCAATATATCAATACAAACACCAACCCAGTAACCAATGTTAGCATAATTCCCTGGCCTGCTGTAAAAAAAAAAAAAAAAGCCCCTGCCATAATCCTTGGAAGAAATTATATAAATAATAATGCAATGCAGAAAATAAATCAAAATACTAATTCCGTCCAATAAAAATAAGTCTCCTTACAAAATTTGCAATTTTTTTAGGATATATGTTTTTCTCCGTATTTACTCCTAATTATCGAGCGTTTAAATTAGTAGTGATGACATGATAATGTAACTGGAATAGTAAACTTAACGGCATTGTGTAATTTTAAGCAATTGAGAGTTTGAAATGGCAAATGAAACTCTTTCATTAGGTGGAACTGAAGGAGTACTATATAAAGAATGGTAGCCATCATTGTTAGGCCATGCTGAAACCACTATGGCAGAAGAAGTGAAGCTTTATAGGACATGGTCAAGTCCATTTTCCTTGAGGATATTTTGGGCACTAAAGCTTAAAGACACAGAATTTGATACCATATACGAAGATCTTGCCAACAAGAGCCCTTTACTCCTCCAGTATAATCCTGTCCACAAGAAAGTTCCGGTTCTTGTGCACAATGGGAAACCTGTCTCAGAATCATTTGTAATCCTGGAGTACATTGACGAAACATGGAAAGAAACTCATCCCCTTTTCCCAAAAGATCCATCTGAGAAAGCCGAGGCACGTTTTTGGGCAAAATTTGGTGATGAACAGGTAATTAATTAACCACTAGCCAACTTGAAACTGAAACTGTTAGTTCATGTTATATTTAGTCATGTTAAGGCTACTTTTTGTCCGGTGGACTTTGGCCTGCATGAGTAACAAACCGATGACCTACCGGTTTAGGAAAAAGCCTCCGGTGTGAGAGTAAATTAGCTTGCACAGTGAAAGTTATGTTAACACTAGACGTTATAGAGTTTAGAGAGAGAGATGGTGAATACCTTTCTTCTTGTACAAGAGGCTCTATTCAGGGTTGCTCCTGATATTATAGTTTTTCGAAACATTGTTTTCATTAAAAAAAAAAAGTAAAAATAAATAAATAAAAAGTACAAGTTGTATTCAAAAAAATGTCTTTTCGAAGCTTAAAATATAATAATTCGATTACAATAAAATATATGAGAATACATTTATTAAAAAATATTTCTTCTAATATACTTAGAGCCGAAATCTTCAATGTTCAAAATCCTATATATATATATATATATATATATAATTTGGAGCCTCTCTGATTGGGGGCCAGGGCGGTGGA